>VDFB02047230.1:167815107-168247893 GCA_007258455.2 Sequoia sempervirens
CTCAAAATTAAATGCACAGTGCTGACAGAGAAATTCGATAATTTAAAATTTCATTCAAAATTTTCATATGTATAAATACATGTGGGTATATATATATATTTATATATATATATATATATATTTATATATATCTAATATATATATATATTTATATATATATATATATGTATATATATATACACATGTATTTATACATATGAAAAAATTGAATGAAATTTTAAGTTATCGAATTGCTTTGTCGGCACTGTGCATTTAATTTTGAGGTTTATTTATATATATATATTTTTGGGGGCTGTGTGGTGGTTCGGCCTCGGCCGTACCCACCACCCTGCCATCGGTACCGTGTGACAGTCTGCGGACTGTCCACGGCAGTCCGAAGGACTGCCGTGAGCAGTCCGTAGACTGCCCACAGCCAGGTGTTTGTTTCTGTGCCCATGTGTTGGGATTACATTGTCCCATTTAAATTTATATGTATTTAAAATTTCTTTTTTAATAAAACGCAAATTTCTATTTGCTGTGCGCATCTACCTTTATTAAGATATATATATACATGTTATTACATATATATATATATATATGTTTATATATATATATATTTATATATATGTATGCCTATATATATATATTTATATTTGTATATATATTTAATTATTAATTCATTTATTCGACAGTAACCATTTAACCGCTATCAGAACCATTTAATTTAGTTAGTAAAATATTATGTTTTCCCTCGCTAAAATGTTCTAATCTAGTTATAGTGGAAATACAAAATAGGAAAAGAAACTTTGCTATCATTATTGATTTGTTAAATTACAACCTGAGATATGACCAGAAAAATCAATTTATGAATATATGACAGCATTGTTTATTTAATTCTTGTTTTAGTGTAAATATTTTGGGAATGAAATTTATTATGGAATTTATTTTGGAATTAAATAAGTTATCTTTTTTATGAAATTAAGTCTTGTAGACTTGTTGGATTCTTAGAACAGATCTTTTCTCTTTTTACATTTCCTCCTCAAAAAGAATGAAAATATATAAATATGTAGTGGTTTTAAAAGGTATTTATGTGTGTAAATTTATTTAGATAGATTTAAGATTTTAAGGTGGTAATTTCTAGTATGTAGTTTGAGTATTTAGAGTATTGTTATTATTGTCATTTTTAAAGTATAGACAATTGGTCTTAAATGGTTTTCACAATTAATTTAAATATTGGAAGTGAGTGTTAAGTTAGTATGATGAAAGGAAATGGAAATAATGTTTTGGACATAAGTAGTTATGAAATAATAATGAGTTAACTACCCAATTATTAAGTAGTTTTCAATTATGTTGATAAATGAAAGGGGAAATTTAAATGTATGGGCATAGTTAGAGATTGATTAGGGTATTTTCGAATTGGATAGTTTATTGGTGAAATGGAATTTTAATCTTTTGAAAATTGACTTCCTTTATATTCATTTAATGGTTGGTTTGTAAGTTCTCTTTATGGGTAAGTCTTTTAGAATACTTGTGATCATTATCATAAATTGTTTTAGTTAATTGGGTAATTTAGATGGGTAAGTTGTAAAGTCATTTAGTTCTGGTTGTTAATTGATGGGCTATTAAATATTTTTCTTGTTTGAATTTTTGGTTGTTGTTTATTATGCGAATGTTTGGTGGAGTTGTGAGTGGTTGAGTATTTAAGGTGTTCTTTAATTTGGTCCCTTTGGATGCCCGGGTTGCATGCTTCACCTTTGCTATTGAAGGATTGTTTTGGTCATTCGCATTAGTATGAATGCCTTCGAGATTAATTTCATTCAAGGAATCCTTTGTCATTTAATTTGTGTCAGAATGTAGTTGGGAACCTGCTTTGGCTTCTATGGAGTTGTGGATATTGGATCTTCTAACCCTCCGAATTCCCCATTTTGTAATCAAGATTGATTATGTAGTCCTGATTGAGTTATTGATTCATTTCCAAATGCATTCACTCATTATATTTGAATTGAAAATAGATATGGTGGCCTTGCAATTATTGTTGTCATTGCTATGTTGTTGTTTTTATAAAAGTGATTTGCGTACCATCATAAGGGGGTTCTTGTGAGGAGAAAATTGAGGTCTCCCATGGAATGCCTAGTTGGTGGCTTTTGGTTTCATTAAGTGATTTCGTTGAATTAAAGGTTGATTTTCTTTTGCGTTTTCCTATTTGAGGTGACACCATTGTTTATTTGTGGATGGGTCTTGTTGAATCTTCCCTTTTTATGGCTTTTGAGTTACTCTCATATTTGAGGAAATTTTATCCTTGTGTTGGAATTATTGGAGAAAAATGCTTGATGCTTCACTTTACCCTTGTTTGTGGGTTTTCATTCTTTTGGCTTCCAGAGGCTTGAGATGATGGATAATTGATGTTCTCTCTCTTTATGCGCCCTTGATGTGGCAAGTGTTTTGGTTTCATGAGTTTAAAAGGGTTGTACGGGAATTGTTGAGACTTTGATTATGTATTATAGCGAGATGGGTAATGCCTCGCATGCTTCCCAGTTATGATCAAATGTTCTTGTTATGTTGTACAACCCTTGTTTCTCTCTCTCTTGGTTTTAGCTTGATGTTGTTAACTTAGGGAGAGCTGCCCCTGTGGGCTCTGGCTACTCAGCTTAAGGGGAAGGGCACAGGATAACCCACGAGTGAGTTAGTAATTAAGTGAAAACCTAATAATTAACTTAGGAGGGTTGGGCAGTAATATCATTATAAGATTTAAAAATGGATGCCTCGTCTTCATTAGTGCTTCTGCTGCATCAATGGAAGGTCAGAAGGTTGTGGCTGCAAGGTCATGACCCTCATCTCACTCAGAGGTCTACTACCATGAGTCACCCTATGGACCTGGCTGCCTGGGCTTGGGAGGAAGGCAATGGATGAACATAGATGGGACCTAAGGCCTCCAAATTTCAGAGGAAGAGCAATGTGACACCCCATGTAGGACTGGCGCATGACACTCCCCATTTGGGTCTCAGGTTTTAATTTCATTGTGTTCCTCCCAGCAGGCTATGGGAGCTGGTTTAGATTGTTGTTTGAATTGATTTAAATTGATTTATGATTATTGTTTTAATACATCTTTAGTATGTTTTGTGGTCTTGTATGATCTCATTTATATTTGATTTACGATCTTGTATCTTATGATACTGTGATATAATGTTATTGTGTTGTTTAATTGCAATTTAAAATTTGTATTATGTTTATTAATTCAATTCGATTTGGAAATGTTTCATGATCATCCTTTGGTTACTTGTTTATTGGTCATTGCTTTGATTTATGTGATGGGATCTATGACTTTAAGTTATTATGTTGCCTCTTGGATGTTGTTGATTATGTCATTGTAATCCTTGAGTTTTATGATACTTTTGTATGTTGATTGAGTCTTGTGGTTCCTTATTCGGATGTTCTTGGTTGAGGTTTCTTTCTTGTTAGCTCCTAGCACAGGGGGTGGGTCTTTGGACTCACATGGTCGGGTGGAACATGCTAAGCACCCCATTGGGTCCCCAGTCGAGGATCGAGAGGTGTGGATTGGTGCTGTTGCAGCGACTCCAGAGTTGTATTTGTCTTGGAGCTAGTTGTGATATTGTGTATTCATCTATTCATTTGTATCATGATTCTTGTTGTATGGTTTCCATTTATGTTTGGAAACACTTTTGTATCATTGTATCTCCAGAACATTGTATTGTAATGTAACGTTAAACTCGGTGTGGATATTGGCCATGGCAGTTGTTATTCATTGTGTTGAGTTAATTATTTATATGTTGTACTTACTCAAATGGTTTCTTATGATTATCATGTATGTGTTATATTTGTTAATGTTTATTTTGTTATGGATTATATCTTTGGCTTTTATTCTTTATTGTCGTTGTGTGGATCTAAGTCTCGTAATGACTCCTCGTGTACCCCAAGGGATGTATGTGTTAGTGAATCTGCTTAAATGAAATTCATGTTATGACTTAATGTGTATTACTTGTATGTTATGTTAATCTTAAAAAAATAAAATTGCTTTGATTATTGTTTATTTGTACTTTGGGGTTCACACAACGGGGCGTTACAACATGGTGTCAGAGCATTGGTTCATACAGTGGGCACTATGTGTGCTCACTATGTAACCTTGCGCTTAGACCCATGAGTCTTGAGTTTCACTTTTCTGCTGTCATTGTTGTGAACTTGAATTTCTTCCGTTAGATGGTTTCAGGTCGATGGTGCAGGAAACTGATGGGAAAGGATAGGACCCTCAATGTAGTGCGCAATGCACCGATATCCTTCCTGTCAGGGATGCTCTATGGACCCTTGAGTTTTAGTGTGATGTGTTTCTTGGTGATGTGTTTTATGTGTATGAATATGTCAAGTGTGCGTGGAATCTGCAATTTTGTTGTCCGTGAGTGATGAATTATGTTTTCTTGAATCTGTGAAGGTGTAAAATTTTAGCCTTTTTATTGAAATTGATGTGAGTTTTGGTGTTGAATAATGGTTAAATTGGAGTTCCTTCTGTGAAAATTATGAGTTTTAACGAAAATGTGAGGTTTTGTGGATAATCATTCTATGATTTTTAGTAGAATATAGTATCTTGAGGTTAAAATGCAACTTGAATTATTGGTACTAATGTGCAATGTTCTATGGTAGTTTTTTCATTTACAGGAAGTTGGCTTCAGAAAGCATAGTGACGAAGGTAATGTAATTGTAATATACAGGTATAGATACTTATAATGTCAAGTAGTAATTAATTTTGATACAGTATATGAATTAGATTTATGGTTAGTATCCTTATACAAATATTTCCTAACTAATAAGAAGCAATTTTTTTTATGAGTTACTAGAATTTTTTTGACTATTATGTGTTGTTTAGTGGGAGGGACAGTGTGGTATCACTCACTCGCGAGTGCCCTACTATGCTGGGAGTTCCTCTCACAATATATTTGTGATATATATGTATTGTGCACAACGTTTGTTTGCATGCAGGATTGCAGTAACTAAGTCTCGATTCCACCTGCATTGTCAGGATAGGGCGAGCATCATAAACACCCAATGGGATTGACGTGGAAACAAAGGAACTGACAAGAAATTTTCCCCAACCTAGTTCGTCATTTGTCCCTGTGTTTGTCAAATTGGTCTGGTTGCAACCCCGTCACCATTTTTGTTTTGGCATCCTTTCCTTATCTTTGTTTTTTTTTTTTCGTTGTTTACTTGATGACGTTTAATCGATGTTTTAATTTATGATGTTGATGTGCTTATGATCATTGATATTGTTGTGTTACCATGTTTATTCTTGAGCTCGACTTCTAGGAGTAAGTCAATTTTTAAGGGGGGGAGGATGTAATGCCCCTCCGTGTCGGTTGCTTTGGACTTGTGTGTGAGTTTCTGTGTGTGCTTCATTAATTACTGTGTTATTTGATTGTGTGAAAAATATAATAAGTTAGTAATCATGTTTAAATAATTAATTAAATCATAAGTGATTTGCAAAGTTATTTAAAATATGATTAGAAATTAAAATCAGAATCAATTAAGTTAAATCAAATGATTTGTGTCAAAACGATCAAATCAAACCAATTCAAAGTAAAAGGATATTATTAGATAAATCTCGATTTCCAAATTATCGTTAAATTGAGTTAATATTATGAACAATCTTTGAAAGATATTCATGCATTTAGAATCTTCCGAATGGTTGATTTTACTCATATCGTGAAGCTCATTATCGTATCAGGATAATGAATATATATTCAATAAAAGTTCATTAGATTTAAATTTATTTAGTTTGAACAAAATGCATGATAAAGAAAAATGAAATATAACATTGAAAGGCATCAAAAGTTGGACTAAAGGATTATCAATATTTCCTTTTAATTTATCTTTTCTGATGACCTCTGTATTCTTTCGGAAGAGAATTTAGCAATTACGGGGAATGGATTTTAATAAGGTTTTCTTGAAATTGGTTAGAGAAATTTGTCAATCATTTTTCCGTCATTGGTTTCCTTTCTATTTTCCGAGAAATTAGCGGAAGAGGAAGACCAGAGTTAGCCATCGGAAAGATCTGCCAGTAGGGAACAAGTTTCATAGTTTCCAGTGATTCAAGTTTCCTTTCTTTACACACTCGCTGTAAATAGATCATGAACGAAATCTTTTTATTCAGGGTTGAAAAATCAAATATCTATTGGGGTTGAGTCAAACATTATTTAGTCAGAATTGAATCGTTATCATTAAATGGTTTCGTAGGGTTGTTGCTTCATTGAAAATGATTGTTGTAATCGAATGAACAAGAGTTTTGTTGTCCTTACTTGTTTTAAAAATAAATAAAATATACATTTTGTTTAAGGGCAATTTCCTTTCAACAGATTTCTGGGTTGTGATATTTTGGTTCATACAAATATTTTATAAACCAGTTCTTTCTATTTCAATTATGCATAGTGAAATGTACAGTATAAATATCTTTCCTTGTTTTTGAAATGCTCAAATTCTATGATATACCTAATATATATATATATAGAAGAAGTATATATATATATATATATATATATATATATATATATATATATATATATATATATATATAATGTGGGAAAGATATTTATACTATACATTTCACTGTGCATAATTGAAATAAAAAGAACTGGTTTATAAAATATTTGTATGAACCAAAATATCACAACCCAGAAATTTGTTGAAAGGAAATTGCCCTTAAAAAAAATGTATATTATATTTTTTTTTAAACAAATGAGACAACAAAACTACTATTCATTTCCAGATTGCAACAAGATCCCTTTTCAATAAACAACAACCCAGAAACCCTCTGAAATTCCATTTAACAAATAACAATTCCCAATTTCTGGCTAAATATTCTTTGATTAAACCATAACCCCAATAGATTTTCTTCCTACAATTATTTGATTTTCAACCCTAGATAAAAATTTAATTCACAGAGAACCGTTCCTATTTTAACAGAGGGTAATTAATTAAAAGAAAAGAACCTGGCATCCTTCGCTTGCAGAAAACTGTAGAAGCTTATTCCTTGTTGCCGATCTTTCCAACAACAGCTCCAAGTCTTCCTTCCTCTTCACTAATTTCTCTAGAAAACAGAAAAAATAAACCAAGGACAAAAAATGATTGAAAGTAAAATTTCTCCAGCATTCGAACCATCCCCTCAAACAAAGAAAACCCCTTACTAAAATCCATTCCCAGGAAACCCTTTCAATTTCCTCTTCCCGAGAATACCAGAGGTCACATCTCAAGAAAATAAATTAAAATAATTATTAATCCCTTTAATTCCCTTTTGTTGCCTTTTCAAGTATTTATATTTCATTTTCTTTTATCATGCATTTTGATTAAACTAAATAAATTTAAATCCGCAAAAATGAACTTTTTATTTGAATATATATTCATTATCTTCACAATACATTAAATTAATTACTTCCACATTAAAATAATTAAAATCAACCATTTGCAAGATTCTAAATAAGTATCCAAAATAATTATCTTTTCAAGATTATTTGTTCATAATTATTTATTTAATTTTTTTATTCAAGGGGTAAACGCTTTTGACCGGAGCTATGAACCGGAATACAACCATTCAACAATACCACCCCATTGGGGTTTGAACCTTGGTGGAAAGAACAAAAATGCCACCTATAAACCATCACACCATGCCATTACCAGCATATTTGTTCATAATTATTATTAACTTCAATTTAACACAATAATTTAAATCAATTTATCTAATAATATCACTTTTACTTTTAACGAATTAGTTTGATTTGATCATTTGTTCTAAATCATTTGATTTAACTTAATTGATTCTGATTTTAATTTCTAATCATATTTTAAATAACTTTTCAAATCACTTATGATTTAATTAATTATTTAAACATGATTACTAACATATTATATTTTTCACACAATCAAATAACACAGTAATTAATGAAGCACACACAAAAACTCACACACAAGTCCAAAGCAACCGACACGGAGGGGCATTACATCTTCTCTCATCATTGTAACACTCAACCACTTTATGGTAACAATCTACATTAGCTTGGTGATGTGTTAGCCAAATCATCCCAATAATTACATCATATAATCCTAGGGGAGCCACATAAAGTTCTACCATTTTTTTGAATTCAGGAAATTGCACCCTTGCCTTTGATAAATATTTGGTTACTTCCCTAGTTGCCTTATCCCCATACTAAACCATCCATGATGATTACATATGGTTAACTCTTAGTGTTAACTTCCTTACTAATTTTGGTGAAATGAAACATTCAGATGACCCAGTGTCAACAAGAATTGAAATTGATTGGTTGAAGAGGGTACCTGTGGTTTCTACGAGAACATTCTAGAATCTTGTCCTTTGATTTCTAACTCCTAAATGAATCCTTTGTTGTGGTCCTTGTTGGGGTTGGTTGTTTATGATTTTCCTTGCATCCTTGGGAAATCTCTAGCATAATGATTTCCTCCTCACATAAAACACCCACCTAGTGGTCCTCGTTTAACTTGATTCCTAGGAGGATTATTCCTTGCTTCATTGTTCCTTGGTGGATAAGTTGCCTTGTTAAAATTGGGTTGATTATTCCTATTATAACTGTCCTTGTTATTATTGCATCAATTCCTTGGATTCGGATTTGGTGGTGGTCTTCTTTCTGATGCATTATTCCTTTGGTTTTTATTGACATTGGGGTTTCCCTTGAACTCATGTTTCCTCTTATTGTTAAAGTTTTGTCTTACTGCTGCTATGGCTTGCACCTTCCTCTCTTGTTTAATAGACTTTTCTAATACCTCATTCATGTTCTTAGGTCCATGCATATCAACCTTTGCCCCTATGTTGGTATTTATTCCCAATATGAATTTCCTTGCTTGGCTCTTTTCATCTTTCTGATCCATTGGCACATATTTCAATAATTTGGCAAACCTATCCCAATATTGTTGAACTAATAGGGTCCCTTGTCGGAGGTTGTGGAATTCTGCCATTTTCTCATCAAAAAATAACTGTGGTAACCACCTTTTATGGAAAATATGAACAAATTGTTCCCATGTTACTGTGTCCTTATTATATTCATTTTGTTCCTTAGCATTGGTCCATGAACTGGATTCCTCCCTAATGAGTTGATAAGATCCTCATAAAGCCTTAGTGGTTTCACTAAAATCCCTTAACTCAAAGTATTTTTCCATTTCTTTCAAACAATTTTCTACCCCTTCACCTATTTGTTTCCCATCAAACTTTGGTGGAGTGATTTTCTTTAGATCCTTTGATAATTCCATTATGTCACTCCCCCTTCTTACTTCTACTTCATTTCCTTGATTGCTCCCAAGATTCTCCCTTTCTTGTTCACCCCTATTTTCAATATTGTTTTCCTTGTCCTAAGGTCTTATATGGATTGTTCCAAGTTGTTGATCTCATCCCTTTGTTCAGTTAGCAAATTTATTATGGCCTCCACCCCTGTTTCTCTATTTCTTTACTCTTGATCTTGGGAAATGCTAGCTCAGGTTACCCTTCTTCTTGCCATCTAGAATTTCTTGGAAAATTTAAATTCCTAAAATCAAAATTGGATTCAAAAATTTATTGTATATTTTCTATCTCAATACTCTCCAACTTACACAAAATATTTTTATGTTAATCAAGTTGTCGTGAGCTCAAGGCCTAGTCTTTGAACCTTGCCTCTGATACCACATGTAAGAGACCACACTTCCTTAATCAAAAATTTCACTAATTTTTTTTTAAAGTAAATCTCTTAATGTATTGCTCAATTAGCTGTATACTCAAGAACTTATATCCATACGAGATAGGAATCTATCCATTCAGGATAGGAATCTAACCATACGAGTTAGGTTAATTTCCATATGGGACCAAGAATCATCTACCCATCTAGGATAGGCATCTAACCATTTGGGTTAGGTTAATGTCCATTCGGGACCAAGATCTATCTATCCAAATAAGGTAAATATCTAGCCACATGGGTTAGAAAATACCATGGCTAGAGACTAGGACTCATTGGGACCATCTAGGTTCTGAGTCACTCTCTAAAGACTACACTCCCCTACTAGGAGTGCACCGAGGTCAATTTCCTTAGGAGTATGTGAGATAATAATAAAAGCTTGAGTCCCACCTTGAAATTTGGCCTCAAGCCTTGAAGAATCAAGCGAATCCATCTGGGATTCCTTCTGAGTATAACAAGTAATTTCCAAACTTCAATTTTAATATTTATTTATCTTCCTTTAACTCAAGGTATCTTAACATGAGCAATAAGGTAAACACCCTTAACCAATCCTAAATCCTCACCCTAAGCACCTATGTACTAGGGACAACTTCGTCCCTAGACTTCCTACATACACTATTTCAACACAGGATCAAGGTGTATAATATGTACTTTTGTTTTCTAATCTATTGTTGAATGTAAAATGTTTTGTGGGTACACGACCCTTTCTAGGGCCATTGCCCCAGACAATTTCTCTTCAGTTGCTACACAGATAAGAGAGAATATAAAGCATAAAGATTCATGATGATCTTTTGCTTGTTTCTTAATTCATCTATGTCCTAAATTCCTATAAGTCACGTCACCCTTTCCCATTAAATAAAAAATCATCAAAGATAAAAGAATTAAAAGGTAAATTCACATGCCCAAACCCTATTGGGGTTTTCTATGATTTTCACTAGCAAATGTAAGTCCATTATAGTATTATCCTTTTTATATTACCGATACACGAGGGATTTCCCACCCCTTGGATTTTAACTCCAAAATGATCCTTATTACTCCCTAGTGATTTAAAGGGATGATGCCACAAAAACTATTGTTGCAGCTTTATTAGGCTATAAGTGCAGTAACTCGAGCACACTAACATTACCCGTAAACATGAGTAAGAGGCACCCTTAATATCGAACACTACTGGTTTTTATGTTTTCCTCCTCTTATTTAATTTTTCTATCTAAGAAGGAAATTAAATGCATTATCAATAATAAGGAAAGTAACTTTTGCACATAGACCAAATGGTAATATAAACTATTTATACCTTCTTGCTAAGGAAGTAAAATTAAATGAACTTACAAAAAAACTATTTATTCAAGTACATTTTCTAGAAAGAATTATTACATCCACTTACATCCTATGAAAGTAAAACTTTTTATAACAATGAATTGAATAGTTAGATTCATTTATGAAATAAAAACACTTAAACATAAAGTTAAATTCTTCAAGATGGGTAATCTAATTCAGAGATGGTATGAATCTAATTATTTTGCAAAGTTAGTATTTCCTAGAAAATAAACTTGAATCTATTTGCATAATCTATGTCATAGAGTAAGTATTTTTGATTTAAATTGCATAAAATTAATATTTTTGAGATAAATGTCCATCTAAGATAGTATAAATAATTCCAACTCAAGCAGAGAATTCATGGCATAATATATTGTTTCAAGACAAAAGAAGACTCGATTTTAATTGCATAAGTTATTTCACTAATGTCTTAGATAGATAAACCAATACAATGTCTTAATAAGAGCCTACTAATGCCTCAAGATTGATAATCTATCTAGAGTAGGTTTGCATCAATTTGCATAAGTTTATTCTTGATAATAATCTAATGATTACATAATGATTTATTCACTATGACCTTGTTGTAATTAAATGAATCAACCTTGTTTTAAAAATAAATTTAATCTACTTTCATATTGAGGGAGAAAATTAATTTAAAGAATAACCATTATGTTGAAGAATTAAGTTTATTGCAAATCTATTAAATCATAACTATGATGTTGTGCTATAAACCTTGAATCCCAAGGAAATAAATTTATTGCATGGAGAGAAAGTTTATTTGAAGAATAACAATAAATCTAAGAGTTAAGTTTATGGAATAACAAGAAAGCTCTTTTATTAAATAGATATTATTAATTTCTTAAGTTATATTTTATTATGTTTGCATGAATTCAATTTTACTACTTACCATTCGGTAAAACAATGAACTTCTCACTTAATGAAACATAAATTTAAGCCTAAAATTTAATGTCTAATAGTCATAATTGTTATCATATAATTGTAATTATTGTCATAAAGTTATAGTGAACATTGTTATAAAATATAAAGGTTGTCATTCCTCTATTTTAAAATCTCCTATAACTAGGTCCATACTCATAGTTTATCATCATTTTATGAAGAAGGGAGGTATATTCTAAGTTTATTTATTATATTCAACAATAGCTAGTAATCATTTCCATCTTTCATTCAAAGGAAGTTAAATACTATCTCATAAAACCATGGTTTGGACTAAATCTTCATCAATCATAGATGTTAGGTAATTTATTGTCTTACTAAATTAGGGTAACATTATTAAAATTAAGAAATTTATGAAATTTCTTTAATAACTTGAATTCATTTAATGAATAAGCCCATCATTTGATTGTTAATTTGACCAAAAAAATTATTATTTAATCTATCCAATTGATACCACTTTTGAAAATTCTATCAATTTATTTATACTAAAAAAAACTATTTTATTTATGACTTTGCTAAATTAAAAGAGTAAATATTATAGAGAACTTTAATATAAAAACCCATATTATAAAGCATATGTATTTAGATATATTTTATTTTATTTTATTTTAACACTAATAAAATAATAATTTAATTTGAAGAAAAATATTTCTTTATAAATTAAAAAAGGTGATAATAAATTTATTTATTTATTTATTTTTAAATATATTGATTTAAAGATAATAAAAAATTAAAAAATATGAAAATTAATTTCATTCTAGATAAAACAATGAATGGTAAGGACAATAATAATAAATTGATTCTAAAAGTTTTATTTTTAGAAACAAGGATAGGAAATAGAGTAATAGCTTGATTCTAGTAAATTTTCTAGGTTTAACTAGTTATTCTAAAAGTAAATCAAAATAAAGGAAACTTGAATGTTGATGGAGTTGCAACAAATATTTTTCCAAATCTTCTCTTTGTGCATTCTTCAACTTGATTCTTCTTCCTCCAATCCTATCCTTCTTCAAAGTGATAGCATAAAGATACCATTCATGTGTTGTTGATGAGAGTAAATGACCTCAATTTATATACTTAAGGGGAGGTAAATGGAGGGCCAAGATTGGAGATTAATTCAATGGCTAGGATTGTTTGAGTAGGTGGGGTTTGAATTGATAGTCTCACTTTGTGACAAGTGTCACAAGAAGAAGGTTATAAAAATAGGCCCACATGGCATGGGGAGAGGAGCCAAGGGTGCTCACACATGTGTGAGCACACCTTGGGAGAGGTTGATATGACAAGTCCCCACACCTTTCCCAAGACCATAAAACTCGTCACTCCTCTTTAAGTGACTTTTTTATGGGTTCATACTTTGCCGAAAAGGTCATATTATATTTTCAATAAGCTTCCACCCCATAGGTACTTACCCTAGGGTTTTATTTTACGCTAAAGTCAATCAAACAAGCCCAAATAACCCTATGCAAGATAATTTTAATTTTAAAGTACAAATTTTGATTTGTGAGCACACCTTGGTAGATGAGATATTGACATGTCTATGACATGTAAGAGATAGGGTGGCTTGATAATGACATGTCTATGACATGTAAGGGAGGGGGTTTCTCCATGTGTGCTCACACATGTGTTAGCATACATGGAGAAGTCAAATGGCTCAAAGAGGAAAGGTCACATGCATGGTGTGAATTCCCACACAAGGGTGAGTGGGGATGAGTTGTAAGGTGATAATGACTTGTGCATGCAAGCTACATGTGAGGGAAATTAGAATGAATTTTTAAATTTGAGAAAATGATAATAAAGATTAATTAATCAATTAATCTAGGATTAATTGATTAATGAATTATGGAGGATAGTGACACCTCCCTAATCCTAATTAATTAGACTAAATGATACATTATATTAAATTAATGTGACTTAGGAAAGTGGCTAATTTTATTAATTAAGTATAGTGATAGATTGTACTAATTAATAATGTTTAGGATAGGATGGGGACACTTGTGACATAATGACTTAATTTTTTAGTCACAATTATTTTATTCCTTATTTTTTTTCCATTTCTCCAATACCATGTGCTGAAATTATTAATGAAACACTTATTAATATTGTTAACTTTTATTTGTTCATTTTTAGGAGTGTGCATTTAATAAATTTTTTTGTTGTTGTTTATTTAGTCTTTACCTTCTTCACACATAAATTAATTGTATAAAACCACTTACAAAATTATAATATGTCTAAAATTTTAACAAAAAGAGGGTCATGACACCATAGGTGACAAGACCTAAGATTTCACAATTTTTATCAGGATAACCGATCTCTAATACACCAAACTCTGAAACCCTCTTCTCTAGCAATTTCCCTAGGGTTTTAATGAAAATTAGTATTCCCAACCTTCCCACACTATGGAAACTCCTCAAAAACCCCTAATAACATATGCAAAAACTTAAAACCCAACGTTATAATTTCTTTTCCCCAAGATTCATAGCCTTTTTCGTATTCAAATTACTCAATTTCATAAGAAAATGCTTTTTTCCTGTAATGCCCCTCCATTTTGCTCATTCTTGAAATTTAGAAAGTCGGTTATTTGGTGGCCATGACATGTTCGCTTGTTACTTGTGGTTGGTAATTTGCTAGGTCTTGAGGACTTTTGGATTGCATCATGCAATTTGATTTTTTTATATTAGACAATATCATTAATCTTATGACTAGAAGTAATTTATCAAATTAATCTAATTTTTAAGGTCACTTGATTTGGTTTGGGATCAAATAAAGAGTTGGATTTAATAACAAATGTTGATTGTATTATCATTAAAAATTTCTTATTTTAAGATGAAAGAAATCGTAAGTAAATGAATTTAATAAAAATAATTATTTTTCGATGAGTAAATTTAATTAATAAATTTAAAATCAAGAGTTATCATAGACAAAATATTTAAAAATTGGAACTCAAGTTTGAATAAGGATTAAAGCAAGGAAAAGAATCGTTTATTGCTAAATAAATAAATAATAATAAAGCATCATTTTTTTTTTGGGAAGAGTAAAAGACAAGAGAAGTTGGAAAAGTTGGTTAAGCTTTATCTTCCTTTGTCTCATCACCTTCCTGGGAGAATTTTCAATCATTGAAACTCATAAATTAGAATGGAAGAGGCAACTGGGGGGGGGGGACAATATGTTTTCAATCTTTGCTGAATCAAAGGAAAAATTAATTCCCTTTCAAGATAATGAGTCTGTTGCTGAATTGGGGTTTACTGAAATTTTGTTGGAGGGAGCATGTGAGATAACGGTGAGCAGGGGCAGGCACTGCTGTTTTCTTAATCTTTTCGAGAGATCACTCCCAAAGACGAGCGAAGGAAACTAGAATGGAATATTTTTCCAGACCAAAGCAGAGCTCATAATGGGTATGTAGATGTTGCTTGAATTTTCCTGTGTAATGCTTGAAAAGACAAATATTGTATTTGGATCTATTCTCTGTTCTTTCCTTGTCACATTACCTTTGCCTTCTACTTCAAAATATGGAATTTTTTGAATGAATTTAGGCTTTTAGAAAACCATCTTCTGGTTGAGTTTTATTGCATATTCTTCTTGGTCTATCGTTTTGATCTATATCTCTCATTATAAGTTTCCAACAGTATTTCCCCTACGGTGTTCTTATCTATTCCAGTCTAGAAAGTTCAGGCTCACGCATGTAAAGATCAGGCCATCTGTGTAGAATGATTTTTACTGTATCGGCTTGATGTCCCAATCGTGCTTCTAGGTTTTACCGAGTCGATCATTATTTATTTGACCATACTGTCCTTCTGTTTTTTGATGTAAGGAGGAAGTAGCTATTTATTTTATGTTCTTATTTCAAGAAAATAAGGTAACCAGCTGCTCAGGACTGAGGTCGAGCCTGCAAAAGATTAATCGCTTTGATCGTTCATCAACCTGTCACAGCGATTCACTTGAACATGGTAGGGTGTATGGATTTAAATAAACCCTCTGTTTTAATTATCAAAATCCCAGATGTTATCCTCAAGACTGAAGGAAAATGGCTTCTCATGTTTTTGCAACCGTAACCATCTCAAACTTGGAGGAAGCTTGGTTCGTGTGTCTTCTCTGATGCCGTCAATGAGTAGATTGTTCAAGTGAAGAAATTGAGGACCAATGAGCAGATTATTTAATTCTCTTGGTCTGCGCAATGTTTCAAGCCTTTGCCAATTTCCTCCATTCAGTCGAAGCTGAGAGAAATTGATGTTATTGGATACAGTGTTTAGTTGAGCTCCTTCGCATAGTCTGGTAATCTAAATTTTTATAATCTCCCTGATACCGTTGGCAACCTATCACCGCTGAAGCTTTTGTACTTAGGAGAGTGTACAAATTTAAATAACCTCTCTGAAGCCATGGGCGACCCATCTCAGCTGCAACGTATAAAATTCATTTTCTGTTATACTTGGCAACCTATCACAGTTTTAGCTTTTAGAGTTGAGGCATTGTACAAAATTATATAACCTCCCTGATACCATTGAACACCTTCCTCAGCTGCTAGCCTGTGCATTTGAAGGAGGATTTTGTGTGCTTGTCGAAAGGGTATATTTAAGGATTGATTTTCTGTATGTAAAAATTTAGATTTATGTATATATATATTCATACATAGGCAAATGTGTCCATGTTCATCACCACCTTAACCGAGATAATGTTCTTTAACTTGCACCCATCTAGATGTTATGTATCTTCACCCGCACCCATTAATATAAATACTGATCAACACAAGTTAATAAATTGTTTATTTTTATACCTATATTTATGTGTTACAAAATAAGTTTATATGGTTCCATAATTGTGAAATGATTTCTTAGTAAGTGTCGAACTAAAATATTAGTGGTCATATTCTTGTCTCATGAAATAATTGATAATAGTTTGGAAGATAATCAAGGGAGACCTTTTTCCTCTATAGTCAAATGTGAGAAAATAACATTGGGGTCCCTTTTTAGTAGATAAGTATTTTAGATAAGGAATTGAAAATATTGACCTATAAGAGTTTTCATTGTAACTTTCTTGTGGGCGTTTGGGATTATAGGAAACTTGGGTTATTTGTGTCACTTGGGGAAATTAAGTGGTCAAGTAGCTAGATAAATAATTAAACATATCATGGGTAGAGTAGATTGGAATTTGTGTCTAATTGCTTTTAGATTATTTGAATTTATTGTTTTGTATGGATAAATTGAATGATTGTAAGACAAAACATGATATCCAACATTTCTAAACAATTCATGGTATCTGACATGGTATAGAAATATGAAGTGATACCTCATCTAGGTAAAGTCTAGTAAAATGTGAATTGAATAATTAGCTAATCAGTATTTTGAGTGCGGGGCAATAGATCGTTGAAGAATTTTATGTTGTGAGTTGCATATTTTGTATTAACTTAGGTATGACATTCATTATGGAAGTGTTATAAACTTGAATCAACGAAATAAATTACTCCTTGAATTGAGTTTTCCTTCTTAATTATTTCTTTTGGATTGTTAGCTAGTGGATCTCTTTATAAAAATTTGAGTGTCTAATCATGGATTGTTATTTAGAGCCTTGAGATTGTAATTGGGAACTTGTATTTTGTTGATGAGTTGTGGAAGTTGATCTTCTTAGATTTTTGATTTATTTTGTATCAAAGTTGTTATGTGGTTTGGATGGATTTGTTGATCTTATTTTAATGTATTCACTCATTATATTTGGATTGAAAATAGTTCTTGTGGCCTTGCAATTATTTTTGTCATTGCTATGTTGTTGATTTAATAAAGGTGATTTGTATACCACTATAAGGGGTTCTTGTGAGGAGAAAATTGAGGTCTCCCATGGAATACCTATTTGGTGGCTTTTGGTTTTGTTAAGTGATTTTGTTGAATTGAAGGTTGATTTTCTTTTGCGTGTTTCCTATTTGAGGTGACACCATTGTTGATTTGTGGATGGGTCTTGATGAATCGTTCCCTTTTATGGCTTTTCTGAGTTACTCTCTTATTTGAGGAAATTTTTATCCTTGTGCTGGAATTATTAGGGAAAAAACTTGTGTTGCTTCATTTTACCCTTGTTTGTGGGTTTTCATTCTTTTGGCTTCCAAAGGCTTGAGATGATTGATAATTGATGTTCTCTCTCTTTATGTGCCTTGATTTGGCAAGTGTTTTGGTTTCATGATTTTAAAAGGGTTGTACAGGAATTGTTGAGACTTAGATATTGTATTTATAGCGAGATGGGTAATGCCTCGCATGCTTTTATGATGTGATTCTTTGTTCAAATTATGATGGTACAACCCTTGGTTCTTTTTATGTTGTTGGGTCTCTAGGGAGAGTGGCTCCTCATGGGGGTCGGCGCCCCACGTAAGGGGAAGAGCACAGGAGAACCCACGAGTGAGTTGGTAATCAAGTGAAAACCTAATAATTAACTTAGGAGGGTTGGGTAGTAATATCATTACAAGATTAAAAAAAGTGGATGCCTCATCTTCATTAGTGCTTCCGTAGACTAATGGAAGGCTGAGAAGGCTGTGGTTGGCAAGGTCGTAACCTCGTCCTCATGAGAGGTTATCGGCTCCACATGAGCTACCCTATGGTGCCGGTTCCTCAAGTAGGAGGAAGGGCAAGGAGATCCATAGATGGGGGTCGGCGCCTTAGTTTGGAGGAAGGGCCAGGAGAACCCATGTAGGCTATGCGATGACACTCTCCCCTAGTTGCCCATGTGTTTTACTTTATTGTGCTCCTCTAGAAGTAGGTTATGGGAGTTGGTTTAGATTGTGGTTTTAAATTGATTTAAATTGATTTATGATTATTGTTTTAATCCATCTTTAGTATAATTTGTGGTCTTGTATGATCTCATTTATATTTGATTTATGATCTTGTATTCTTATGGAACTGTGATATGATGTTTAATTGCAATTTGGAATTGTATTTATTAATTCTGTTTGTTTTGGAAGTGTTTCAGGATCATTCTTTGGTTACTTGATATTGGCCATTTCTTTGATTTATGTGATGAGATTTATAATTTTAAGTTATTTTAATGACTCTTGGATGTTGTGGATTATGTCTTTGTAATTCTTGAGTGTTATGATACTTTTGTATGGTGTTGAGTCTTGTGATTCCATGTTTGGATGTTCTTGGTTGAAGACTCTTCTTGTCAGCTCCTAGCATGGGGGGTGGGTCTTGGGACTCACATGGTCGGGTGGAACGTGCTAAGCACCCCATTGGGTCCCCAGTCGAGGATTGAGAGGTGTGGATTGGTGTTGTTACGGTGACTCCAGAGTTGTATCGGTCTTGGAACCAGTTATGATATTGTGCATCATGTTATCTTGTTGTATGGTTTCCATTCATGATTGGAAACACTATTGTACCATTGTACCTCTAGAACATTGTATTGTAATGTAACGTTAAACCTTATGTGGCTATTGGAAAATTGTTATTCAATGTGTTAAGTTAATTATGCATATGTTGTATTTATGTACGCAAATGGTTCTTATCAATGATTTATCATGTATGTGCTTCATTTGATAATGTTTACTTTATATCTTTGGATTTTTATTCTTTATTATTGTTGTATGGATCTAAGTCGCGTAATGAATCTTCGTGTACCCCAAGGGATGTATGTGTTAATGAATCTATTTAAATGAAATTCATGTTATGACTTAATGTGTATGTTATGTTTACTTAAAAAAAAAATTGTGCTGTAATTATTGTGTTGTTGTCCTTTGGGGTTCGCACGGTGGGGTGTTACATTTCCTCTTCTAGGGCATCATACCCAACTCACCATTCGACCTCCCCTGCACTCACAAACCTTCCCAATGTCTATCCCTATTAAATACTACCCATTACACCAAGATATATTTACTATAGAAGGTGGAATGGGTTTGATTTCATATTGGAAGCAACACAACTCTTAACTCTGCAAGTTCAGACCCAATCATAGAAATTCAACAATATAAGGCTCTAAACTTAATGAAAAACCTCAAAATTAGATTTAAATAAAAGATAATATAGTATCCTATGGAATTAAATTCAATTTGAATCAATATGTTAACATACGGGCCATACAACAACCTTGCAATAACATTGTACAAAAAGAATGTTCAGAAATTAAGAAAAATAGTGTTTTTTATTGATCAAAATCTTCTTCAAACTCACAACCAACCTCTTACAATGAGTCTACAATCTATTTTATAAATTTTCCCTCCTAAACCAACTATCCCCCCACCTAAAACTACCCTTTGAAAGATGTGATCGTTGAGCTTCCACATACTTGGAAATTTTGCAATTTTTGCTTGACATCTTTTTACAACATTTTGAATTTTTGCAATACCAACACAAATGACCCTTAATCACACTATTAGGACTTATTACATCATAACTTGGTATATATGACCTTATTGAACATAAAAAATACTCAAAATCCTAAAGCCTACTTATCAACATCCTTGATTGAGAAAATTTTCCCAAAGGTGCCCCTGCACCAATCCGGCAATAGATCAGCGTTTCCAACTTGAAGATCATGTGGGAGGGATTGAATCCACTCGAAGAAATCCCATCTTGGTCATGAACCCATTTCAAGGAAGGGTGAGAAAAAAATGGTGCAAGTAAGGCCCATTTGTGATGGGGTATCCTCAATGTTGGGTGATGAACCATAACACCAAAGGTATACCAAAATATTAAGATTTAAGTGATTTTTTTTCAAAATTTATAACATTTTTTATATGAAATAGCCGCAAATTACAACTCTTTGTAGTATCTTACCTTGGATTGGTATACAACACCAAAAAAAATTGTAATGAGACCCAAAAGCTAGATAGAGGCTCCCAAAAGCTAGATAGAGATAAAAGGTAAATGGTTGTAGTTTTGAATAAAGGGAAAAAACATTATGTTGGATTGAGAATATAATGCAAAGCTTTCTAACTTCAGGCTAGCAAAAGATGGAATTGAAGGAGATTAAACTCATGTTTCCACTCGATTCACAGGAACTTATGGCTATGCTGGCATAGAGTATGTGATGACTTGTGAGCATTCAAAATGTTTTTTAATCTTTTTATAGTCTTTGACGATTGATAAACTATGATTTTTACTTTGGTTGATTTCTCACCTTAGGGAGTTTTGTGGATGCATTCTGTTGAGGGTGAGAGGTGGATTCTTTCCATGTTATGGACAAACTATTTTAGGTTAAAGCATCAATTTCACCAATCTATGAGTTTAAATCATTTTAATTTCAAGTCAAATATATCAGGTGACACTATTAAGTGACCATTTCAAGTGCTATAGTAGTAGTAGTTCATACTTTGGTCACATATATGTTTTGATTAGTGAAAGTAACTCCTATTTTGCTAAAAATATGCTCTAGAATGAACTTTCCTTCTTAAATGCCACTCACTAGGAGACTAACTTGTACTGTTACAGGGGATGGGCATTGCTACCAGTATGCCATTTTTTGTGGAAATGAGAAAGGTAAATGGTGGTAGTTTTACTGCATTTCCTATTTCATTATTCTTAATCTTTGTTAGACATTTCTTGCCAAAAATGTATATAGTATTGAATAAATTCTACCCATTTTTTTATTAGTGCACCTTCCCATGTTTTATGCTCTTTTGGGTAGTACTTTTGTTTTGTTGAATTCTTATAGATCTCTACAATTTTTCCAATCTTGATTCTTTGACTCCATTTTGGACTTTAGGTAATTTCTGATATTAATTTTCAAACCCCCTCTAAACATTCCATATTTTTTAAGAAAGGAATTTGATTTATATATCCATTAAAAATTGTTTTGTTTACTTTTGATTGTTATCAACTGATGTTCCATGTGCTCTTAGTTAAAACCATCTTTCTCTTCCTTCCAATCTTTTATAATTTTCACTATCATTTATAAATTTATTCTGAAACTATTCTTTATACTTATTTTTATTAACAATAATTTTATTCATATTATTGGTGTGAAATTCCTTACCATCCCATTTTATTTTTCAAATTTCAAAGTTTCATAATTTTTTTAAACATATTAACAAATTTTGAGTTTTGTTATTGTGGTTAGATATAGAGCAAGGAGAAAATGAAAATCCTGTTTCTTCTAGATGCATTTATAGCCCACCCCATGTGTAAAAATGGTATCATGAAGACATGCATTCACACAGATGGATTTTTAGCTTTAGTTTTAGTTTTTTTCAATTTTAAAAGCATAATAAATTGGTAGTTTGCGTACTGCTAAATATTTTTTCTTCAAAACTCTATGTATAGAGTTCTTTGTAACATATTTTATATACATTTTGAATATACATAGTGAATTATTTTCAATCCTTTGAGCAGATTTGTTGAAGTTTTATGATTATTTCAATTTATGAATGACTAAATAAATGACTAAACAATGATTAAATAAATGACTGCAATGACTAAATAAATGACTGCAATGATTAAATAAAATGACTACCATGACTAAATAAATGACTACCATGAATAAATAAATGATTACCATGACTAAATTAATGACTAAATCAATGACTAAATCATTGACCAAATCAATTACCAAATCAATTACTAAATCAATGACTAGATAAATGACTAAAATAGTTTAGTCCTAAATTTGGTCATGTTATAAATGACCGGCAATAAACTACTAATAGTCGCATGACAAAAATTAGTTATTTATATGCAAGTTTTAGCAGTTTATTTAGTCATATATTGTTATTTTTGTACTAGTTTCAGGTTCACATTATTCACATCCTTCACTTGTCTACCCAAGCTCTTGGCCAGTCAGGCAACATCTACAATGTAAAATGTTTAACGATCTATACCATTCATTCTATAAATGATTCTAGGATGACTAGGAAAACCAACTAATTCCCAATTTTTGATCCAACTATCAACAGGTTCTAGCTAATAATCATTTTCCACCTCAACATCTATCGGGTCCCACTGAGACATCCTTCATAGGCTACCAAGAGAACCATCGCTACATTGGTAAAAAAACATATCATTTCCCACCGATCCAAGCATGTCCCTCCAATGTCCACATTACCACCCAAAAGGTTCACCATGTATCAACATATCAACAAGACTAGCTTTCATGTCCTGACAATAGAGTTACATCCTGAAAATCAACCTTAACATCGACACATCGAGGAGACACTAAACTGACTCCCACCAATACACAGATTCCATGTCGATGAAGTACCAAATGGGTCAATGTGGTCCCCATTGTCTAGTCAGCACTAGCCACTGCTCTCCACCAGCCAGATTGTGTCCCACCAATGATGCCATCTCCCATCAACTAATCTTTACCACCATACAAGTCACTACTCCATTAGACCATCAAGGGGACTCAAGATAGAGTTCCATCAATGACACAAAATCCTACTGATGAGTGACCAAGGCAAGACATTAGGTTGTCATTGGGAATACCATTAGGGTCCCACCAATAGAGCCAAGTCATTGTGATAGATTAAACTACCAACATCAAACCGTTAGGTCATCGTGGGAACAACCTTATGAGTCTTGCTGATCAATCCATGTCTCAATGATGATGAATTAAGTGAAGACACATTGGACTATTGTTGGGACATATAACAAGGTCCCAACTATATGAGGAGGTCAAGCCGACAAGAGATAGAAACAAGGCTTCAAGGAGTATATCAAGCCAATTATTTGAGGTACAAATCCCAACACTATAAATTATGGATTATGATATCCTAAAGATAATTATTTTACACTTAGTACTTATATAGATGCAAATTGGTCAAGATGTGTAGATGATAAAAAAATTACAAGTGGTGGTGCATTCTTTTTTGGATGCATATTGGTGGCATGGTCGAGTAAGAAGTAAGATTTAGTATCCTTGTCTACTATTGAAGCTGATTATATTGTTGTTGTATCTTGTTGTACACAAGTTGTATGGATGTAACAAACATTGAAAGATATCACTGTGGTATATGATGATCCCATTTCTATTTTCTCTGATAACACAAGTATAATTAAAATTTCAAATAATCTCATGATGCACTCGAGGAAAAATAATATATCTCTATTAGATATCATTTCTTAAGAGAGATCATCGAGAATGAAGTAAAGCTTGAGTATGTTCTGATGGAGGATTATATTGCTAATATTTTCATGAAGGCTCTTCCTAAAGATACTTTTAAGTATCTTTAAGAGAAGTTAGGGATTATTTTCCCTTTTTTCTTAAACTAGATTCATATGGAGATGCATCAATCCTATGGATCTATGGATCTATCTTTCTTCTGGACTAATGTTTTGGTAGATACCTCTTAGGGAGAGCAAGTAGTATCAAATGTTGTCATTATGAGTATCTATTTTTTATGTCAAAGGAGAAATCAATATAAAATATTCTTTAGCATTTTCCATTGATTTCAAAGGGGGAGAAGATGCATGTGAAAAAGGAAAGAAGGAATGGGAGAAGAAGCATGTGAAAGGAAAAAATGCGTATAAGAAATTATCTTCTAAGGGGGAGAAATAGAAAATTTTATTCAGAGCTTGTTTGTTGTATTTGATGGTTTTTCACATAATCTATTGCCATCAATGACAAAGGGGGAGATTTTTGAAAGAATGGAAAGATTGAAGGTGTTGTTACTAATTTCAACCGATCAACTGGTTATCCACTAGTTGTTGTTGGTTGTATATGTCGAGGATATTGAGAAAATTGTAATCAAGATATGTTGTTGGTATTCAGTGGTTTCTCTAGGTTTTTTTCTGGATTTTATCCTATGGTTATGTTGTTTAGATATGTTCTTCATGGTTGTTAGAAGGTGTTATATCCATAGTTTTGATTGTTGGTTTGTTGTATAGTGCAAGTTGTGTTCACCAGTCGTGAATTGTGGTTTTCTATGTTTTTGGTTGAGGTCCAAGAGAAATGTTGTTGGCCCATATTTCTCTTTGATGAAGTCCTATGACATGTGGTTCTAAATTTGAGTTGCCCTAATTTTATTGAAGTTAATTTTGACATTTGGGAAGTTCACTAGTTTGGACTACCTTATGTGAAATATTACTTTCGAGGATAATGAAGTGTGTTCGATCTATTTGGGTCCCTATGAAGCATGTGTTTGGGCTACCCTCATTCTAATTCCACCCAAGAATTTTTTGGTACAAACCTAATTTGAATTTGGATTTGGATGGCTGACTTTTGATATGCTTCAAAGTTGAAGATGGTATGAATACAAGATGAGTTAGTGATGGAAAATATACAAGAGTGAAGAAGAGTGTTAAGAGAAAAGACAAAGTTTAGTTTGGTGTGACATTGATTCTATTTAGTAAGTGGGTGTATTGTGAGAGTGGAAGATCAATCTGAAGCTTAATGCTAACTTTTTCAGATGTAGTGAGGAGAAGGTGAACTCTATCATTCATGCAATTTGATCAAGTGACTATGGTGGAATCCTTTGTTGCATTAGGATTACAGTCTCAATGTAACAAGTCTTATTTTTCTTCTTTGTATCTCTATAGAAGCGAGCCCTTCAAGTTGTTATTCCTATTGGACAATGAGTCCTTGTTCCAAATAGTGAGTCCTTATTACAGGTAGTGAGCCTTCTATAATCAGATTTGATATTCTCTATAGTGTGAGTTAATCCTCATTGTGGTTTTTCCCTCATTGGGTTTTCCACATAAGTCTGGTGTTATTTTGTTTATGTGTTGGATTTGATTTTTTTCATTGGCATGTGATGATTAATCATTTCATCTGTATTAACTATTATTTTTGGTGATTTAATTAAAGGTTTAATTTTATGACAACTGATTCACCCCCCCTCTTAGTTTTCCTATTCAACAAGTACTATCTCCATCAATAATAACATTGCAAACTTTACCTTAACACTTACACTTGGTGCGAAACAAATTCTTCCCTTGAGTTGGTTCCTTCTCCTCATTCAACAAGTCTCTTCTAGTAACGAGAACCTATCCTCTTTTTGCATCCTCAGAATGTGAAGACTTGGAAACTTCATCTACATGTGCAACTTGTGCATTACCCTTAGGTCTTCTATTTTTCCTTCCTTGATGTTGAGGACACTCATAGGCTCTATGTCCTTCTTCTCTACACTAGAAATAGGTTCCGCGAAAGCCTCCTCTTCCTGGTCCTCGTCCATATCTTCATCTTCATCTTTGGTCTCCATTATTCTAATCATGAGGATGGTAGGTGTTATCTCCTTTTTTGTTTTGGCTACTACTAGAGCCTTCACCCTTCTTTTAATCTTCATTTTGACCTCCATATGACCATATACCTATCTTTCCTCCATGGCCTCCACCTCATTCTTTGTTCTCAAACCTCTTATTTTTTCATTCTTCAACTTGTTGTCAAATTTTCACCACAACTCAAATTGACAGAGCTGATTAATTTAGGTTCATTTTAAGGTGAAAAGTTTCAATTCATTTCTACAGTTGCTTAAACCATTGCATATATTTGAGTTTTTAGAGAATTGTTCAAAAAGGTGCAATGTGTTTCATTTTATCATTCATAATTTATAGCATAAAATATTGCATGAGATGTAAAGGAAGTTCTTTCATTTTGCATTGATTCATTTATTCCATAATGTTCCATACATTTTGCAAAAGGAGAGGTACAAAATTGAACAAGAATTGCACAAAATGTTGTTTTATATTCATTTGGATAAAAAGAAGAATCAAGTGTCCCACACAAGTTGTGGGAATAACTGAGTCAACAAAACACAAGGAGTGCACTACACTACTAAAGATAAAGAAGGAAAATATCACATAAGAGTGAACATAACCATCATTTCCTGAAGTTTCTTCAAGTTTCCTTCGATGTTGTTCATTCCTCCTTGCTCCTGCTCTCCAAGTGAACCTGCAAATGATTGGAAAAGATTTGTTAGAGCTTGGGTTATGAATCCTCCTATATGATCTATCAAACGTATTGTAGAACATTGCTTGTGGTGCATTGAATCAGTTGAGAAAAGACAAGAAGTGTGTAAGAGAATACAAATGAAGAAACATCACAAAAACATTGAACTTATTATTTTTTATCTAACATTGTTTGTTTCCTGTGCAAGTATAGGAAAAGTCATGTTGTTGATATGATTTGAAGACTTATAACATGTGGTGTAAAATTGGCTCCCACAAGGGTTGAGATTGGCATGCAACCCCTTAACATTAAAGAAGGGGGTTGAGAAAGGAAACATATTCATCATTTCCCAAAGGAGATATGCATCTAAAGGAGTACATCACAAGTGTTATGATAGCTCAAGCAATTGATCATTTAGGATAATCAAGTCTGGGAATGCAATGAGTTGAAGATCATAAATGATCAATTGCTCACATAGAAAATCATAAGGAGTGCATCATCATGAAATATGATAGTGAATAGGAATACATAATTCCAATCAAAAAGTGGCAACTGAAACAAATGGAGAAACTTCAAAACACCATCATCAGGTGTTTCTTATTTCAAAATATTCTATGCAAAGATTAAAACTCACATCAATTGTAGTTGTCCAAGGGAAAATAAAAATGCATGAAGTACAAAGAAGAAATTGTTTCTATCAAGTAGTGAATGTACAAGTGGCTAGAAGTGAAACATGAAAGCTAGTGTTAAGTATGTACATTCTCAAAAAGACAGTGTTTTGTATGTGGAACAACATCATGAAAACTAAAACGAACCCAAAATTCAAGTTTTTTTCATGAAGGAGAAGTTGCATTACATTGTTTCATCCTCACAAAGTGATGTGGCAATGTTAAAGATGCTATGTACAACCATACAAATTGCTCAATGATGCCAAAATTGACAAAATGGAGAACAAAGAATAGGCATCCTGTGTGTGCATTTGATATGGATTAGAAAGCCATGATGAGAGAGAACCAATGCCATAATTGGGGTTTTTAGTTGAATATTTGGTGTTTCTAGATGATGAAGAGAAATGGTGCCTCATGCATACTTCAAAATGTAAATGAATTACAATAAATAACAGTGACATTATTATTTTCAATAGATGCATCATGTTGTTCAAGAGCAAGAAATGAAGGTAATGAATAGGCATGGAATGAAAAAATGACATTAAATTCACCTTGAATCATACAATGCATATGTGTGTGAGTAGAAAGAAAAGAATTCACTTTGCATGTGGAACAACATAGAATGGAGGAAAAAGGCAATAGTACCCATTTTAAGTTTTGATAGAAAATGTCCATAAGAGGAAACACACATGGGTTTGTGTTATGAGATTTCAAATGAAAAAGTAATGGAGTATCTTGGGCTTGTACAAGAGTTCGAAGATACCAAGTTATGCTCTGATGGCCGCAGCCTGAAGGAGCATTTCCTTTCACAAATGATGATACCCACTTAGGGGTTTTTCTTTGAAATAAAAGTGCATAAGTAAATGGTAGGGTTTCAAGTTTTATGCCAGTGAAACAACTCAAAAAAATGAAGGAAATGAATTCAATGGCCGTGGCCATGAAGGGTTTTAAAACCCAGAAAACAAGTAACAAATGCATGATTTTTCTCCTTTTCACAAGTCATTTTCATTTTCTATCATGGTTTGAGCCCAAAAAACCAAGTTATCTTTTGCAAAAACAAGGGAATGCATAAGTGAGGTTACAACCTATGTAAGGCTAAACTCATAAATTCACTCATTTCTCCCACACAACCTACAAATTATTCACTTATTTTTTGAGGAATGAGCTCAAATTGAGCTTATTTAAGAGGGAAATGCACAATATAGGAAGGAATTGATTCTTACCATGATTCACTATGGAGAGAACTAGTCTAAGTTCATGGGGCAAGCCTTAAAGAAGCTCGAAAAAACTTTCCATGGCAGCTCAAAATGGAGGAGGCATTAACATAAGAATAAAGCATGAAGAATGCATTAAAAACTAGTCAAGTTCGCAACCATGAAGGTCAAAATACTTTAAAAAATGAAGGCCAACATTCAGACCTTGTTTCGGAATAACTTACCTAGTGGTCCTCTGAGGAGAGTTGATAAGGAGAGGCAGAAAAACATGAAATTTGAGCTCTCAAACCCTATATCCCATGGCAGCCAAGTTCATAGCCTTCTTTCTCCAAAGTTGGCCAAGTGAAAATGATGCTAAGAATTAGGGATTCAATTTGGTTTTGTTGCTATGGTTTTCCTTGTGCCCTAATTTGACTTTAGGATTTTTGTCACATTTAATCAAAAATCAAATGCCTTAAGTCAAAATGTCTTTCCTTGTGAATGGTTTATGCCTAGCCTGAATTCATGCTTTGTCTTTTTATTTATTTTTAAATAAAATCATATGTGATTTGGCCTTTTCATTTTTAGGTGATCTTTTCTTATACATTAGGAAATGTTTCATGCCTTGCATAAAAATTAAATCAATGACCTTAGGACACATAATTTTTCCTAGGTTTTGAGTACCCTAGGTTTCCCCTTATGAATTGGGAGAAAACATAGTATGTGCCTGAAATTATTTTTATGATTTTTTATAGAAAAATAAAACATCATAAGATCCAAATGATTTGACCTTCTACTCTTTAGGTGTTGCCATACTTAGGCAGGTGTACCTATGTGAATAAAGCAGACTTAAAGTTTTATGACTTGATTGAATTTATGGATCTATTATGATGGAACAAAGTGTAATAGATGAAAGTTTACTGACTACTCCTATTCCTAATATTGAACCTGAAATGTGAATGTTTTAATAAGATTTTATAAAATTTTGAGATTTGAATGGTGTGACCAATGCGTACTTCTATTGGGCTAATGGAATCAAGATTTTCATGATAAGTGACTTACTTAATGGTTATAACTCAAATTGCTTGGCACTTGTAATTGCTTACACCTTGTGTAAACATGCAAGAATGTAATTATCAAGTTCTTCTTAGTGATCCAAATTTCCTTTTCCAAATTATTGTGATTAATCAAAAGGATTTAATCATGTCTTGTAGGAACTAGTTAATTGAACCACACAAGAGCAGCAAGTGTGCTTTGATAAATTGAAAAATATCCTTGATATTTCAATTTAAATAATCAAGAAATGACAACCTTGGAGACAACCAGATAATAGTTTCAATAAATTTGACAAACAATTGACACTATAATTGGATCACCGGATAAATATGTTCTTCTCCATTATATAATTTTAAAATATTTTACAAATACATATCATAATATTTTCTTGCATAAAATGTTCAACCTATTGATTATCTAACCTACTACTTATTTCTCCTAAATCTAATCATTCTTTCTTTTGATTTCTTTTGACATATATACATTATCTTAGGGTTACAACCCTTTACAACATCTATCTGGTGCAACTCTTTAGTTATCATTAATGAATAAAATATTTAATTAATCTCCTTCTAGAAAGTTAACTATTTAAATCTTCATCTCTCAAAAAAATTTGAGATCATAATAATCTTCATTAATCCTTTTTCTAGAAAATCTCCTATTTCTTCCAATTTAATAAATTACTTGGGTAAAATAATTACCCCCTCCATAATCATCGTAATTCCTTTTAATTTGCTTGGTAAAAAAAAACTTTCTTTTAATTGCATGCACTTATTATTTAGGTAAATAATTACCTACTTCGTTAATTCCTCAAAACTATAAAAAACACTTTCATCTGCCCCTTTTACCTTTGGTAAAAGATGTTGTTCCTTCGAGTGCAAATTATTTTTTAATTTCATCTTTCATGATTTTTGTGGATAAAATAATTAACCCTTAAATTTCCATCACAAATTTTGATAAATCTCCACCTTTGGACTAGTCCCGCAATTTAGATTTGAATCTCCTTTTAATTTTGTACCCCAATTGGACCAATACCAATATTTATTTTAATCTTTGTTTCCACTTCAAGTTTTCGACCTGAATCGCATCGTCAAAGAGACTTTTTATTTTCTCTTTCTTATTATAGAATGTCTCCCCGATGAATCCTCATTGATGTAACTCACACTATTGGGGAGACTTTGGAAAATTTGTTCCTATAGTGATATGTCTCACCGATGGCATTCATTTATGGTTTTTCACTTGGTTCAGCAACACATGACAAATGCTTCTGCAATGATTGGGACGAATCTTCCTCCTCTAGCCAAGATAACCCATTCTATCTAAAATGCCCTATATCCAGTATTGTGGAAACATGACTCAAATATATGTAAATAAAAGCTCCTATTGACCGGTTCTTATCATCCACTATGACAAAAAAGATCGGTCCAACTAATAGGAGTGATTGTTCCGCAATCCTCAAGCAAAGTACGCCAATGCTAATCAGTTTAGTGCAAATGATCTCAAGTATTAAATCAACAAAACATCTTCTGATTATCTTTTTGATAGTTAGCCTTTAGGATTTTGTACCATCACTGCTTCATTTGGAATTGTTGTTCTCCATGATGTGATCCCAAAATATCATGCCACCAGATATTTTAGACCTAATGGTACCAAGGATTCCTCAATACTCCTATTGTCACTCCATCATTTGCCACACCATGTCAAGCAAATGCATTAGATAAATTGATTAGAGAGACCTTTAGAAACCTTAAGACACATGCATCTGGGCGAGCATAAATTTATGCTTTATAACTGTAACCAGTATCCTCCCTATTACACTAAACTAAGATCGCAATATCTTTAGAAATCAATAATGAACATATGCATGGTAAATAATTAATATCCACTCTAAAATGCCTTAATATTTTGCTGCCAAAATATTTGAAATGAGAGGAGAATGCCATGCCATTAAAATCTTCACTGTTTCATTCCTTAATTTGTTATTGCTTGGCGATCCTCCTCTACAGTATGATTTTTTAAAAGCATTGAAATTCCAAACTTTGGTGGGCACCTATCACTTCATACTCCCGCTAAAACCCTATTACATTTGCTATGGGAATTCCTCTTTTAGCATCATTTATTATGAGCATCTCTTGATGATTGTGTGGCAAGAACAAGGTTTCATTCCATCGGCTTCAAGAGGAAAAATAATCAATCTCTTCATGACTCACAATATCTCTTAGAGGATCTTCGCTAGCATTTCACACCCCTTTCATTTTTATTAGTTGTTCTTAAATATAACACTTAAAATTTCTCTTGTGTTTGAGATTTAATGAAAGCATAATTTAGACTGTGGCCTATCTTTTAAAATCTCTCAATACTAGATTATTCCAATCTTTCCTCTCCTGTGAATTTCCTTATTACAAGCACTATATCTTTATTATTCAATAAAATCTGCCCTTCTTTATGCTTCGATGGTCATCGATGTCCATTTTTTTATTGTAGTTTTCATGAGGCACTAAAATTGTATCAAAACTATCCCTCCCGATATTTTTCGTACAAGCAACAACCGCACATCTATGGATTTGTCTCATTGAACAAAGCCGAAAGTCATCGTTAAAGTAATTCTCTATACCGAACTATAATATTTATTGCATGTATCCCTCTACCTATATATCATACCAACGATTCCTTTAATTGGAAACATATGGAGAGGATCTAAAGGTGGATTCCTTGTGAGATCGCGGTGAAGGATTTAACCATTTTCTCATTATAAAACTACCTATCATTGATGAACATAAATTCCTTTCAATGATTATTTATAAATTTCCCTTTTAATTGCAGCGATAGGTGATTCCTTTTCATAGATTTTAAATCACATTCAAGACCTCTCTTTTGTTATTATCTTCTAAAACATTGTTGTAGTCTTCTCAACCGTGGAGAGAATGATCACTATCTTCTCCACCTCTGATCTTCTCTCTAATAAAAATCTACTCTTGACTGATGCAAATGTATTTTTAGTATTGAAATCAGATTTTTTATCATGGGAGCTTTAAATTTTATCAAAATTGGATTGAAATTTTAGACTCCAATAGTTTCTTCCTCTCCTACTCACTTAGAAAGTCTTGTAAACATGTTCTTGTACTCAGATTCTAAAATTTTCACTCCTTCATCTCAATAAAATAGTAGGGTTTCCTTTCTCATCTCCTTGTTTCAAATTTACAGTCACAATTTGATGTTAACTGTGATTCAAATGTAGAATCCTCTTTATGTCTTGTCATTGCAATTTTTTTACAAGGGTTTCATGTGATTCAGGTTGCATTCTATGTTTTTTTTTATTAACCTCTATGCAAATCACTATTGGATTATGTGTTTCTAGAGTGGGATTGTGAGAATAAAAGTTTTAGAGATATTGTTGTGAGTGAAAATTTATCATAATCTTCATATTTCTGGTGAATCCCCTTAGGTTTAGGATCTTTTTTTTTTTTTTTTCCTTCTACCTCTTTTCTCTAAAGGTCTTCTAGGTTAGGTGATTTACAAGGGGAACCAACCTACTCTTGAGATTCTCTCCCACCTATAGATTTACCCACAAATCTAAGAGTGTTTCCATGTTGCAACAAGATAGGAAAGTCTAACTTGGCTAAGGGTGCAATCCTAATTTCCAATACAACCTTTAGAGAAAACTGATAAGCATCCTCAATGGTGATCATTCTTACTAGTGCTAATTCTTCCTGTATGGTTGGCTTCAACCAATTAATATAACAAGCAACTTTCTCTTTATTCGCCTCACAATATCCTATCCAAATCAGGACCTTGTGAAATTCCTTTATGTATTATTTCATAGTCCTTATTCCTTGCCTCAATATTTGCATCTTCTTGAGTAGCTCCAATCCCTAATCGACTGAAATAAATTGTTTCTTCAATTTTTACACCATTCAATCACATTTATAATTTTCATCTTTCCCTTGTCTTCCTCTTTCTAACTAGACCTCTTTCCACCATATAATGGTGTGACCTTCCAATTTTTTCTTTGCAAACCTCACTCTGTGAGGATCTTCAATCTCCTCAAACTCAAAAAATTCATCCATGTCATTGATCCAATCGATCAATTTTTTACGATTCAAACTTTAACCGAAAGTTGATACCTTCATTTTAGGTCTCTTCCCAAGGCTTGAGATTTCTCGCAACAATATTCATTCTCCAAGATCCATTTGATCCTGCTCTTCCTCTTCTATTTCCTCTTCCATTTCATCTTCAATGTCATCTCTATCTCATTGCACATATCTTCTTTGAACCTCTTGTTGCAAGGTTTCTAATTGCCTTCTAAGGGCTCTGATTTCATCTCTAGGTGGATCTCTTCCTCCGCCACCTCTACCTCTACCTTTTCCATGCTGGGAAATTATTGGAGGCATCTTGAACTCAACCTACACTCACAAGTCCTACTATAACTACCTCATTTTTGATGGTTTGTTACAAGCTCAAGAACTCCTGTTCTAATACCGCTTGATGAGGGCCAAGCTACCCAAAACCACATAAATCATAATAATAGATACCGACACAGAAGATCTAAGACAAAAAAATAACCCACTTTCAATTATTTTCAAATAATGAAATTACAGATTCAAAACTTACATGCTACCACTTCATGGGCTTGATTCATTGCAACAAAATCAACTCTAAAAATAAAATATATTATTCGAAGCCACAATTTGCACTATTGGAGACACTTTTTATAACCCACACTTAACCCTTTTTATTTTACCCAATAACCACCCTAGAATGTTCTAGAAAGTTCAACTTTCCCTTTTGTTTTGGCACCAAAAGTCCTACCATTTGATTTCTAGCCTAGTAAGAAATTTTAATGAAATTCACTTTTTAGAGGGGCAACTTCGTGGGGCCATAACTTTTGATCCAAGTGTCAAAATACTATTATTTCATATAATTTTAAAGCTCTCCAAGAGATATATAGTGTGCAAACCAACCATAGGTCAGTTCGTCAACTTTTCAAGCTATATCGGGGCGTCTAAAGTCTTCATACCAGAAATTGAAACTGCATTGGAGAAATTTCTCAGGACTAAAACTTTAACATCTCCCAAACCATGCAAGGTGTTGAGGTGATTGTTTCATTATCAGAGTTTTTTTTAGTTCTACTCCTTGGGGTAAATTTTTAGGTCCATATGAGCCTGTTTAGGCCGACTTACTAAAAATAGTAAGTGCTCATTTTTTGCTATTTTTGATGCTTGGATGTCTCACACCCCTTAAGTGCCATCATGGGACTCCAAAAAACTAAATAAAATAATAGATTTTTTTTCTTGGGTGATGCAAGATTTCCCTACACTGTTGGATGCTCCTACATCAGAATGTGTAAGTTTTAGGTATAAAGAGGATTGAAGAAATCTTGAAGAAATTTTTTTTATTCTTTCATTCAAAGAGCTACATCTTTTCAAGTCATGAAAAATCAACTACAAAATTATCTGATAGCATTCTAACAACCTACAATAAAAAAAAATAGAAGCTTAGATATGTCATCAGAGGGCTAAAAATGTTGAGCATAAAACCCCTACAAGAACTTATATTCCCTAGGGAGGCTATATCCTACTAGTTGAATCTAATTCTTCTAGGTAGGCATATAGTCCTTTGCACTTCCCAAATCTTCCTACAAACTATTGTTTCATTTTGTACATTTTCAAGACCTTGCATTTTTCATATTAGGTTGTATAGTTAATTAGGTTAATCTTAACAAATAATTTCTAGATCATTCTAATCCTTAGTAGGATGGATTTACTAGTTTGATTGGCTCACCTTCATGGTTTAATCTCAATCTACTCACCTTGTTAATCTCAATCTTAATGAAACATAAGAATATACAACACCTGATTATAACATCCACCCATTCCAACCCCTAGGTTTACATTGTAGACCTAGGGGCACTCATTTTTCTTTGTTTCTAGTTTCTTCATATCTATAGATATGCTCTATATTCCAAAATTTTCTAAATTCATTATCTTCTAGGATGTCTTTAAAACCTACAATAGTTTTTGGATGAATTAGATTCTACCTCATAGACCAAAATGCAATTATTTTTGTTCATGTCCAATATTCTTTTGTTCAATATTTTCTTAAAGAATATAATATTTTTGAATTGAATGGTTGATCAAGTCTTGTATAAAAATTATCATACCTCCTAATTGGCATCTCAACTTTTCTCGCAATGTCATTAGTTTTATTGATTTTTTTTCAAAAGAAATACCTTTCTCAACAAGAATTTCCTCCATTATTTTGTTGACATCAACCCAAGAATTCTTATTTTTCAACATTTCTATAAAGGTCTTACTTTGATGTTGAATTCTACTTGAAACATTCTTATTGACCATAAACCTTGATTTAATTACATCATATGGTCATACTTCTAGTGACAATCAACATCAAATTTGAAAAAGATAAAATGTAATATACCAAAGAAAATTATTTTCTCTCAAATTTGAACCATCCACATAAAAAAATTAACAAAGGAAATATGATCTTCTTTTATTGACTAATAATGCATAGTGTATTTGTACTCTTCAAATTTCATACATAATCTAACATAAAAAACTTTTATCATATGTATTAGAATATTGTAGGACTCTTTTCATGATCAACAAAATCTTAAAATAGTATATTCTTCCATGAAATATCAAACATTCAATTGTAATTTGTATCTCAATTGAATGCAATCTCTAAAAGACTCAAGAAATCTAGGCGTTAGATTATTTTTAATTTATTGATAATATGGATCAAAAAATAAGTCTACAAAATAATTTTAGTTCCTTCTATTATCATGCATCCTTATGTTAAGGGTCAATTATATATTGGAGACACTATTTTTGCCTCATAATTTGTATAGGTTTGAATTTAAAGCTTGTTGACCATAAAAATTCCACTAGATTTCACTAGAAATAAGTAACATGAGAAGGTTGTGAACCTAAATATCTTAGTGGAACCTCCTTTAATCATTTTTTTTTTTTTTGCATGGACTATATGCTACACACTTAATATTAATATATATAGGATTATGAGTAGTCAACTTGTACCTATCTTAACTCTTACCTAGGTCATATATAATCATCATATTGTTATTTAATTAATTATGCTAGTTTAAGGCTTATATAGGGCTATGCAAGTTGTCTTGGGTGATAGCCTAAGAATAAATAAGGTATATATAAGAGGAAGTGAGTCCTATTTCATCATCATATTGTGAATTGTGTTCTAATAGAATATATTTTAAGGCTTTCTACCTTGAAGTGTCTTATTCTTAGTTATTATCAAGTGTTTGCAACACATTTCTTATCACATTATTTTATTATGTAAGTTATTTCATTACAAGTGATATCATATCATGATCTTGGCACCATATCTAGGTAAGGTAATTTATTAATATCGAAGGTTATTTTGGGAAGCACATATCTCTAACATTTTGGTGATTATTTTAGGATATTTGAATATTTTAAATAACATATTCAACAAGCTATAATTAGAGAATTTTGAGAATAATTGAGTGACTAAATGTAGAATTAGGGTTTCTACCTAGTTTATTTGGAAAGTTCTCATCTCCTAAATCCTATAGAATTGCATCATAATTTTTAGTGGGATTTTTGAAAAACTCATAAAGGAGCGTACACTCTAAATTTTAGAGAAATTGAAGTTAAATTAGGTAATTGATTATAAAATTAGGGTTTTCAACAAATTCTCTCTCAAGGTTACAAAACACCTGATTTTGTGGGGTTTTTTTTGGAAAGTGTGATCCAGGCCTTATTAGGTTATAGTAAGACTTTTATATTGTTTTGAGTTTTTTTGTGACATTTATTGTAAAATTATTTCCTAGCATGATGACAGGGCCTACATGTTGGATCTCAGTTGTGTTTACAGTTTGTCCTTGATGACAAAATCTCTTTCAGTTTGTTCTCATTGATGATATGTCTCAGGATGGTTCTCCTTGCATATCACAGGTATTGGTTGTTTCTCTTTCAGGCATACTCTTATCAGAATGAGAATGAAAGGGTCTCCCCAATCCACTTTGAAATGTTCCCTTATCCACTTTGAAATGTCTGAGTTTCCTATTGGCAAGACATTTCAGATGTCATGGCGATTGAAATTATCTTATAGGCTGCTATCGACAAGACTTCTCTTTTGTTTCGGCAACAGAAAGTGTTCTCTATTGGCATATGTTATACCATCAGGATAAGGTCTTATTGAATATGAAATTTCACACCGACCCACTTCAAAATAAGCATATTGGCATGAGTTTGGCCATTGGGCTGAGGTCAGTGAAATCATATTGTCTCCCTGACTAGTGCATGTGGAAGTCTATCGGCGAATTCGATTTGTTACACCAACCAAAAACATAAAGGTAGTCTCTTCAGTAAGAGCTAGGGTTTTCGGTGAGAGGTCTCAGTGAGTGATCTCTAGTCTTGCCAATGGAACACAAAAGAACTTTGTTAGCATAGTATCTATCCTGTCTCAGTGACTCCGAGTGAATGGAGTTTTTTGAGATGACTCAAGCTTTCTTTGAGAGGTCTCCCCAATATTGGTATGTTATAGTGACCCTCATAAGATAGAAGGGTGCATCAGCGAGAGAACCTTTATGTTACAATGAACAAGCCCATCGGTGAAACTCAATGTTGGCTGTATAATGTCTCCCCAATAGTATAATGTCACAGTGACACACAAGTGGTTGAAGAATTTCAAAAAGACATGGTGTGCTCTACAGGAGGTCTCCCTGATATCATAATGTTATAGTGATGCACATAAGGAAAAAGGTTTCTATCGGTGTGAGAAATTTATTGTCTTGGCAACTTGGAAATGACAAAGGTCTTCGACCTAGGTATTGAATTGTCACGGCGACAATGTGTATCAAGTGACTCTCGGAAAAACATTATGAAGTCTACAAGAGGTCTCTTTGATATCATTTAGTCATAGGGATAGTGAATGAAACTAAAGGAGATCTCAGTGAGAGACTTGTTGATGTCTCAACGAATGAATAATACTCTAAGGAAGCCTATCGATGAGACATGATGTATTCATTATGTGTTCTTCCCGACTCTGATGGATTATGGCGAAAGCGTTAACTAAGAGGAATCTCTAGCGGTTCAATTGCCTTCGGTAAAACTATCTGGTTGTCTCAACAAATAGTTAACGAAGACTCAAAACACTATGGTCGTCATCATCGATTGGCATCAAATATTAGAATGGTTACATAACAGAATATTCATTGAGTTTCTATCTGAGCTGTTGCATTTTTTATTTAATGGATGATTTGCAGCTCTCTGGATAAGCATTACTCTTGATTTATATCATCATCGATAGACTATCAGTATTCAGCTTTATATTCAAAAATCAGCAAGAGAATTTGAGAATCTTGTGAAAAATGTTTTTTGAAGATTTCTTCACAATAGATATACTTGAAATGTAAATAAATACTAGCGTTGAAAACTGTAAAAGCTCTCTAATTGTTATCTAGGAATATTGTTTTATTGGCTGTATCAAAAATGTATTTGGTAGATGAGAAAAATAGAGAGTTATGAGCTTGACTGAAAATAGAGAGTTTCTGTGAGATATTTTTATTGTTCAAATGTATAATTTGATGGGTTGGTACTCCTTGAGATAGATATCTCTAAATGAGGGGTTGGTGCTCCTTGAGTGGGTGCTCAAAAATCAGCCTATAAGGCATTGTGAACTTTTGTTTAAAAGATTAAGCCTAGAAGGCATTTAGGGAGTGGTTTTTATACCCCAGGAGGGTTTTCCACTCGGTAAAATCTTGAGTCTTCTTGTTCTTCTGAGTTCCCTTTGCTTTACTGTGTTGTTGATTATTTCAGTTCAGTGTTTGGCTATTACTTTTCTCAATTCTATTTTTAAATGATTACATTCAACTCATGAATGCATTAATCAGAGTATATTGAGATAATATATGAGCTATGGTTTTTGAATTTGTGAAAATTGGTCAAATCTATTAAGACACTGATTCATCCCCCCCTCTTAGTGTCATTTTAACTCCAACAATTGGTATCAGAGCATAGTATCCTCTGATAGGTTTAATTACCTTGGATTGATCTTGGTCTTAGAGTTTTTTTTTAATGGCACATTCTCAGGACGGTGCCTCTGTATTGAGAGCTCTGTTATTTGATGGAATTGACTATGTGTTCTGGAGAATCAGAATGGAATATTTTCTTGTTTCTTTTGATGTTGATGTTTGGAGCATTTTTTTAGAAGATTACAATGTACCGGCCACTATTCCCACTAATTCTGCTGAAAAGAAGAAGTATGAAACAAATGCCAGAGCTAAGCATGCCCTCTTGTGTGGGTTAACTAAAGATGTGTTCTTTAAAGTCATGCATTGCAAACCTACTCATGTAATATGGGAAAAAATTGAAACTATATATCAAGGGAATGAGAAATTCAAACTATCAAAAATCATTACACTCAAACATTAGTTTGAGGATTTGAAAATGAAGGATGATGAAAAAGTGGCTGAATATTTCCTAAGAGTTGATGAAGTTGTCAATTCAATGAAAGGTCTAGGTCAAGAGGTTAATGAATTTGATGTGGTCACAAAGGTTGTTAGAACCTTACCATCCAAATTTGAATCTAAGGTTTCATCCCTAGAAGAAAAGAAACACTTTGATAAGCTTACCTTAGATAGCCTACAAGGAATACTTACTGCCTATGAAATGAGAACTAGCAAAAACATTTCAACGGGAAAAGAAACTGCCTTTAACATTGAAAAGAAAGAAAAAGTTGAAGTCAATGAATCAAAGTTGTCTGATTCTAAAGAATCCCATTTTGTTAGAAGATTTAAAAAGGGATCAGGAAAATATAAGGAAAAACTTCCCTTTAAATGTTTTAACTGTGGAAAAATAGGTCACTTTGCTGCAAAGTGTCCCTATGATGATCAAATCTATGACAACGAGACAACTGAAAAATAGCCTATGAAGAAGGCCTTCAAACCTAATCGAAACTTCTATTTCAAAAAGAAGATAAGTCTATTTAGTAAGGATGAATCTGATATTGAGTCTAAAGATTCATCAACTAAAGAAAATGAAACTTTGTTCATGGCTGAAATTACTCAGCAAAATGATACAAACACCATTGACATTGAAGAAGGTGAAGTAGATCTTGAAAGTGAGCCGAAATGTGCTTTACAAGAGATCAGAAAACTCAAAAAACAAGTTCTTACTCAAGAACATACACCAGATCAAGAAATGCTCTCTCTGAAAACTCAACTTGAAGAAGCTAAAAGAGTTGAAGATTGCCTTCGAGAGACTATAAGCTACAAAGATCAACAAATTCAAAAACTGGAACAAGAAGTAATCTGTCTTAGGAAGGAAATTGAAAAATATGAAAGCACTCTAAAACTGAATGAGATGTTGCCGATAAGGGCGTGGTTCGGTGGTCAAGTCGCTTGGTTGTAGTGACGGCCACCAGGGTTCAAACCCTCGCTGGGCCAAAGTGCTCGCAGGCCTTGTGCCTTCGCTGGGCCTTTGTGCTCGCGGGTTTGGTTGTTTCTTGTGGTTTGTTGTATCCGGTTCATAGCTCCGATAAAAAAAAAAGCATTTACCCCTAATATTATGGGTGCATTGCACCTTTTTAAAAAAAAAAAAAAAACTGAATGAGATGCTCAGCAAGCAGAAGATGTATAAAGATAAAACTGATGTTGGTTACGGAAAGGGTGAATGCTCAATTGACCATGCAAAACAAAACCCCTCTTCTGAAGGCAAAGGTTCAGGTTCAAATCACTCAGAATTTGGTAAGGATCATGTTCAGTCTTTAAGAGGTAATAGATCTTCATACAGAGTCAATCCTTTCTTCTATGGTTATTGTTTTCTCTGCAACAAATTTTGGAATAAGGTGAGCACTTACAGGCTTATGAATTCTATAATACCCAAGTTTGGTCTTAGGAAACACTATGGTTTTGTTAGACAAATTAGATGTTTTAAATGCAATGCTTTGGGGCATTCTATCAAACAGTGCAGAACTCATCTACAATCTAAACAACAAAAAATTAAAAAGGTTTCGAAACCTAAGACTGTCAACAACACAGAGAAAAATATGTTGGTTCAAACAACTATTCATTCCAAGAAAAAGGACCTATGGGTCCTAGACAGTTGATGTTCTAACCATATGACTGGCGACAAGGATAAGTTTATAAATCTTGAAGATTATGTAGGTGGATATGTTAAGTTTGGTGATAACTCTGGTATTCAAATTAAAGGTAGAGCTTCACTTCTTCTGAGTGAAGAAACTCCTATCTATAATGTGTACTATGTGGAAGGTCTCAAGCACAATCTTCTAAGTGTTAGTCAAATATGTGATAGTGGTTATCATGTTCTTTTCAATTCGCAGGGATGTGAGATTAAGAATAAGCTTGGAAAGGCCATTGCAGCTGGAAGGAGGACAAAAGGAAATGTGTACAATCTTCTTGACACATCAAGCAATGGCAATAATCAAGGTATGTGTTTAACGAGGCAAATTGAAGAAAGTTGGTTATGGCATAAAAGATTAGGACACACAAACTTTGAAAATCTGGTTAGAATAAGTAAGAATCAAAATGTTAGAGGTTTAACAATCCTTAACAAGCTAGAAAATTTTGTGTGCAAAGAATGTCTAAGTGGTAAACAAACTAAAATCAGCTTCAAAACAAAAGAACATTCTTCTTCAAAACCTTTACAACTTGTGCACACTGATTTATGTGGACCAACCAGAATAGAGTCTATTAATGGTGAAAGGTACTTTATGCTATTTGTGGATGATTATACTAGAATGGTTTGGGTCACATTTCTTAAGCACAAATCAGAAGCATTTGAAAGGTTTAAAATCTTCCGTAAATTGGTTGAGAAGGAATTTAATTTGAAACTTAAATGTCTGCAATCTGACAAAGGAGGTGAGTTCACCTCTCAAGAATTTATTGATTACTGTGAACAGCATGGCATTAAAAGATAGTATGCTGCAACAAAAACACCTCAACAAAATGGGGTAGTTGAACATAAAAATAGAACTGTAAAAGAAATGGCTAGAACAATGTTAGATGAAGCTAAGTTGCTTGATATGTACTAGAAAGAAGTTTTTCATATAGCTATATACATTTTGAATATAGTGTAGATTAGAGTGAAATCTAAACAAACTCCTTATGAACTGTGGTATGGAAGAACTGCTTCTGTCAAATACTTTAAATTTTTTGGAAGTAACTGTTTTATCAAAAAGGATGATGATAACCTTGGGAGCTTTCAATCAAAGAGTGATGAGGGCATCTTTTTGGGATACTCAACTCACATCAAAGCTTATAAATGCCTTAACAAAAGGGTTAATAAGATTGTTGAAGTTGTTAATGTAAAATTTGATGAGAGATCACATTTGTATGTTGAATCTTTGCAGGGTAATGAGGAAGAAGAACTTGAACTAGAAATAATTTTAGAAGGAACTGAGTCAACAAGCCCTAGAAATGAAATAGCAAGTCCTTAAAAGGTTGCATCAAAATCTCTAACTAGATATCACCCCAAAGATCAGATTATTGGGGATAAAAATGCAAGAGTTCAAACTAGAAGAAAGGCTACAGAATCTGATGAAAAGGCACAAATAGTTTTCTAACTAGTTACTCAGTTTGAGCCTAAAATTTTTAATGAAGCTCTCAGAGACTCATGTTGGCTTAATGTTATGCAGGAAGAAATTGATCAAATTGAGAAAAATCAGACTTGGGAGTTAGTCCCAAGACCAGATGACACGAATGTCATTGGAGGCAAATGGATATATAGAAACAAGCTTGATGAAAATGGTAATGTCATTCGCAACAAAGCAATATTTGTTTGCAAAGGCTATGCTCAACAAGAAGGTATTGATTTTGGTGAAACCTTTGCACCCGTTGCTAGATTAGAATCTATCAGAATATTCTTGGCTTATTTTGTTTATAAAGACTTTACTATTTATCAAATGGATGTCAAAACTGCTTTTTTAAATGGCTATTTAGATGAAGAGTTCTATGTTGAATAGCCTAAAGGATTTATGTGCAAAGATAAGCCTGATCATGTTTACAGATTGAAAAAGGCCCTCTATGGCTTAAAACAAGCACCTAGAGCTTGGTACTCTAGGCTTGACAGTCATTTGGTTTCAAATGGTTTTGTTAGAGGAGGTGTAGATAGAAATCTTTATGTTCAAACTGAAGGTTATGATATTCTGGTTGTTGAAATTTACATTGATGACACTATCTTTGGCTACAACAATGTTACATTAAGTAAAAAATTCTCTCAGCTAATGGAATCTGAATTTGAAATGTCATTATTAGGAGAATTAAATTTCTTCTTGGGTCTTCAAATCTCTCAATGTGAAATGGAATATTTCTTTATCAAACCAAGTATGTTAGAGAGATGCTTAAGAAATTTTAGATGGATGAATGCCATCTAGTTAGCACTCCAATGATTACTGGATGCAAACTTACTAAGGTTGATGATTCCCCTGATACAAATCAAACTAAATATAGATCAATGATTGATAGTCTGTTATATTTAACTGCCTCTAGACTTGACATTATGCAGGCAGTTTGCACTATTGCACAGTTTCAGGCATCACCTAAAGAATCCCATGTCACTGCTATTAAAAGGATTTTTAAATATATTCAAGGTACTCTTAATTATGGTCTTTGGTATCCTAGAAGAAATGATTTTTCATTGATTGCATATATTGATGCTGATTGGGCTGGTTGTTTGGATGATAGGAAAAGCACCAGTGGTGCTACATTCTTTCTTGGTGATCGTTTAGTGGCTTGGCACAACAAGAAACAAGAGTTTGTTTCTCTTTATACTGCTGAAGCAAAATACATTGCTGCCACTTCATGTTGTACTCAAGTTCTTTGGATGAGTCAAACTCTATCTAATATGGGTATTGAAGTTCCTAAACCTATTTCTATTCTTTGTGATAACACAAGTGCGATAAGTATCTCCAAAAATCCTGTTTTTCACTCTCGCACTAAACATATTGCTATCAAGTTTCACTTTCTTTGAGAAAAGGTTTTGGCTAATGAAGTCTGTTTATAGTTTGTTGGATCTCAAGATCAGGTGGCTAATATCTTTACTAAGCCCTTAGCTAAAGAGTTTTTTGAAAGGTTGAGACTTCAATTGGGAGTTATCTCTCAATCTTTACTTCTCTAATTTTACTAGCATTGGCTTAGGGGGAGCATGTTATATGTTTTGATTCACTTAAAGCTCTCCTACAATCTTGGTTGTTACTATTACTCTTTTTGTAACTATTTCTAATGGTATTTTTTGGTTGACTCAGTTGTGTTATGGAAATGCACATTTTCTTCTATTCTTTGCCTTGAGGCAAAAAGGGGGAGAGTCATTTGTGTTTTGCCATCAAGGACAAAGGGGGAGTTTGTTGGATCTCAATTGTGTTTATAGTTTGTCCTTGATAACAAAATCTCTTTTAGTTTGTTCTCATTGATGATCTATCTCAGGATGGTTCTCCTTGCATATCATAGGTATTGGTTGTTTATCTTTCAAGCTTACTCTTATCAGAATGACAATGGAAGGGCCTCCCCGATCCACTTTGAAATGTTCCCTGATCCACTTTGAAATTTTTGAGTTGCCTATCGGCAAGACATTTCAGATGTCATGGCGATTGAATTTATCTTATAGGTTGTTGTCGGAAAGACTTCTCTTTTGTTTCGGCGACAGAAAGTGTTCTTTATTGGCATATGTTATACCGTTGGGATAAGGTCTTATTGAATATGAAATTTCACACCGACCCACTTCAAAATAATCATATTGACATGAGTTTGGTCGTCGGGCTGAGGTCATAGCGAAATCATATTATCTCCCTGACTAGTGCATGTGGAAGTCTATTCGCGAGAGTTGTGGCATCGTTATATGGTCTTGGAAAATTCGATTTGTTACACTGATTGAAAACTTAAAGGTAGTCTCTTCGGTAAGAGCTAGGGTTTTCAGTGAGAGGTCTCGGCGAGTGACCTCCAATCTTGCCGATGGAACACAAAAGAACTTTGTCGGCATAGGATCTATCCTATCTTAGTGACTTTGAGTGAATGAAGTTTTTCGGGATGACTCAAGATTTCGTTGAGAGGTCTCCTCGATATTGGTATGTTATAGCGACCATCATAAGATAGAAGGGTGCATCGGCGAAAGAACCTTTATGTTACAGTGAACAAGCCCATCAGTGAAACTCAATGTTAATTGTATAATGTCTCCCCGACAATATAATGTCCTAGCGACACACAAGTGGTTGAAGACTTTCAGAAATACATGGTGTGCTATATAGGAGGTCTCCCTAATATTATAATGTTATAGTGATGCACATAAGGAAAAAGGTTTATGTTGGTGTGAGAACTTTATTGTCTTGGCGACTTATAAATGACAAAGGTCTTTGGCATAGGTTTTTAATTGTCACAGTCACAATGTGTATCAAGTGACTTTCAACAAAACATTATGAAGTCTATAAGAGGTCTCTCTGATATCGTTTAGTCATAGCGATAGTGAATGAAACTAAAGGAGATCTCGGTGAGAGACTTGCTGATGTCTCAGGGAAGGAATAATACTCTAAGGAAGCCTATTGATGAGACATGATGTATTTTCTATGTGATCTTCCCGACTCTGATGGGTTATGGTGAAAGCGTTAACTAAGAGGAATGTCTGGCGGTGAAATTTCCTTCGGCAAAACTATCTAGTTGTCTCAGCGAATAGTTAACGAAGACTCAAAACACTATGGTCATCATCATGGATTGGCATCAAATTTTAGAATGGTTACATAACAGAATATTCATTGAGTTTCTTTCTAAGTTGTTGCATTTTTTATTTAATGGATGATATGTAGCTCTTTGGATAAGCATTACTCTTGATTTATATCATCATCGACAGACTGTTAGTATTCAGCTTTATATTCAAAAATCAGCAAGAGAATATGAGAATCTTGTGAATTTTTTTTTTTGAAGGTTTCTTCACAATAGACATACTTGAAATGTAAATAAATACCAGCATTGAAAATTGTAAAATCTCTCTGATTGTAATTCAGGAATATTGTTTTATTGACTGTATCAAAAATGTATTAGGTAGATGAGAAAAACAGAGAGTTATGAGCTTGATTGAAAACATAGAGATCCTCTGAGATATTTTTATTGTTCAAATGTATAATTTGAGGGGTTGGTACTCCTTGATATAGATATCTCTAAATGAGGGGTTGGTGCTCCTTGAGTGGGTGCTCAAAAATCAACCTATAAGGCATTGTGAACTTTTGTTTAAAAGATTAAGCCTAGAAGGCATTTAGGGAGTGGTTTTTATACCCCAGGAGGGTTTTCCACTCGGTAAAACCTTAAGTCTTCTTGTTCTTCTGAGTTCCCTTTGCTTTATTGTGTTGTTGATTATTTCAATTCACTATTTGGTTATTACTTTTCTCAATTCTATTTTTGAATGATTACATTCAACTCATGAATGCATTAATCAGAGTATATTGAGATAATATATGAGCTATGGTTTTTGAATTTGTGAAAATTGGTCAAATCTGTTAAGATGCTTATTCACCCCCCTCTCAGTGTCATTTTAACTCCAACACTACAATAAAGAGGCAAAAATAATGCTACCATACTTGGGAAATATCTAGATAAGAATGGGGTAGAAATTTAGCATAGTAACCATGATGATGAGTCAACAAAGTCAAGGGTGAAATTTCATCATGGGAGAAGAATGTGACTGAAGAAATTTCATTAGAAAAAGGTGACATGAAAATGGATATGAGTGAACAAAAATCAGTTATTTAGGGTATGATGTTTTGTGTAGCATGTTTTTCCTACCCTAAATGATACAAAATCAAAGAAAATGTGACAAGGATAAATACACAAAATACCACCTCAAGATAATTCTAGTTGAACTTGAACAAAAGAAAGATAAAACAAAAGATATACCTTACTCAATTTGATCATTTGGTTGGAACTTTGATGTTGATAAGTTGTGTGCTCCTTGATGGTAAATAATCTAAAATTATATGCAAAGTGATGTAGGGTGGATGGAGAATGCAACAATGGATGTGGGTATTTTGATAGATGTATGAGATGAATGTAATGAAAGATTTAAAATGCAACAATGGAGGATGAGAATGCAAGTATTTGAATGCTTGAGCTTGAGATTGCTAGAGTGCTTGAATTGTGAATGCATTAATGTGTTGAATGAGAAAAATGAGACAAAATCCTCTATTTTAGGGGAAGAATCTCTAGAGATTTGAATGGCTAGAATTTAGCCAATATGGACAAGATGGAGGCCTATGGTGAGTTGAGGACTCACAAGCCCTCACATCTTTCCATGTTGAAAATGAGGTGGAAAAAGGGCATGTGAGGTGGAGAGAGGACATGTGAGGTGGAGATACTTACAATTACGTTGAGATTAGGGGAAGATTTCCTCAAAAATGTTCTTGTCCCCATGTGGGAAGGATGTTGACATGTGAGGAATTTTAGAATTCCTCACTAATCATCATGGGGAAGAGAGAAATGTTGGGGTAATCAATGTGAATTTTAAATTCACATGATTGCATGTACCTTGGGCATAAGACAAGGTCCTCATAAAGGAGGTCCTTGTCTCATGTGGGTGATGTGACTTATGAGAGGATTTAGAATTTTCCAACAGAGGGGAACATTGGAGGAATAAATGCGAATTTTTAATTCACATGGTGAAGAGGTCATGGATAAATAAAGAAAGTACTTATGATAGGTTGACTTAGAGGATATACCAAAAATGGCATGAGGATTAGATTAAGGTTGTGCAAACAAATGATTAAGAAGACTAATGAAGGATTAGAGACAAGTGGAAAAATATGGAGGATGTGACATTAATCCTAATTAAAGGTGCGCACATCCTAGTCATAGATTAATTAAACTAATCTAGACTAGAAAAGGATTATGGAGGATGTGACAAGGAGAGAGAAAAGAGGGAATTTAAAAAAAAATTAAATTCAAAAGGATAAGTGACTAAATTAAATAAATTGATATATTTATTTAATTTAGAGAGGAAGGGATGAAAGGTAAAGTATTTAATTATTAAATTAAATACTTTAGAAACCCTAGGAAAAGGGGAAATATTAATTAAATAAATCATTTAATTACTATCAATGGGGAATATGAAATAGATGAATAAAGAGGACAAATTTGACCATGTAGGAGTGGTCAAATTTGGATGTCTATATTTTTCCCCTCTTTGAAATATTGTTAGAATAACAGTGTTTCAAAGAAAAATAAAATGCAGATGAGTCTATAGTGGAAGTGACTAGAAAATGATGCCCCAACATGGGAGAAGTTGTGTGAACTTCCCAAATGGAGGGAAATAGATGGAGATACCCCAGTCTCATAAGAAAATGACCATGACTGAGGGATGGAGGAAAATGGTAGGGTATGCCCCCTCAAGAGGGTGCTTGGGGAAGAAAAAGGGGCCCCAGGTGACTTCTTGATATGATGAAATAGAGAATACCATTGGATAGAGCTCAAAAAACCATGAAGATTGGCTTTTGAACTGAGTCAAATGGACACACGGTTTGCAAATGGTGGCCCTGGGAAGTTAAAGGATTAGTTGAATTAAAAAGAGGTTAAATAAAGGGTAAAAATACCCTCAACTTAAAAAAGGTTAAAAAAAATGAGGGAAAGTTACTTATAGTAATTTTAGGAATTACTATTCAACATTTGCACACTTGGAAATTGAGTGAAAGATAGAGAGAGGAGGAGAAGAAGGAGACAAGGATGGCTGAGGAGTTTGATGATGACATCATCCACTAGAGGAATGAGGTATGGTGGTTCTTCGACGAGCATGTGGTTCTACACTAGGTTAGTCGCAAAACCCTCTTTGTGATTTTAAGCAATTTTTGTTGTATTTTTGAGTTTTTATGTAATTTAAAAATATGGGTTTTGGGATTGAGGTAGATTAGGAAAATGTGTAGGTGGAAAAATTTCAATTTCACCCATTGGGTAGGTAGAATGCCTATTTAGAGGTGATGGAGAAGGGAGTAGATTTTCCTAATTAGTGGGTAAATGCACCTTGAAAATTAAAAAAAGTGTGTGAGATGGATAGGAGGGTATCAGGGAAGGGTGGACTTGCCCTAGAATTGAGAAAATTTTCCCAAAAAATTATTTGATAGGGAAAGGGAAATTTTTCCCTGAGGATGGGAAATTGTGCCTATCCTTGGGGCACAACTATGCGCAACGGTGGGCTGACAGGCTTGCCAATTCGTTGAGTGGACCCACTTGTCAGAGAGGCGAGCAAACCTACCTGCCAAAGGGGTGGGCTCGCTCGTCCAGTGGGCAGGCTTTCCTATCCATCAAGTGGGCTCACCTATCCAGGTGGGCTCATCCAAAATGGGCTTTCCCATCCACTAAGCAGGCTTACCTATCCCAAGGGAAGGCTTTCCCAAAGAAAAGTCATTCCAAGAGTGGGCTCGCCCAAGTGCTGGGAAAAAGGAAAGGAGGGAGAACAAGGGTGAGTATGCCCATAAAATGGGAAAGGAGAATGAAAAAATGAAAAATTGAGAAAATTGGGGAAATTTTTCCACAGGGGGGAAAAATTTGTTGAGAAGACAACCCAAGTTCAAGAAGTGAAGAAAGTGAAAAAGAGGGAAAGATGAAGAAAAATGGTTAGATGACTAACATATGGTGTGGTATGGATGCAGTGGTTTGAGAGCCTACAAATGCGAGAGAGGAATTCAGAGGTGTTGGAGGTGACCATAGTAGATATGAATGGGGAGGATCATGAGGCATTGGCGTGAGTGGGTCCTCTACACATGTTGGGGTACCCGACTGTCAAAGCGCATCAAGCAATGTCGATAGCCCTTATAGAGTGATGGAGCTCCAAGACCTCAACATTCCATCTCCCAACAAGGGAGATGATCATTACCCTTAAGGACATGGGGAGGTTTCTATAGCTACCTACAGTAGGCCTTGTGGTGAGCATGACAAGATCAAAGGGTGAGGCACTAGATCAAACCCTATGGGTCCTATTTGGGTGAGAGGACTTACCACTATAGAGGATAGTGCTAGATTTGGATAGATGTTTGGGGTAGGGGATACCACCATTACCACTATACCTTTGTAGATTGATTAGTGGACTATTGATACCAGACATGAGTGGATTCTTTTACAACCTCAATTGCATGGAGGTTGTGTGACATATGATGGTATAGAGAGGGGGGGAGTTCTCATGGGTTCCATGCTTGTTGGCTCAGCTATACAAAGATATGCACATTGTGTGCTATTGATGGGCTCTCAATTTTACATAGGTGATGATATTATAGATATGGGCCTGGGAGCACAGTAGTGTGCCCAAGCCAAGAGTGGTGATAGTAGGTTTATAGGATCTAACACTAACAATGGAATACTGGTATGGGATAGAGTACAACTGGGTGTGGCATTATCAAGGCTTCAGTGATTTGGATAGATGGAGGAGGATGTTGGATGATCTTTGGGAGAAACAGATAGTTGGAGGCCATACATGACATAGTAGTCCATTGGATGGAGGAGAGATGAGGAGAGACATAGAGGATATTTCTATGTCAGATGCTAAATAGTAAGGAGAGAGCCCTATATAGTCGAGGCACACAGGGTGGACCAAGTGACGAGAAAGTTCAAGATCCAATAGGACATTCCTCATGAACCAGAGAGATTTAGGCGGATCAAGCGAGAGTGACCATGGGGGAGTAGATTACTACTGAGTTTTGAGATAGCAGTGGGAGGAACTACGTGAGGTACCTTACCCAAGTAGGAGTGGAGGGAGAGTAGATGTGGGGGTGATAGTTAGATTCTCTGCATGGTTTTCCCATCACAGACCCACATAGATTGTGATAGTGTAGCCGATTACAAAGGCACCTAGTTTTGGACCAGAGGATGAGCTGAGACTAGTGGGATAGAGGAGGAGGAGGGGAGGATAGTAGAGGAGAGGGCAGGAGGTGAATAAGGAAATAGGTAAGCAGAGAAGAGGATAGGGGGAGGTTGAGGTAGGAGGCCAACAAGGGAGAGGGTAGAGGTGACTGAGGTAGGAGGTCAGTAGGGGAGAGGATAGGGGGAGGCTGAGGTAGGAGGTCAGCAAGGGAGAGGACAGAGGGAGGCTAGGGCAGGAGGTTAGAAAGGGAGAGGATAGGGAGAGGCCATGGTAGGAGTTTACTAGAGGAGGATGAGGAGGGGGAGATAGTGGAGGAGAGACTAGGAGGAGGCTATGGAAGAGGAGGAGAGAGATGAGGTATAGGTGGAGGCAATGGATGTAGATGCTCTTGAGATTGACCCATTGGCCATGGTACTATATGTACCACCCCCACCAGAGGATCCGACTCTATTGTTGAGAGGGTCTGTGGTGAGACTGTAGATCACCGAGTAGAGATTAACATATGCAGAGGTTGTGAGGACAAGATTGGAGGTTGAGGTGAGCATGTTACATGTGGAGGTGCCCAAGGTGCAAGTAGAGGGGCAGATGAACTACGGGATCCTAGCAGATGGCGTATCATGACACATGGAGAAGATACATGTGAAGAGGGATGTTGCATAGGCCGAGGTGAGCTAGGTATGAGAAATGGTAACTTGGCTAGAGGGAGAGGTGTCTAGAGAGCATGAGAAGGGGGTTATAGGCGAGATGGGAGTGAGAAAAGTTGTAGGAAGATGTGACTATACTATAGGTGAGGGGTCAACGAGAGCCTAGAGGAGTGGAAAACTAGGTATCATCAGAAGCCCTGGCGAAGGTGGAGAGGGACATGGGTGATTTGAGGAGACTGGTGGAGGGGCTATTGAGAGATAGGACTAAGCTGAGATGAGAGTGAGATGATCTTCACAATAGAGTTGAGGTTGTAAATGAGATAGTTGGAGAAATGGGATTGATGCGGGAGAGAGAGGAGGCTATGAGGGCCTAGGTACAGACCATGCAAAAAAAGAGAGATGTAACACAAACACAAGTGTAGACCCTACAGGGTGAGAGGGATGTGGCAGTGGCATGGGTACAGGTTGTGGAGAGAGAGAGAGATGCAGTGCAGGCACAAGCACAGGCCTTGCAGGGCGAGGTTGGCGAGATAGGGGTTGAGGTACAAATATTGCAGAGGGAGAGGGTTGTTGCATAGGCACAAATATAGGCCTTGTGGGATGAGAGGGACAATTCTATAGAGTATGTGTCATGGATGCGAGCAAAGATTGGTCAGCTATAGTTAGCACAAGACACATGGGCATAGGAGAGGAGATCCATATGCAAATTTTGGGATAGGTATAGGGTGGAGAGGGATTCAACTAGGTATCAGGCTATAGAGGTTGAGTACATGTGAGAGGATAGCTACTATATGGTGGCCTACTTCATGGTAAATCTAGATCATGCATAGCGGGTGCTTCCCTACGTCAGAGCAATGCCATAGATGTCGGCGCAACCCCAGTCAATAGGGACACATACCTGTGGATACAGTAGCTATAGAGAGACCCCTTCATTGAGAGGATGAGTTCCAGACTCCCCACAAAGGTTAGATGTGGGAAACTCATAGTAGATAGGATAGAGGATAGGTGGTAGGATACCAATTTTTGATAGGTGCAAGATGGGTGTATAGTACAGAGCAATAGAGATCAGATGTGATTCAAAGCTTTACACTTGTATTTCATTTGATGATTACCAATGTACATATGATGGACATGTATTTTGATGATATGATGGACATTATTATGGATCATGTGATGGACATTGTATTTTGATATTTATTATGGAGTGGGATTTAGCCAGGTATCAGGCTACAAAGCGGGATGAGTGCATGTGAGAGGCCAGCTACTATATGGCAGCCTACTTCATGGCAGTGTCAAATCATGCACAACAAGTGCCTGTCTACATCAGAGCAGCACCATAGATGCTAGCACCATCCCAGTTAGTAGGGACACATACCCACGGATACAATAGCTATAGAGAGACCCCTCCACAGAGAGGAGTGTCAAACTTCCCATAGAGGTCATATGTGGCAAGCTCAGAGAGGACAAAGGACAAATGACATGATACTAGTTTTTGAAAGATGCAGGATGGGTGTATAGTATAGAGCAGCATCTAGATCAAATGTGATTTAGAGCTTCACACTTGTATTTTATTTGATGATTATTGATGTATGTGATGGACATGTATTTTGATGATATGATGGAGATTATTATGGATCATGTGATGGAAACTGTATTTTGATATTTATATGATATGAGACAGCCCTTATTGACTCTATGTTATGTTTATGTGATGGATAATGTATGTATACATATGTGTATGTTTATGATTTTATTATGGATGTTCATGATGATGTGATGTGTGTATATGTTTATGATGATGTAGGTTTATTCTTATATGGATGAGATAGATGATATGCATGATGTTCACCATTTATGATGTAGGATGTGATGAATGATTTATGACTTTATATGCTATGGGTATGGATGTAACAATTTTTTATGCAGGTGGTGATGTATGGGATATGTTAATGATATGGACTAATATGAAAAGAATTTATAATAGAATGAATCTAAGATTCTTAGAATAACCAAATATGATTAATCTAAAAAACTTAATATAACTATGAGATGGTAATGCACATGGTAAGAAATGCGATGAATCTATAATGTGGGATGAGATGCAATAAAATTCCTTACAAACACTAATAGATAAATGAAATGAAATGTACATAGGTGGTAGGTTTACTTTATTTGTGGTCATCCTTTCTTTAGCTTATAAAAATGAAGGTGTGGGATATATGTGTGAGATGGCCTAATGTGAAAGGAAATTCATCATGAACATGAGTGTAAATAAGGACTTGCATATTAATGAGGGTCTATGGTAGGTGCATCATACTTACTGGAGTTTATTGGCAAGTACTTCACTGTAATCATTACAAAATTAAGGGAATATGGGTGTGAAACTGCACCTATCAAGAACCATAGGTATCCTAAGAAGAAGAGAAGATGGAAGGTGAATGTTTTCACAACCAAAATAATAAGTCATAGGTAAGGTATGGATGTAATGTAATGGAATTGATCATGAAATGCAATCTTAATGCAATTTTCCATTTTTGGAGCGCTGATTTTTGCTATTGCATAAGACACCAAGTGCTAGGGTATGTAAACCAAGGAAAACTAGTGTTGAATGCATAAAACATAGTAGACAAGAAGGATATCCCAACACCCCAAAGTTGTGAATACCTTGGTTAGGCCAGGCATTGGGATAACCAAAAGCACAAAAGGATTCCCCAACATAACACAAGACCGGAGGAGTCTTGGTGAGTACTACGCGGGACAACCAAGAAGATAGAAACAAACAAAAGATCAAGATATGCTCCTATGTTTACCAGTCAAAACACACCATAATATGATAGATCAGGGTAGCCTTGGAAAGTTATATTAGGGAGCTCAAATGATAAACAAAAACCAAATGTATCAAAATATCACAATCAATTTCAAACATCCTTTTTTCCATAGGATCAAGAGGATGGATGGGATTGATGAGGTCTATTAGGAAGGATGCATCTTGTTGAGACCAAAGATGGATACTAAACTAAAAGATCGATATGATGCAAGAGACTCCAAAAATGATTGAATCTCATGATACAAGTGGATCTCATTTATGAAGAACTAGCTAGATAAGGACATACTTGATGACATGACACAAGACGTGAGACACACGACACAAGACCGACACACCCTAAATACCTAGGGGATTGGGGCTGATCAAAGATTAGCCTTGGCTACGTGAAAGCATAGAGCCCTCATAGTTTAGGAAAAGACCATGGATAAAAGAGGAAAGAGGACAATGGAGACAAATGACATGGAAAACGATGACTAGATGGACCAAAAACAAATAAAAGAAAATAAAATCCTCGGGGGTGGATCAAATGATCGACCTTGCCTATGTGAAAGCATAGGGGCAACATTGTTCAAAAATGACAAAAGGACCGACATGATAGGATAAGATCTAAATGAAGACCAAAATGATTAAAAGATCTATATGGAAGTGAAGGACTAACACGATGATAAGGACTGATGAAAGAATATAGATGGAAAGAAATGATTGATAGGATGATAGGATATCATATCCGGATGGGTGGAAGCATAAAGTAACTAGGACGCAAGGTAGATAATGATTAAGCCCTATACGAATGACACTTGTGACCAATTTTTCACCAACGTACTTATCCAAGGCACCACCAAGGGTGGTTTTCACTAAAGGATGAATTATTTCTCTTTACTATTTTTGGATTTTTATGATTGTTTTGATTTTTTTGTATTTTTGATAATTTTTTACTTTTTTGTTTTGGATTTTGGCAGGATAGGATACCTTAGTGGACTTAAGTGTAGAAATTTTTTAGGTGCATGATGTTAATGGGATCCTCTAGGGGCTCTCCTTCAAGTGTGGCAAGTCTATATGCCCCTAATCCATATTTTTTTGTGATGACATAAGGACCCAACCAATTTTCTTCAAACTTCCCTTTCTTATCTCGGTCCTACTAAGTTCGTTGATTCTCCTTGAGGACTAAATCACCAATGTTGAATTAGAGAGGATGAACCTTCTTGTTGTAGCTTCTTTTTAGATGATTTTTATATGCCTGAAGATGGTCGTACGTGCTAATCTACCTTTCATCTAAAAGTTCCAACTAATTGAGTTTGGAAACTCAAGCATCTTCGTCATTAATAAGATTCTTCAAGGATATTCTTAGTGATGGGATTTCTACCTCAATTGGAAAGATGGCCTCAACACCATAAAAAAGAGAATATGGAGTTGTGTTGATAAGGGTCCAGAAGGAGGTGCGGTATGCCCAAAGGGAGGGATGGATGTGAAGGTGCCAATCTTGACCAGTATTGTTAACCACCTTTTTAAGGAACTTGATTAGGGTCTTTTTGGTAGCTTCCACTTGACCATTACCTTGGGGGTAATAGGGTGTATACCAATGGTGTTGAATGTGAAAGCTTTCAAAAAGATGTTTCATGGCTTGGTTCTTGAATGGTTTTCTGTTATCAAAAATGATGGTGGATGGGATTCCATATCTATAGAGAATATGGAAAAGGATAAACTTGGATATCTTAGAACTAGTGATTTGTGAGAGTGGCATAGCTTCCACCCACTTAGTGAAGTACTTAGTTGTAGATATGATGAAAGTATGGCCATTGGAGGATGGGGCATATTATATTTCTGATTAGGTTGAAACCCCACTAAGAGAAGGGCCATTGTGGTATAAGAGGTTGTAGATCATGTGCAGGAGCATGTATCAAATCCACATGTTGTTGGCAGGGTAAGCACTTTTTCACAAACTCACAAGAATCATATTCTAATGTAGGCTAGTGGTATCCCCCTCTATGAATTCTCTTACCTAGTGCCATACCATTTGAATGGGTCCCATAAACACTAATATGTATTTTCGTTAATGCAGTATGGACTTTTGTGTCATTCAGACACCTGAGGAGGGTTCCATCATACCCATGATGATAAAGTGTATCACCAAAAATAGTATAATGATATGTACGTTGAATGAAATATTTTCTTTGATTGCATGTAAGATCAAGAGGTAAGGTATTGTTGTGAACGTAGAAGTAGATATCATGGTACCATAGTGGCGTAGGACCTACAATGTCACACACCATCTCACTCTTAGGGATATCATAGGCTGGGATTAAGAGTTGTTCAACAAGGAACTCACACTTTGTTCAATCTTTAGCCATGTTAATTAAGGAACCAATGGAAGCCATTGCATCCACTTCTTTGTTCTACATTTTCAAAATTTGGTCAAACTAGATGAAGGTGAAGTACTTTTTGAAGTCCTATACCATGCACTTTTATAAGGTAATAACTTATCATCTTTTGTTAAAAACTCATTGTTGACTTGTTTAATGATCAGTTGGGAATCACCAAAGACTCAAGTGAGTGATATACCATTGGATTGCAATTTTGAGGCCAGTAAGAAGAGCTTCATATTCAACTATGTTGTTTGTACACAAAAAAACCAACCTAAATGACTTCAGTATATAATCACCTTGGGGAGTGACAAGCAAGATTCTTTCCCCCGATCTATTGTGTGTGTACAACCCATCAAAATAAAGTGTCCATGTGGCTACTTCTAATACTGTGAAGACCCCTTCATTGCAAAATTTTGTTACCAGAGGATATGAATCTACCAGGGGACCATCTGCCAAATGATTTGCTATGACTTGTCCTTGAATAGCTTTTCAATCCACATATTCTATATTGAACTCACTTAGCAGCATGACCCACTTAGCCATGCAACCAATGAGAGTTGTTTTGGATAACAAATATTTGAGGGGATTGACCTTGGAGATCAACTTCACTGGGTGACTGAGCATATAGTGTCAGAGTTTTTGCGAACTTAAGACCACAGCTAGGCAAGCCTTTTCCATCAGGGAGTAATTGAGTTAATAACCCACTAGGGTCTGGATGATGTAGTAGATCACTCATTCCTTTGATGACTCGTCATGTTGTGCCAACAATTCCCCTAGTGCTACGGAAGTAGCAAAAATATACAATAGGAGCGGTTTACCTAAAATTGGTGGCATAAGGATTGGTGGGTGAACCAAATACTCTTTGATCTTGTTGAAACCAAGTTGACACTGTTGATTCCATTTAAAGGAAGTATCCCTTTTCAGGAGATGAGTGAATGATTGGAATTTGTCAATTAATTGAGCTATGAACCATCAAATGGATTGTGGCTTACCCTAAAGGCTCCTTAATTGTTTGAGATTGTGTGGTGAAGGAATATCCATGATTTCCTTGACTTTCACTGGATTGACTCCTATGCCTCTTCAGGAGATAATGAAACCCAATATTTTTCTTGATGTGACCCCAAAGACACATTTCTTAGGATTCAATCATAGCTTAAATAATGCTCTAGATGCTCAAAAATATTTTGAAGGACCATCGGGTGCTCTTCCCTTGTTCTTGATTTCCCTAACAGATCATCAACACAATATTCCATTATGATGTGAATGAGATCATGGAAGATGATAGTCATGGCTTGTTGGTAGGTTGCACCTGCATTCTTTTGGCCAAAGGGCATAACATTATAATAGAAGGTGCCCCATGTTGTGGTGAAAGTTGTTTTGTAGTGGTCTTAAGGCACAATTCTGATCTGACTATACCTAGAGAAGCCATCCATGAGGGAAATAATATTTTGCCCTACAGTTAAGTCCACTAACATGTTAATGTTCGGAAAAGGGAAATCATCTTTGGGACAAGCTTTGTTGAGGTCCCAAAAATCTGTGCAGATCTTGATATCCCTGTTTGGTTTGGCGACTAGCACTATGTTGGAGATCTAGTCAGAATAGTCAATGGGCCTTATGAATCCAACTTCTAATAGCTTCTCCCACTCTTTCTTGAATAGTAGAGCCACTTGGGGGTGCATTTTCTAAAGCTTTTCCTTGACAGGTTTGGCATCAGGATGTACATCCAAATGATGTACTACTAAAGCAAGATCAAGACCTAGCATGTATGAATATGTCCATACGAAATTAATGGTGCCTTCTTTGAGAAGCTTGGTGATGGTAGAATATTCTTCTTCTAATAGTGCTTTGGCCGCATATGTGATTTTGGGATTCTCTTCAGTTCCAAAATTTATTTCTTGTGTTTCCTCAATCAAAATGGATGATCATTCAGATAGCTAAGTTCCTATAAGGGGAAGATGAATGTCCCCATCATCTAGCGCCTCATCGAGGTTTTTGTTGTCAAATACACCCTTTTTTTACTATTTATAAGTCAAGAAGTTCCTCAAAGAGGTTTTTGCTAGATGACCCTTTTTTATTTTTCTTCTTTTTAATTTTATGGTTAGGGTGTTCATCTTCCCCCAATCCCATAAGATGTACATACATATCCACTGAGGGAATGGTATCGATAGGTGCACTACCATGTAGGTCCTAGTCTATGAGTTCAAGATGGAAAAGGGATAGGCTAATGGTGCAAACGGATAGGAATTTGAACATGGAAGAAAGGTCAATGTGATGTACATCATTGTATGCATGTTTGATGGATTCCTCCTCTTGTATGTCTTCAAGGAGAATTTTGCTCATGCTGACATTGTTATAGGCACTAGATGATGTCATAGGACCCTTCTGCTTGGTATCATAGCCCAAACCCAAATTCCTTGGGCACACAGAAGTTTCTATTGGTTGTCATCTTCCTTGATCATCTACACCAAGACCTCCCCCTCAATAATTGTATTTATCTACAAACTTAGAAGGCTAAGGATAGGTCTATTGGAAACATTCTTTCAAGGGGGGGGAGGATTCAAGTTCCTCACGATATACCCATTGGCTGATGCCATCTTGTAGTGTGTCTTTCCTTGACCCAAGAGAGTGGAAGGTGTTGGATCCCACATTTTTGGAACTCAAGGTAATTGCCTTATCTTCTTCATTCAGTGTAGTCTAAGAAGGTTGGGTGAGGGTAGCATAGTTTCCATGTTCAAGGTTGTGTGCATTTCATATTCACCACATCCCTTTTCAATGATCTAAACTTTGGTAAGGGTGGAATTATATGTGGATGAAGTGGTGGCTAATCTTTTGGTAGATGAATGGGAGGAGGATGTCTATGGTGGTCCCATTTCCACTTTAGGACAGTAATGAAAGTGGGGAAAAGAAGCTTCTAATGCATGACAATATTCGAATGGTTGAGGATCCGTGGTATGGTAACTTCCATCCCATTAAATGGGAATTTAAAACATTGGTGATATGTCAACACAACGTCTTGCATGGCATGGATCCATGGATGACAAAGGAGGAGGTTATAGGGGAGTACTAGATCAAGGACATGACATGTAGTGTATTGCACAACTAGCCCAACTAGGATTAGAAGACATATTGTCCCTTCAGAATCACGCTCTGCATTATCATACGCCTTGATGGCCATGACTTGATTATTTAAATCAGCATGGTTGTTCCCACCTATTTTATAAATTTTAAGGTGCAAATTTTAAGGGCATAACCATTTATATACACCTGAAAATGGTCATCATATTCAATTAATTAAATACAACCTATTTGATTAATGCTTCAACTACATATAAATAAGGTATTACTTATATTGTTCACTTTCCTTTTAATACTTCTAATTCACATTCTTCTAAATAATTAAATAAAAAAATATCCTAAACATGTTTATTTAATTAACCTTCCTTAATCCTGATTAAGAATTAAAGCACATTTCTACAATTTTTTTTGTGTTACCTCATAAAGGTCACATGAAAATAAATAATCCTAATTATTAATTAGAATTATCCTCACACACTAGAATAGTTTCCTTGGTCAAGGGGACAACATCTTAATTCCTTTCATCTCCACCATCTATCATTTCTCCTTTGAATCCAAATGGTGCTTCTTGTAAGCTTAAAATTCAATTTTTCATGGCTTTTAAGAGTTTTGGCACCTTAGGCATCCCAAATGGTGCCTCTTGCAAGGTTGAAATTGATTTTTTGAGTCTTCTAAGAGTTTTGGCACCTTTGGGGTCCCAAATGGCACCACTTGCAAGGGTGAAAATGGATGTTTTTGGGTGGTTTTAGAGTTTTGGCACCTCTAGGGTCCCAAATGGCACCTCTTTCAAACTTGGAATTCAATTTTTTGGCCTCCAACATTATTTTGGCACCTTTGGGGTCCCAAATGGTGCCTCTTGTTGCCTTGGAAATTTTTCATCTTTGTTGATTTGAGGTGGTTTAGCTTTTCATTTGAACCATTTTGTGGGGTGTGATTGTGGAAAGCCCCCGAGGTGATGTTCACAAGATGTCCTTGAAGCCTAGAAGTCATTGGTTTTTCATGTGTTGGATTTATTTCAGTCAGATTGTGGTATGTGCAGTGTTTGATTGATGTTTTGTGTGATTATTTGATCTCATGATAGGAGAGAATCAAATGATAGAACCATTGTTGTATCATCCTCATGATAGGCAAGGAACGATAATAGGATTGATAGCATATCATCCTCATGATAAGTGAGGAACGATGGTAGGATTGATAGAAAATCATCCTCATGATAGGCGAAGAACAATGGTTTGATTGATAGCATATCATTCTCATGATAGGCGAGAAACGATGGTAGGATTGAGAGAAAATCATCCTTATGATAGGCGAGGAACAATGGGTTGATTGATAGCAGACCATCCTCATGATAGGCAAGGAACGATGGGTTGATTGATAGCAGGTCATCCTCATGATAGGCAAGGAATGATGGGTTGATTGATAGCAGATCATCCTCATGATAGGCGAGGAACGACGGGTTGATTGATAGCAGATTGTCCTCATGATAGGAAAGGAACAATGTGTTGATTGATAGCAGATTTTCCTCATGATAGGCGAGGAACAATGGGTTGATTGATAGCATATTGTCCTCATCATAGGAAAGGAACAATGGGTTGAGTGATAGTCGGCCATCCTCATGATAGGAGAGGAATGATGGGTTGATTGAATCAAATGTTAATTGTTCTAATTGATTTGATTTGAATGACTGCACATTAGCTTGATTGACTAATAATCTTGATTGAACATGACATTGATTGACTGATTTGTATTCATGTTAGGGAGATGGAGATGTACTCCAATCTTAAGAGAAATTCTCGAAGACCTGGAATATGGTTTGGCGATTGTTATCAGCCGAATTAGAGATTATCTCCCATTGTGGGTTGACTTCCTTGTTAGACATACCACAATATAGAATCAACAAAGGTTTATTGACAACTTTGGTAGAGAGATGGCACAGTGAACATAATATGTTTCATTTACTGATTGGAGAGATAATTGTGACTCTCAAGGATGTTTATCATATTCTATGGATCCCAGTGATGGGAGAGATAGTAGTGTACAATAAGATAAAGTGGGGTAGGACAACTGCATTACAAAGATTATGTCGAGATGATCATGTTATGGCCTGATGGATCCCTTGGACAGAGATGATTAGTAGATATGCTCCCTTATGGTGCGTGTTTTCCAAATTTATTGGTGGATTCCTTTGTCCTCATCATAGGTCAAAGGGATTTTCAATAGGCTAGGGTTGTGTTCTATTGCGGATGACACTTGATGGTATGAGGTATGTCTGGGGCTCATGTATGTTAGCCAACTAATATCGATATTTTCATGAGGTTGTCTATTATGGGGCGACGAGTCTATCATGTGGCATCACATTACTATAGACCTGGGCATGGGAGCATATAGCCGTCACTCAGCCCACGAGAGAGAGACATCAACCACCAGAGATAATCTATGTTTTTAGTTATAGTAGTCCACATGTCCAGCATAAGTTGGGAAAGGTTACTTATTAGAGGTGGGTCCTAGATGATTTGAAGACTACCACATGGTGACCATACTGGGATTGTGAGTAGTGGCCAGAGGATCAGTTGGATATGCCCTTTATGTTGTTATCCCGCTATTTAATTGGGAGGACACATGCTGCGCTTGAGCACTACTTGTATCTACGAGTATTTTGATAGTTTGGATGGGTTTAGGGGATGCCCCTGGGAGTTTCCCACTATGCACGACAATGATAGGATGTGTTAGAGTAGGGCCCCTATGTATCATATGTGGAAATTTGTACATAGTACTATACCTTGACCCTAGGTTTATGGGATTATGTTCCATATATTACAGATGCCAAGATGACCGAGGATTATTTAGATTTCTTCCACACATATCCCTTTCCTATATTTACTCATCTAGAGGATCCAGTACCACTAGTTGATGGAGAGGGAGGAGATGATGAGGGTGGTGATGATGGTGGGGAGGGTGCTTGTAGAGGAGATGATGGTGGTACAAAGGGTGGTTGTAGAGGTGATGGTGGGGAGAGTGATGGTGGTGCAGATGATAGTTATCCATTGGATTCTACAATTCTAAGGCACAAGAGGAGCATCACTGTAACTCAGACGGTGCTTCCAAGGATTTGGATTGGGATACCCTCTTATCAACAGTCATCACACATAGAAAATTTGTAGGCAGAGGTTTAGTTGTTTAGAACAAGATAGTGTAGGCTCGAGCATAGATTGGGTCCCTTCAGGATGAGTTAGGGAAATTTTGGGCACAGATTGATATTTTGACAACTGAAAGAGGGATAGATAGGCAACAAATATAGTAGTTGCAGGCATAGATGATCATACTTACTTTAGAGAGGGATGCCTTTAGACACTAGATAGAGCAAGTTGAGGCCATTTCCAAGAGGATACAACAGACAACACCATCTATATGTACAACAAATTTCTTGAGAGAGATCTGACACATTTCCCAAGAGTTGCAGTTTTATAGAGGTAAATATCATGAGTTGGATCCTCTTGAGTGATGAGAGAGTTTTGTATAGTCTCATTCTGGTAGATCTCATTCCCAGACTGTTAGCATGGGTTTCACACAGCCATTGCCTAGAGATAGGATAGATCTAGGTGCAGGCTCGTCGAGTAGAGGAGGTACTAGTTCCATGAGAGTAGCAACATCTATTTGGAGCTCGACATAACATTTTGTGATGTTCCTTGGACATTGTGTATACACCTTTTGTGAGATTGAGGATGTGTTTCCCATTATACAGTGCCCTTTTGGATTTTGATCTATCTCATCCTATTTTTTGGATATCCTTGTATATGTGAACATTATAACAATTTTAATGATATATGATATGCAGTGGTGATTATGATTCATTTGATTTCCCTATTTATGGTATGCAATGTTGTGAATTTATTTAATTTCTATGTGTTGATAATGATTATGAAATGTGATGTGATTTATGATTATGTAATGTAATGTGATGATTATGACATGTAATTCAATGTGATGATTATGATTTGTAATGAAAGGCGAGTTGATTTATTATGATTACACAATGTGATGTGATGATTACGATGTGCAATGAAAATGATGTTTTTTATTATGATTATGCAATGCAATGTGATGTGATGATTTATGATGATTATATGATATGTTATGGATGCATTTGATTTCCATGTTATGATGATGTTTTTGATGCTATGATATGCTATGGATGCAATGATGATTTTTGTAATGATGAATGATGTGATGCAAATGATTATGCAGATGATTGAATGTGCATGACTTCAAGTGTTTAGGGCCTTAAGCTTAAATAAGTGAGTCTTTCCAACTTCCAAAAGTTGTGGGAAGACTACAGTAGATTGATATTTTAAGCTTCATAACTCTAACATATTTTCCCACTTTCTTGGAAATCGGGAGAGACTCACTTATTCAGGCATAGTGGATGACATGATTTTGATGTTGGAAATGATATGCAATGTACGTCCTTTTTTATATTCTTTTGTATTTTCTGATGCAAATATTATGAGGAAATATATGAATGTAAATGATGTGAGAATGTTTCCTAAGATATGCAAATGATGATGAAACTGATGTGAAACTAAATGAGAATGATGTGTTTTTTGGTTAATGTCCAGTGTACTCAATCCATTAATAATAGAGATGACATCATTGTGAAATTGTTTCAACATTGAAAAACCCCATAAATACACATGCAATACTAACATGAATGTAGTCTAACTTAACTATGCAAATATAGTTTTCAAAAGTTGTCATTTATATTAACCAATTTTCCATGCTTTTTATCATAATTGGGCCTTTAAAATGTTGAAAGTGAGTACAAGCATCGATGGCACGTTTTAGACCAAGATGACTTGAGTATTACTTCCATGATGTTTTAAAATTGCAAGTTAACACAAGCATCTAAGTATAATTAAACCAAGATGACCTAAGCATCGCTTGCGTAAACAGACAAGAGTTAATCTTTTTCCTATGCAAATTCAGAATGTCATCAGTTTAGTGCACATCTCATGACAACTTGCATAGTAATAATGATAAATGCATAGACAACAGACAAAGAAAAATCACACTCCTTCCTTTCTCCTCTAGCTTGATACATAATCAAGGACTCGAGAGATATGATATAAAAAATCAAAGTAGAGCAATTTAAAATTTTTTGTAAAGCCTTGATTCAAAAAGATCAACATTCATTTGAAGTTTTTGTTTGTAACTTTGGTCTGATGACTGTTTGTCTGTTGGTTCAAGATAAAAGTTTATTTGCCCCTAGTGAGTGCATGATTTTCCCCCAGTCCAGGGTGAGACACGACCATGACAACCAGGACCTATCCTAGGGGACTCGGGGGCTTATCAATACATTAGCCTTTCCTATGTTATACACACAGAGACCACATAGTTCAACTGGCGACACAACCAAGATTTACAAGATGAAAATATGAACATAATGGAAACCTTAAAGATTGACCTAAATGTCTTGGGGGATAATCAAAGATCACCCTTTCCTACATTCAAAGATCAGAGACGACGTAGTTCGAATGATGACTATGTTTTTGATTTTTTGACTTTTTTTCTGGATTTTGACATGTTTTGAATGTTTTTGGGATTTTCATATGTTTTGAATGTTTTTGGGATTTTTGATTTTCTGACCTTGAGAATGTACAAGAATCCATTCCAATGCAGGACATCCCCCCAGTGTGATACAATAAGACAAACTGATTTTGAAATACAAATTGGAATAGTTAATCAAAGACCCTCTTTACTTTGTGATGATTTATAAGGACCTCAAGATGAAGGGGTGATTATGGTTTGAGTCAATGTCGGACATGTCATTTTGGCTAAAACCTAGTTGATAGGTTGCTGAGAGGTGTCCTACCAATGCTTGAAATTGCATAGGATCTATGTCATTGGGAACATGGGTGTCCTTAAGGCCTTGGTTAAGATCTCTTGGTGTATGGGAGAATACTTAAGTACATCTAGAATGGATATCTAGGCTGGAGTCTTTCTTAGATGATCAAGAATGTTGTATTGAGAAATCATAGGTGGCATTTGGGTGGATGTGGAGGCTCCAAGGACTATGATACAGGTTCGACGGGTTGTAACAACACATTGTGGATCCTTACCTTTCACGTGTATCACAGATACATGTGGTTCTACTTGTTCTATGTGCATGACGATGCCTTAATAATTAAACAACACATTCTTGTAACTGATGTTGTTTGTGCTATTATTCTAGTTATTATTGTTGCTAGGTCTTGGGTTTTAGTTTGATGTGCTAGGACCTTTGTTATGCTCAGGGAAAGCATTATGATATATTTACAATTGAGCATTGGACGAGGGTGTTGTGTTGGCATCCACATGTATGTCACCTTGATCTATGAGATCATGGATGTACATTTTTAGACCTTGACACTTATTAAATGTATTCCCTATAATTTTATGGAACTCACAATACTCATTTTCTTTAAACTAGGTAGGTTTGGGCTTGGATTCGTCAAGAGGCTTAGTCACAGGATATGTAATTAGGTAATTAGCTTGAAGGGGCCTATTAAACACGACACTTAGGGGATCTCCTAGTTGATTAAACTAATGTTTGTTACTCCCTTGATTGTTCTGGTTGGATTGTTGGGGTGGACAAGGTGACCCTTGTGGCACTGATATAACATTAGGCATTGACTGCTGAGGAGGAGGGTATTGTGGCTTCTGGGAAGCATTGGCTACTTGGACATGTTTGGTGTCAGTGACACCATTGTTTACAACCATTTTTTTCTTGTTCCAATAATGAGGCTTATCCCTAGAAAATTCCTCTTTATTAAAGTTAAATATTTTGACTAACCCTTTGGCAATAAGTGCCCTCTCAAGAATAGGACCTTTGTCCACTATTTCTGCAAAGATCGTAACAAAGTGAAGTCTAAATTTGTGGGCCATATCCGAATGAGAGTTTTCAATAAACAAGGTGACCATATCCTTTTACCCTAATGGGGATTTCATTTAACTAGCTAGAGCTCACCATATTTGGAGATATATTACAAAAGTTTCTCCCTCACACTAATTTTCTTTTAGGAGATCTAACATGTCAATATCTTTCTCCAAATTGAAGGAGAAGTGGGAGACAAACTATTTGGAAAGTTGTGCAAAGGTTTTGACAGATCCCTTCTCGAGACCCATAAACTAGTCAAGAGCTATCCCCTGCAAACTCCTAGGAAACAATCGCATGAGCTAATTGTTATGATGCATAACTTCTTGATAGTGGGCATAAAAATCTTGAAGGTGGGCCTTGGGGTCTTTTGTTCCCTTAGACTTATTGAATTTTGGAATTTTGAAATGCTTTGGGAAAGGAACCAATGAAATAGAAGGATCAAATGGATAGATACAAAGGTACTCAAAATTAAATTATTATTTGTTGGTTCTTGCTTGCAAGTCCATTAACACAACTTTGAACTATTCCAAATCTTTATTGATAGGCGCTACAAGAGTCAAATTAGATGGATTAAGCTTATTGTATGGAGGATATTGCTGATATGATGAAGACGGTGCAAAAACAATTTGATCATTCTAGACTATTGGAGATGTATATTGAGGAATTTGTTGCTATTGATTGGTGTATGTGGATTGTGGTTGCAGATTGATGTATGGTGGATAGGAGGATGACATATTTTGATAGTAAGAGGTGGAGACTTTTTGTTGATAGGGTGGCGACTATTGTTAATATGAAGTGGATGGAGCACCTTGTTAATTTTGTGTAGGAGCTTGGTATTACAATGATGTGGAAGTTCCTTGTTGGTATGATGGTGGCTACTGATAGTAGGAAGTAGATGGAGCACCTTGTTGATGAGGTGGCTACTATTGAGTGTAGTATTGATTGGATTGGTAATTGTATGCAACGTTAGGTTGTTGTGTGGTATACAAATGTGGTTGTAGATTAGATGAATATTGGTAAGGATTCATGTGTGATTGTGGAGATTTGGTGAAAAGAGGCAGGTGATTTCGTGGTGGATTCTTAGAGGCAACATGGAGATTTAGATTAGGATTGGATGTAGTAGGATAGGCGGTATATGTGTTTGAAAAATGGTAAAGATAATACATGAGAGGATTGCATTGTGTTTGCATGAGAATATGTGTACGTTAGGGTGGTTGTTGTTGCTGTGGTGGTTGTTGATAAAGTGGGCGAGATGGGATATGTTGTTGTGGGATTGTTGTAGAGGCACCATGGGGTGGTTGTTGTTGCTATGGTGGTTGTTGATAAAGTGGGCGAGATGGGATATGTTGTTTTTTTGGGATTGTTGTAGAGGCACCGTGGGGTGGTTGTTGAGGTTACAATGCAGCTTGCATTACTTGATGTGGGGGTTGCATAGGAACAATGGTGTGTTCCTGAGGAATTAGAACATTTTGTTGTAGTACTATGACATTCTACTATGCGACTGTGATGTTTTACTATGAAACTTGTTGATGGGGTGGTTGAGATGAGACAACGATGGTAGTAGTATGCTATGGTGGCATATGCAAGGGGATAACAGTGTGTCGCAGCGGTGCTTGCAATGCAGTGGAGTGATGAGGATTAACATGAGGTTGTTGGAATGTAGTTATGTTACCTTGTGGTGGTAGTGGTAAATTACCCATGAGCGTAGGCCCTAGAGATGGCATCAATGCAAGGACTAGATTGCCCCCAGTGTTGATGAGGGGTTGACCAGGATGCTGAGGTGGGAGTGGTGGAGCAGATGGAATATTTTGTGGCATTCCATAGGCATAAGGGTCATTAGGATTCAATTGTGCTTTTGAGGCCAAGGCTAGAAGGCAACGGTAACTTGTGACTTGATGTATCATGGAATTTTTGAATCCAAGTTGATACCAATTTCTATACGTGCACTTTCAAGGTCATATGAATTTCACATAATGTTCTAGGAAGTCTATGGATCTTGAGGTGCTAGAAGAGACTGGGTTGTGGTATATTGTGACATATCAAAATTGGGTGGTGGTTTGACTCCTTTCATGATCAGAGTGGCAATAATCTTATCCCCACACTCATTGAGGAGGTGATCCATCATCTGAACATTAGCGGGATTGCTAAAGTATTCATCAACTATAACTATGGGCTGATTAACCATGTTCTTTTCTTTGGGTGGTAAGTGTTTTCAACATCAGTATTGGATTGTGCTGAGGCACTATTATTGGGATCCTAAGGGATATTTGCACCATTGTTGAGGCCTTGAGGGTTATTTGGCTTAGAACCCTGGGTTTGTTGTTCTGCCATTTTCTTCTTGGCTTGTAATTGGGTTTGAATGAGCATGAAAGTGTATAGCTACCTAGTGAACTAAGATGAGGCTAGACTCTAAGATGCTATACACAAATGACCTAAGTGGTATTTGAAGAATTGATTGGATTGGATGTGTTACCTCTCAAAAACACAGGAAAGATACCTCAAGAGGCTCCCAATCTCTTGATACACTTTAGGGTAACAAACAAGATTGAAAGATTTCAACCTTCTATGCTTTAGGTGCTGCAAGACTTGGGTGGGTGTACCTCTCTGAATAATGCAATCTTGACTTGTAATTATCTCTTTAAAGTAACTTGTCCACAATGGAAATTTGAACACAGTGACAGTACTCTGATCTAAGTCCTAAATGCTCAATTTAATGATATAAAGAAGCTGAATGAATTCAAAATGATGAAGTGCAGAGACTAGTTCCTTGTTGGGTATGTGGAGTCAGATGAGAACAACATAAGCAACACTTTCCGGAGAAGACACAAATTGTCTGGCATATGTTTTGTTTACAACTTGTATAAACATGCTATAATGTGACTACTAAGTTCTACTTCAATAATCCAAAATGAGTTTCTCTGATTACTATGATCAATAAAAGGATTTAATCTTTGCTTGAAAGGACCAGTTGATTAATCACACAAATACAACAAATGTGTATCGATAAAATGAACATAAACTTGTTATGTCAATTTAAACAACCAGAAAAATCATTCATGGAGACAACTTAGTAGTATTTTTCATTTCAATTCAATAGATAATTGACAAGAGAAATGCAACAACATCAACTAAACCTCATAAATACCTCCATTGTGAAATCATGCAATAATAGCCTCTGGTTTGATAATTTTACACTACTGTATCTACTTGTAATATCAAAAATCTAATCTCTCGCCTACTATTAACAAACACAACACGCTTATATACACCAGCATGAGAAAAATATCAAAATGAAACATCATGTCGGTCCCCCACAAGATTCGGGCTCCAAACGAGGTGGCAGGCAATGGTCTTCAAGTGTATTCATGTTGGCCTCAACATTTTAAAACTCTGCTATCTACCAATGACAATCGGCAAGATAATGCAAGTGGTCCTGCCGAAGGCAATTCATTAGCTTATCACTCTGCTTGCATCCCTGTTTTAATCACATTCACCGTAGCTACCCATTATTCATATCGAGATCAAATAATGTTCCTTTTTTTTCACTCTGCTTCGCTATAACTCATAGGTATCACAGAGACAACACATAGAATGTATTAAGTTTCACCAAGATCCCATACTATTTTCCCAGTCGCCAAGACACAATGAGAGTCATATTGAAAAGAACACATGTTTTGTCCACTATCGCTGTGACCACACGACCTCAGAGAGACCTCATATAGATTGAAACTTGTTTTGCTGAAGATCTTCATTTACTTTAAATCACTGAGACATGAGCAAAGTTCTCACTGATGAACTCCCCTTGTTGTATTCACTGTTGCCATAGCTCATCCAGGTCGGTGAGAGGTCACATAGATCATTTTAAGTTTCACCAAGAGCCTCCATCCAACTTCATGTCACCGTGACCAGACCATCGTTATGCTGAACACAAGAAGTATCGCCATAGCCCATCACTCTCGGGGAGACCATATACTGAGATCACATAAGTCACAACGAGCCATCCTTGATTCCATTCAACTTTTCCAAGACTACAAGATTATCTCACTGAAAGGACACCCAACATGCTCGCCAAGACCCAAGCCTTTCGCCATGACCTCCTGCCACAAACACATGCCTTCGCCGATGTCCTATGTCACCGAGATAGATATAAAGTCCTACCGAGAGTATATTCAAAGAGAAACTATGTGTAAGGTCAGCGAGACCGAAGGTCACTCACCAAGACCTTACAACGACAGCCATATCTTCCACTAAGCCATTCCATCATCTGTCGGTCAGTAAAACAAAATGAAAATGGCAGGACATGATGTCAATACTCCAGACCACTGCCGATAGACCCCATCCACAGTTGCCAATCGTCGTGACAATAAGAATGTCATGCCAACCACCTGAAACAGAAGAATTTAGCAAAAAAAATATAGTGGGCCAGGGAGACAAATGGAGACCTATGCCGATAAAGTTCAAAGTGTAAAAAAATAAAACATTGATGAAATATATGCGGCAGTATGGGTAGAATGTGGATAAAGCACCATGAAAATAGTGGAAATGTGGCTTAGGTAAACATCACATGGAGACTTAGGGGATATGAAGATATGAAAAATAATCATCAAATTTTGATAGTTTCAACAGTGGCTCCATCTAGGGATGAATGATAGTCAGATCATTGCAAGGATCCAAAATCATTGGGAGAGTAGACCAGACAAATAAAGAACCAATGAGCAGCAATGGAATGAATGGTAATGGAAATGAATGCAAAGTGGAAGTGAATGGAAAGTGAATGCAAGATGGAGGTTAATGGAAAATGACAGAATCCTAGACTACTGTGCATGGAAAATAACTTTAAAGAAGATACACAAGAGTTGTCCATGCACTGTCAACCCTTAATCCTCTGTGTTGCTCAAGAGAAGAAAAGCTTCAAGAATTTCCCATGAATAGGCAATTCCTGATCTTCACCAGCCATGTTCTGTAGATAATATGAGTCTTCACCCTTCTTTCCAACAACAACAAAAGGTCCCAACCACAAAGCTTCAAATTTACCATGCTTTCCTTTCTCCTGACACCTTGCATTCCACATCAACACCAAATCATTTTCTTGAAATTTTCTATTCTTTTCCTTCTTGTCAAATAGATACTTCATTTGTGCCTGTAAATTCATGTTTTGACTTTGGGCATCTCTCCTTACTTCATCAAGTTCAACAAGTTGCTCCATTCTGTCTTCCATGGGTTTAAGAACTTCCAAATCTTCCTGTAAGACAAACTTGTAGGCTGGTAACAAATTCTGCAGAGGCATCCTAGTCTGTGCTCCATACACTAATTCAAATGGAGATTTTCCAATTTCCCTTTTCACAATGATTTTTTCAGCCCACACAGCCAATTTTAACTTTGAATCCCAAGCCTTCTTGTTCTATCCTAGCATCCTCTTTATAATCTTCAAGAGACTTTTATTACTAGACTCTGCTTGACCATTGGTTTGTGGATGATAAGGAACTGCATAAGAAATAGTAATGCCATACTAATCACAAAAGATTTTGAATTCATCTGACTTGAAACACATCCCATTGTCTATGATTATCCTCAATGGTACACCAAATCTGGTGATAATATTGTCCATTAGGAAATTAGTCACTACCTTACTTGTAGCCTACTTGGTTGGGACTACCTCCACCCACTTTGTAAAATAATCAATGGCAACCAGTATCCATCTATGTCCTCCACTAGACTTCTCCTATATCTCTCCAATAAAATCAATTCCCCATTGATGGAAAGGGGCATCAGCCTGTAAGGGTCGAAGTGGCAGAGCACCCTGGTACTTCAATTTTCTAGAAAACTTTTGGTAGGCCTCACATTTTCTCGCATGTGTGAAAGAATCGTTAAAAACCTTTGGCCAAAAATACCCAGCCCTAAGAATTTTGTGTACAGTTTTCTTTCCTAAATAATGACCTCTACAAACTCCTTCATGCATTTCCTTCAAAACATGTCTGGCCTATGACTCATCCAAACATAACAACAATATGCCATCCTTATTTTTCCAAAATAGATCACCATCCATAAAAACATATTTGGATGCCTGCAACTTCAAAGTTCTCCTTTGGCTGTCACTTAACCTATCTAGACACTTCATATATTTAAGATAATGCATAACATTAGTATACCAAGGAGTACGTTCAATGCTTGCAACTGTAGCCCCCTCTTCAACATTGTAGATTTGATTTTCCTCAATATTAGTTTTTGCCATTAGTTTAGCCAAGCCTTGGCCTCTTACCAACTTAGTAATTTGTATCTCCATGTCAAATTCTTGAATCTTGTTGATCCATCTAAATATTTTCCCTGTGACTTTAGATTGTGTTAAAATGTCTTTGACAGCAGCATGAGGGACAAAAGCAACTACTTTTGCTCCAACAAGATATGGTCTAAATTCTTTTGTGGCCTTTACCAATGAAAAATCTTGTTTCTACATTATGTCAAACTTCAATTCAGACCCATGTAATGATTTACTAAAGAAAGATACAGGTTGTTCATGACCATCATTATTCTTTTGTAACATAACAACAACAAAAGTATGCATTGAGGAAAATGAAAATCTCTCAAAATGCTTTATAAAATCTAGAGATTTAAGAACAAGAGCCTCTTTGATAGCCTTTTTGATAGATATAAAAGCATCTAAAGCTTCAGCAGTCTAGTCCATTTTTTGTCCCTTCTTTAACATTTTTGATATGGGATTAATGATCTCAGCAAAACTAGAAACAAACTTCAGACAAAATTAATTTGTCCAAAGAAAGATTGTATTGCTTTGATAGTTTTGGGAATAGGAATTTTATCAGTAGCTTCCACCCTCTCATGATCTATTCTAATTCCCTCTTTTGAAACAATATGCCCCAAGAGCTTACCCTCTATGACTGCAAAATGACACTTCTTTGGAATTAAACTAATACCATATTCAAGAGATTTGATAAATACATTTTCAAGATGTTGCACATGATCTTTAACCTTCTTCAAATAAGTAGTTAAATTATCTTGATACACCACCATGATAACATTAATCAAATTAGCAAATGCTACATCCACGGCTCTTTGGAAAGTCGCTTTAGCATTAGTGAGACCAAATGGCATTCTTATGTATACATATGTTCCCCAGGGAGTTGTAAATGCTATCTTGTATTGCTCAGATTCCCTGACTTTAACCTGATTGTATCTAGAAAACCCATCCATCATGGACAACAGCTCACACCCTGTCACCTTATGCAATATAGCCTCCATGTTGGGTAGAGGATAATTATCCTTGAGAGATGCCATGTTCAGATTTTTAAAGTCCATACATAATCTGATATCACCATTCCTCTTTCTCACAGGAACCAGATTTGAAACCCATGTTGAATGTCTAATTGGTTTGATAATTCCTCCATCTCCGAGCTTTGTCAATTCTTCCTACATCTTAGGCTCCAGTGTTGGATTTATAGGTCTTTTCTTCTATCTAAAAGGCTTGGCATCTGGCTTCAATGGTATTTCATGCTGAAATAAATCTTCCCTATATGCTTTCAAAGCCTCATAAGACCAAGCAAAAACATGTTTATATTTTCTTAATAACTCAATCAACATTTTTCTAATTGTAGGGCTGATCTTCTTTCCAATATATACCTTTCTTGGTGTTATTTCAGTCCCCAAGTTAATCTCTTCAACATCTTCCTTTCTGACTGGTGTTTTCTTCATAAGGGAACGATCACTTCCGTCATACACCCTTTCTAGTGCCACTAATCCTTTAGGAAGCTTATTTGTTTTGAGCTGTAAGATCTCCTTGCCAAACACAGTTTGTTTCCCATCTATTTCCTCAACAAAGGCATTGAAATCAATCTCCTGAGCCTCATACTGATCTATACAATTAAGGAATTTCAAAGGTCATTATCATCATTAAAAACCTGCCAACTATATATATTATCAGGAATAGTAGGCCTCATCTTGAATTCAATCTGTCACACCTGAGACAATGTAATATCATCTCTTTTCAGTGCCACATTTGCTAAAAAATCCGCCATTATGTTCTTTGGTCTGTAAATCCACTCAATTGAAAATGCATCAAGCAATTCAATTGTATCCCATACAAAATTCCTATATTGCTTTAACCTTTTGTACTTTGCTACATACTTGGATTTAACTTGTGAAACAACCAACTCTGAATCGCCCAAAACAGCCAGCAACTTAATCTTATGTTTCACAGCTATGTTTAAGCCTGTCAATAAAGCTTCATATTATACCACATTGTTTGTACATTCAAATGCTAACAAAAAAGAATATTTAAAAGTAATACCTTCAGGTGAAACAAATACAATCCCAGCTCCATTACCCTCTTGACTGCAAGCTCCATCATAATACATCTTCTAGACACCATTGCAATTCTGTGCAGCATGCTTTTCAATTGGATCACTATTAATTAATTCTAGCTGAGCTAGTTCTATTTTAAAACTTCACAGATCAATGTCACAAAAACAATTAATTTTCTCTTGTGGCACACATTCAACAAGCTAGCTCATTCTTGGCTCTCTGTATAATTTGACTTCCTAACCATTCACTGGTATTGTAGCATAAGATAAATCAAATTGAACATTTCCACCTACAGCTGCAGTCCACTGCCTTGACAAAAGCATCCCAAATTGAGGAGTATCAATGACTGTTATGTCTATATTGGAAGCCACCTGTGGATAAGTAGCCAATTTGACTTAAACGCCTCTCATAATTCCTACCACAGGTACTGGTCTATTATCCATTGCATAGCACTTCCCTTCACATGTATCAACCCACATGCCCAGCTGCTTCATTACTTTGATTGGCATGATGTTTATAGTGGCACCAGAATCTATCATACAGTTCCTCAACAATTTATTATTTATAAGCAATGTGGTGAAAAAAGGATCCACTTGTGGAGAAGTTGTTAAAACATCACCCAAACATACTTTTGAATTATTTATCTTTTCCTATCTGTTGACTTCTATGGAATTCATATGTTTTTCACTCCCATTTGTAATTACTTGAACAACATTATCTTTGTATTCTTTAATTTTCATCAATTCAAGTAGTGGTACAAACATCTTTACCTAAGATAATGCTTGAGTGAAATCAAAAGAGGAGCTCTCCATCTTAATAGCCTTCTTTAGCTCTGATGTCTCTCCTTTGCATTCTTCCTTTCCTTTTTTACAAGGCTGATCAGACTTTTGTATTTCCTTGTGTAATTCTTCAACTTTCTGCTTTCGGTCAGACTTCTGTCCACTTTTATCATGCTGCTTGTTTTCTGGCTTCTTTATATTTTCCTGTGTTTCCTTTTGATCTTTTATAAAAATTCCCCCAGGAACTCCATCTAGCTCATTTACTTTTCTATTTCTCAACCAGTATTGACTTTTGGCTTTCTCAAATGCAGCAACAGTTACTCTCTCTATTTCATCTTTAGTGAGTCTTCTAACACTACATTGATCAGGCGCCTCAACAGAATGTGGTTTTGTGTAATCTTCATCAGAATCATGAAAGATCTGTTGTTCAGCCATATGGACATTATGCTTCTGATTCAAAACATTGTATTCATAACCTTCATCCTCTGAAGATGAATTTATTTCCTCAACATGGTGAAAAAAATTTGAAGTAAAATACACCTTGTGATCTTCTCCATCATTCTCCATCAACATTCCCTCCTCATGCATCCTTTGAGCTACAACACAATAGTCTGGAGAATGTGGCTGATTACAAACTTCACAAAAGTAATTATTACTCACCATGTAAGTCCCTTTCTTGCTCAATGGATTTGGAGTTTCTTTATTTCTAAGCGTAGCTGATACAGGTTTCCCATCTTTCCAGTCTTCATTGTAAGGCATATCATGTAGCCTTGGCCTTTCATTTCTATTTTCATTTCTATGTGTATTCTCTTGTTTGTACTGATAATTACTATTTTACTGAGGAGGCCTCGGGTTGTCTCTCTTATTAGTTATACCAACAACCTTCCTGTTATTTTCAATTGTCAATACAATCTTTTGTGCTTCAGCTAGATCCCTTGGGGATTTACTTCTCAGTTCATACCTCATCTTAGGGTCAAATGCATTTAAATAAACACTCAGTGCAACAAAATATGGAAACCTTGATCCAGGAGGCACTTTAGTATTCAACTTGTTGAATTTTTGATTGAAATAATAAATTGAATCATTATGATTTTTTTGAATTCTCATTAATTCATGAAGAGTTGCATTAGGAGCATTTTGATTCCCATATTTCTCTAAGAGTTTTTCTTGAAATTCTTGGAGAGAATTAATTGAAAATGCTAGCAGGCTGTTGAACCAATCCCTGGCATCTTCGAGAAGTGACATCATGAACAACTTCATGTGAAAATCTTCATAAGACATATCTATGTCTTGGATGAAAACATTAAAACTTCTTAAATGCTCCTCAACTGTGATTGCATTACTTCCTGTAAATTTGGGCACCATATTCCTCCAACTGCCATCCATAGGGTAAGCATACAATTGAAAACTAGCTAAATCAAAATGTCTAATCATAGTTGCATGTTGGTGAGGAGGAGGAATAGGTGGATGCTAATACTGAGGCATGTGATTATTATATTGTGCATTATGAGGTGGGATATAATGCTGACCAGGAGGTGGATACATACCTATATGCTATGGAGGAATGCGAGGTGAATGATTTGGCTGCTTGTGGTGATTCCCTATATGATTGTGAGGAGCATTCTGTTGATTGGAGGACCCTATGCCATGATGATCACCCTGCTTGTGAGGTGGAACATACTTTGGGCCACCAGCTATTTGATCGGCAATCTGGGATTTCTGCAATTTAGCCTCCAATTCCTTTATCTTCCTCACTTGTTGTTCCAACTGTGCTTTTACTTTATTAGAAACTGAGAGCTCTTTAGGGGTTTCATGATTACCTTCCTTCCTTTGATCATATTCACATTGAATTCTAATTCTTTCAGCCTCCAATTCAGCTTCAAACTCAGCCCATTTCTTAGCTTCAAACTCAGCCTATCTCTGAGGATCAACAAGAGGGAAGGGATTTTTTCGATCTTCAGGGGTACAAGGCTCTACACTTGAATCATCTCTCCATGTATCAAAGAAATTATTTGTTTCACAATGTGATTTTGGTTCTTTACCTTTGTTTGTTATGCACATGTCTTCATTTATTCTTTTTCCCTTATCAGCTCTATCATCCATGTGTGCCCATTTACTGCTGCCAGAAGGAGCTCCAGTATGAGTTCCCTTGTACTGAATCTTCTTCCATTCATGATGAACAGCTGCAAAAATTATGTCAGAGTCGCCACTCACTTTTATCAAAAAATGAGAAAAGGTATGATACTTTTTATTCCCAGCAGAGTTTGTTCAATAATTATGACTCTATGAAAGGCCTTGATTCTGAATGTGTTCCCCAACAGAGTCACCAATTTGTTAGCTCTCAAAAACGCAGGCAATATACCTCAAGAGGCTGTAAATCTCTTGATATGCTTTAAGGTAACAAACAAGATTGAAAGATTTCAACCTTCTACGCTTTAGGTGCTGCAAGACCTGGGTGGGTGTACCTCTCTGAATAATGTATTCTTGACTTGTAATTATCTCTTAAAAGTAACTTTTCCACAATGGCAATTTGAGGTGAACAAATGAAATCTAATTTGAACACAGTGACAATATTCTGATCTAAGTCCTAAATGCTCAATTTAACAATATAAAGAAGCTGAATGAATTCAAAATGATGAAGTGCAGAGACTAGTGCCTTGTTGGGTATGCGGAGTCAAATGAGATCAAGATAAGAAACACTTTCTGGAGAAGACACAAATTATCTGGCATATGTTTTGTTTACAACTTGTTTAAACATGCAATAATGTGACTACTAAGTTCTACTTCAATAATCCAAAATGAGTTTCTCTGATTACTGTGATCAATAAAAGGATTTAATCTTTGCTTGAAAGGACCAGTTGATTAATCACACAAATACAGCAAATGTGTATCAATAAAATGAACATAAACTTGTTATGTCAATTTAGACAACCAGAAAAATCATTCATGGAGACAACTTAGTAGTATTTTTCATTTCAATTCAATAGATAATTGACACTAGAGAAATGTAGCAACATCAACTAAACCTCATAAATACCTCCATTGTGAAATCATGCAATAATAGCCTCTGGTCTGATAATTTTACTCTACTGTATCTACTTGTAATATAAAAAATCTAATCTCTCACCTTCTATTAACAAACACAACATGCTTATATACACCAACATGAGAAAAATATCAAAATGAAACATCATGTCGGTCCCCCACAAGATTCAGGCTCCAAACAAGTTGGCAGGCAACGGTCTTCAAGTGTATTCATGTCGGCCTCAGCATTTTAAAACTCTGCTATCTACCAATGACAGTCGGCAAGACAATGCAAGTGGTCCTACTGAAGGCAATTCATTTGCTTATCACTTTGCTTGCATCCCTGTTTTAATCACATTCGTCATAGCTACCCATTAGTCATATCAAGATCAAATAATGTTCCTTTGTTTGCACTCTACTTCGCTATAACTCATAGGTATTGCAGAGACCTCACATATAATATATTAATTTTCACCGAGAGCCCATACTTTTTTCCTAGTTTCCAAGACACAGGGAGAGTCATATGAAAAAGAACACATGTTTTTTCCACTATCACTATGACCACATGACCTCAGAGAGACCTCATATAGATTGAAACTTGTTTTTCCGAAGATCTTCATTTACTTTAAGTTGCTGAGACACGAGCAAAGTTCTCACCAACAAACTCCGCTTGTTCTATTCACTATCACCGTAGCTCATCCGGGTTGGTGAGAGGTCACATAGATCATTTTAAGTTTCACTGAGAGCCTCCATCCAACTTCATGTCGCCGTGACCAGACCATCGTTACGCTAAACACAAGAAGTATCACCATAGCCCATCACTCTTGGGGAGACCATATACCAAGATCACATGAGTCACAATGAGCCATCCTTGATTCCATTCAAATTTTCCAAGACCGCAAGATTCTCTCACCGAAAGGACACCCAATGTGCTCGCCAAGACCCAAGCCTTTCACCATGACCTCCTACCGCAAACACATGCCTTTGTCGATGTCCTACATCACCAAGATAGATATAAAGTCCTACCGAGAGTATATTCAAAGAGAAACTATGTGTAAGGTCTGCGAGACTGAAGGTCACTCGCCAAGACCTTACAACGATAGCCATATCTCCCACCGAGCCGTTCCATCATCTGCTGGTCGGTAAAACAAAATGAAAATGCTAGGACATGATGCTGATACCCTAGACCACTGCCGATAGACCCCATCCATAGTCGCCAATCATCATGACAATAAGAATGTCCTACCGTACACCTGAAACAGAAGAATTTAGCAGAAAAAACATAGTGGGTCGGGGAGACAAATGGAGACCTATGCCGATATAGTCTAAAGTGTAAAAAAAGAAAACATGGATGAAATATATGGGGAAGTATGGGCAGAATGTGGATAAAGCACCATGAAAATAGTGAAAATGTGGCTTAGGTAAATATCACATGGAGACTCAGGGGATATGAAGATATGAAAAATAATCATCAGATTTTGATAGTTTCAACAGATGATGGATTGATAGATTGGATGATTGGATTGGGATGCTATTGGATTAGATTGGATTAGATCGATTGATGAAAAAATTGATAGGATTAGATGATGTATAAGATAAGATACTGAAAGGGATTCTAAACTAGGTTCATAAATCACCCTAGGTGACTTAAGGTGCTGAATGATCAGATTAAAGGACAAATAGATGATTACGACACCGAATCCACCTTGAGATGAAAGTGGATTGATTGGGGGGCCAAATGATGATGAATGACTTGGGACAGATGACGATCCTAAGTAGATATTGAAGGATGACAATCGATTTCAGACACCTAGGCCAATTTGGATAATAACTTCAAATGACATTTAGGGGATTTGGATCAAGAAAATGATGAGGGATATGCAACCTAAAGATTTTTTAGGATGTACCTATATGATTTAGATGATAAAAAGATGACCTTTGGAAAATGCAAGTGGAAAAAAGTGAAGATTAAGAATGAACAGAAGGTGCAAATTGCTTGGAAAACAATAAGCACTTTGGGAGCCCAATAGATTAATTTTCTAGAAAAAGATCAGACTCGCCTAAACAGGTGACAAAATCACCCAACTAAGATGCAATATTTCCCAAATAGGATGCAAGATCACCTAATCAAGGTGCAGGATCACCCAACTAAGGTGCAAGATCCCTGAACTAGGGTGTAAGATCACCCAACTAGGGTGCAAGATTTCCCAGTCAGGGTGCAGAGTCACCCAAATAGGGTGTAGGATCACCCAACCAGGGTACAAAATCACCCAACTAAGGTGCAATATTTCCCAACTAATGTGTAGGGTTTCCCAACTAGGGTGCAAGGTCGCCCAATTGGGGTGTAAGGTCGCCCAATCAAGGTGCAAGATCACCCAACTAGGGTGCAAGGTTTCCCAACTAGGGTTTAGGGTCACCCAACTAGGGTGCAAGCTTGCCTAAATAGCTTTTGGACTTGTGTAAATCTATAAACGGTCAAACAACATTGATAAACAAGGCAAAGGACTCTCTGAATGGACAAACTAATTCTCCTAATAGGAAAACAAGCTCACCTAACAAGGAAATGGACTCACCGAATAGGGAAAAAGACATTTTGAATGGGAAAACAGACTCTTAGAATGGGGAAACGAACCGAATGAACGGGGAAACATACTCTCTAGAGGGAGAAACAAACTCTCATAATGGGGAAACAAATAAATGGATAGACTAAATAGATAAACAGACTAACTAAACAGAAATTAGGATTGGTTGTTTAGGGTCCAAACTCACCCAATTATGTTGCAAAATCACCTATTTTTAGGGAATGGGAGAATATGATGACTCAAGAGACTAATAGGGGACTAAAACAGTAAGCACAATCACCCAAGTATGAAGTAGGATCACCCAAAGTAGTGGAAAAATTTCCCCTTTTGATGAAACGGGTGGATATGATGGGCTATTTGACTGGTAAAATGACTCAGACACAGACCAGAATTGCCCGTTTAGGTGTCAAGCTCGCCCAAATCAGTAGCAGAATCCCCTAACTAGGGTAGAAGCTCACCTATTCTATGGAGAATGGGAAATTTTGACAGGAACCAATAGAGAAATAACTCAAACAGAAGACAAGTTCGCCCCTATGGATAGCAAGTTTTCCCTAGACAATAGCAAGTTCACCCCTGACAAAGGAAAACTCGCCTAAAAAAAATAATTAGACTTGAATTGGATGAAAAAAACTATGGAAAAGGAAAAAAAATAGAAAACAACAAATAGGAGGAAAGGCTGACTTGACTTAATAAGAAATGCACTATTTTTGCACAAAGAAGATAGTTCAAGCAACACAATCCTAAGATTAGTAAGAAGGGTATGTCCGACACGGTCCTTTATCTAGGATAAACAACTCAAAATAGGGAATCCTTGATATACACACAATACATGAGGCACAATAGTGAACACCATCCCATCATAGGTGTGAGTCAAAAGCCCCAGCAAGGTATTGGAAACTTGGACCAACTCTTCACATCTTATCTAGGTATCACCCTAGCTTTGACACTTCAACAAACACAACATGATTGGATTGGGGTACAAATTTGGCTCTCCGCCCTTTATTATACCTCATCGGTACATGTAGTTGGGATCATCCCTTGGGGTGATGAAATCCACAAGTAGGTCCCACTAAAAGAAAACACTAGAAATTTTCAGCTAGTCCCTAGCCTCATACAAAGCACAAGGGGAGAGCTTGAATAGTTAGAATCTCTTGGGTAACACAAAGGACTAAAGTGAAATACAATTTATCTTCACCCAGGATCTCCAAATGGTGCAAGGGAATTGGATATGTCAATAGTCTACTTAACAATCACAACAAATAAGTGTATTAACTCCCCCTAATTAGTTCTATGTACCTAACTAGTATGGAAATAACAAACAAGTAAATCTAACTAAAGGTCTTAGCATGATCATCCTAAAAGAAAAGTTAGTAGTTTAATCCTTTATCCTTGGACAAACAATAAATAGTTGCACAAACGTTAGTAAAACAAAGCACATTCACTAACAAAATAGGTTAGGGGATCGATACTTAAAAATGATAAGAAACAAACTCTGAAAATGAACTTTAAGTTACTTTTTACCTTAGAATCACCTCTGTATGAAGCATAATCACCCCTGTTGATAGTAGAATCATCCCTATTAGTTTCAAAATCGCCTATCTCAGAGGTAGGCTAGCCTCTTTCAACAACATGATTGCATGTTCAGAGGTAGACTTGCTTGTTTGTAGAAAGTAGGCTCACCCAAGTCAAGAGCAAGGTTGCCTATTAGGAAACAAGAAGCATATTTTCCTCTGTTTCATAGATGGGTGATTCGACAAGTGTAAAATTTCATCTATTGAAGGCAGACTCGCCTATTATGACTACAAGATTGCCCTTGTTATTGCAGAATCACCTTTGTGCAACCTGAACCTACAAAACTTCAAACAACAAAGCATGTGAAAATAATAGACCCATTTGTGGGTCCCACTGGGCATGCCATAAATGTGTGTAGCATGTTTTTCCTACCCTAAATGATGCAAAATCAAAGAAAATACAACAAGGAGAAATACAAAAAACACCACCTCAAGATAAGCCTAGTTGAACTTGAACAAAAGAAAGATAAAACAAAAGATATCCCATGCTCAAGTTGATCCTTTGGTTAGCCTTTTGATGTTAATAAGTTGTGTGCTCCGTGATGGAAAATAAGCTAAAATGATATCCAAAGTGATGTAGGGTGGATGGAGAATGTAACAATGGATGTGCCTATTTTGATAGATGTACAAAATGAATGCAATGAAAGCTTCAAAATGCAACAATTGAGGATGAGAATGCAAGTGTTTGAATGCTTGAGCCTGAGATTGCTAGAATGCTTGAGTTTTGAATGCATGACTGTGTTGAATGAGAAAAATGAGACAAAATCATCTATTTTAGGAGAAGAGTCTCTAAATATCTGAATGGCTAAGATTTAGGCAACATGGACAAGATGGAGGGTTGTGGTGAGTTGAGGAATCACAAACCCTCACATCTTGCCATGTAGAAAATGAGGTGGAAAAAAGACATTTGAGTTGGAGAGAGGACATGTGAGGAGGTACTTGCAAGTACCTTGGGATTATGGGAATATTTCCTAAAAAAGGAAGTTCGTGTCCCCATGTGGGAAGGATGTTGACATGTGAGGAATTTTAGAATTCCTCACTAATCATCATAGGGAAGAGAAATTTTGGGGTAATGAATGTGAATTTTAAATTCACATGATTGAAAGTACCTTGGGGATAAGACAAAGTCCTCATAAAGGAGGTCCTTTTCCCATGTGGGTGATGTGACTTATGAGAGGATTTAGAATTTCTCAAAAACCTTCATGGGGAAGAGGGGAGCATTGGAGGAATAAATGTGAATTTTTAATTCACATGGGAAAGAGGTCATGGATAAATAAAGAAAGTACTTATGATATGTTGACTAAGAGGACATACTATAAATGGCATGATAATTATATTAAGGTTGTGCAGACAGGTGATTAAGAAGACTAATGAAGGATTAGAGACAAGTGGAAAAATATGGAGGATGTGACATTAATTTTTATTAAAGGTGTTTACATCCTAATAATGGATTAATTAAACTAATCCATATTAGAAGAGTATTATGAAGGATGTGACAATGAGAGAGAAAAGAGGAAATTTAAAATTGTTTTAAATTCAAAAGGCTAAGTGACTAAATTAAAAAAATTGATACATTTATTTAATTTAGAGAGGAAGGGATGAAAGGTAAAGTATTTAATTATTAAATTAAATACTTTAGAAACCTTAGGAAAAGGGAAAATATCAATTAAATAAATCAATTAATTAATATTGATGGGGAATATGAAATAGATGAATAAAGAGGATGAATTTGACCATGTAGGAGTGGCCAAATTTGGATGTCTATAGAAGTATAATTTAGGAGATTCACCTAGATAGGTGGAGGATAATGTTTTTCTTTGACATGAATTCTTGAGGCTTGATGCATATTTCAAGAAGGATCATCTCTTTAAGAATCATATGCCTAGGCAATTCACACCTCAGTTGGATATGAGAATATTTTATGGAAAGGATCCAAATGATTGGATTTTCCAAATGGAGTGGTTCTTTGATCTTCATCATGTTCCTAGTCAGCAAAAGGTGGCTATGGAATCATTATAATTTTAACTAGATCAATTTATTTGGTATCATTAGTTATTTGATGAGAAAAGAGAGAAGGGTTGTGTGCTCACATAGTAAATTTTTCAAGAATAAATTGCTACCCATTACAAAGACAACTTTATTGATAGCTACTTCTACCAACTGACTAAATTAAAAAAAGAAGTACAATCAAGGACTATATTAAAAAAATTCAAACCCTTTATCTAAGAGTTGAGAATGTTATAGAGGAAAATTTGAAGGAATGAAGGTAGTTAAAGGACACATAAAACATGAGGTTCGGTTATTCTAACCATAATCATTGTCACAAGAAATACTAATAGCAAGAAAAGTTGATGAGAACTTTTTGGCCAATTGATGAGAAGATATTTTAAATGTAATGAAAAGGATATATCCTAAACATTCATTACCTCAACCTACTAGATTGAATCTACAAAAAGTTGAGAAGAGAGAAAAATGGTTGTTTTTTATTGTGAAAGTAAATATAGTCAAGGAAATAAACACAATGAAAAGAAATTATTTTATATCGAAGGTCTAAGTGATCAAGAAGATAAACCAACATTAGAGGGTGATTGTGAATTATATGAAGAATAATAGGATTCCCAACCAATAATTTCTTGTCATGCACTCTTAGGTTTTCGCACCCCACAAAATCTTAGTGTAGTGGTTTTCTTAAAGGAGTAGAAAGTAATAGTGTTGATTGAGTTGAGTAGTACTCATAATTTCTTTAAAAATAATTGGCTAATAATATATGTACTTTATACAGATAACTCAAGAGTTTAATGTCTTGGTTGTAGATGGTGGTATTGTTAGACTTTTGGGAAAATTTCATAGTATTAAATTATTGATGGCATATTATCACCTTGATATACCAATATATATGTTATCTTCATGGGTACATGAGATATTATGTTGGGAGTACAATGTCTTACTACTTTGGGAATAACTGAGATGAAATTCCAAAAACTATTTATGAGAATTCAATTATAAGAATAGTAGAGATAAGAGGATTGAAGGAAAAGTCCCCACAAATGGTAAGCTCTCATAAAAAGAAAAAAATTCTTAAGAAAGGAGTTAATGGATTTTTGGCTCAATTATGTTCATTATAATTCCATCCATTTAATGCTCCTACCTATCTCAATTTTTAAGAAAACATTGATAATAGCTTAGTGGCTTTTAGAGATATGGAAAAGGGACTTACTCCTAATAGGGATCATGATCATTCCATAAAACTAGTTCCAAGGAGCCATCTACCACACATCAGGACCCCATATATACAAATAAGTGAAATTGAAAAGATTGTGGAGGAGATATTAGAGGAATGTATTATCATGCATAGCCAATGTGTTTACTCCTCACCCATGGTAATGGTGGGTAAGAAGGATGAAACTTGGCATATGTGCCATAAATATAAAATTTTCAACATGTACACCATCAAGTATAAGTTTCTTATCTCATTAATTGACAATTTTCTAGATGAATTGAATGGAGATATGTATTTTTAAAAGTTAGATCATGGATTAGGATATCGCCAAATTTGAATTAAGGAAGAAAATATTTCTAAGATAGTATTTAGGACTCATGAGGGTCATGATTTTTTGGTGATGCAATTTTTTCTTGCCAATGCACCATCTACATTTCAAAGTTTTATTAACTCCATAAATAATAAATTCTTAAAGAAGTTTGTATTAGTTTTCTTAATGATATATTAATTTATAGTAAGACATGGGAGGAACACTTACAACATGTAGATCAAGAATTACAAGTTCTTGAAGATCATCAACTCTATACTAAGTCATACAAGTGTTCTTTATGTCTTAATGAAAACTTTCAACATGTAGTTCAATAATTAAATGGAATAAAGGTATATCCTAACAAAATTAAGGTTATCATAGAATGGACTATTCCCAAAATCTTTAAGAAATTTAGGGGTTTCATGGGATTGACTAGATACAAGAAAAATTATGAATAATTATGGTCATATAGTAGCACCTCTCACAACATTATTGAAGAAGGTTTTTTTCCATTGGAACAAGTGTGCTAATGTAGAATTCAAGAGATTGAAGGAGGATATGTGTACAAATCTAGTGCTAGCCACTCTAGACTTCACCAATGATTTTATTGTGGAGTGTGATGCTTTAGGAAATGGTATAGGAGCAGTTCTCATAATTTTTTTGAGTTTATTCTTACCATTTAATTGACAAGTCTCAAAATTAACTCGCAAACCCTCCTGTGATAGATCATGAAAACTTGAAATATTTTTTTGGAACAAAAATTATCTTCTCAAGAGAAACAACTTTTTTTCACTAATATGTTTTGAAAATAATTTTATATTTTATATAAGAAAGGGAATGAAATTTTTGTGGTAGATAAACTTTATAAGGATGAGAAAGATGAGTATTAATTATGTGCCATTTCATATTACAATCAGATTGGGTGGTAGAAGCCAATGTAGACTAGAGAAATTATGTTGCTACAAGTAATTTAATTTAACAGTTATAGAGTGATCCCAATACTTTAGATAAGGTTTTTTGGAATGAAGATTATTTATGGTATTTAAAGAGAAATTGTATCTTTGCAAGGATTCTGCTCTTAAGCACAATATTCTTATATAATTTCATGAGTTTGTAGTTTGTGATTATTTAGGAATATTGAAGACATCGTCGAGTTAAGAAATATTTTTTGGGAAGGGATAAAAGGTGATCTTCAAATATTCATAATTGAATGTTTGGTTTGTCAAAGAAATAAAGGAGATACCATTAAGACATTAGTTCTCTTGCAACCTTTATTTATTCTAGACAATGTTGGGAAGAGGTATCAATGGAATTCATCATAATGCTTCTAAAAATAAAAGGTAATAATGTCAACATGGTAATATTAGATCACCTCACTATTTAATATGCATATTTAATTTCATTATCACATCCTTTTATACCAATTATAATGGATTTTTTTTTTGGAGAATATACAAAAGCTACATGGTACACCTAAGGTTATTGTCAGTGGCTATGATCCTATCTATACTAATCACTTGTGGAAAGATTTTTCCTCATGTTTGGGTACTCAATTTTCTCTTAGCTATTAATAAAACCTTTAATATAATGAAAAATTTGAGGTTTTTAGTAATTGTTTGGAAGGATATCTATGTTTTTTCACTTTAGATAAATAGTCTCAATGGGTAGATTAGCTACCACTAGTAGAGTGGTGTTATAACACTTCCTTTCATAGTTCATAAAAATTTATCCATTTATGACACTATATAGATATCATAATCCTTCCATCACATCATCATTGAAGGTGTTACCAAGAGTTTAGGTAGTGGAGGACTACTTGCTTCATCAAATACATGTACTCTTACAAATCAAGAACAATCTAGCCATGAAAAAAAATTAAATGAAGCAGTAGGTGGACCAAAATCCTAGTAAAAGAGGTTTTGGAGTTCATTATTGGGTCTTATTAAGATTACAACCTTACAAGATATTTTCATTACAGCAACAAAAAATATCAAAATTTGTCTCCAAAATATTATGGCCCATACCAAAGCATGAAAATTATTTGTAGTGTCACCTACAAGCTATAACTACCACAAAAAACAAAGGTACATCCTATTTTTTATGTTTCTTATTTGAAGAAGGTAATTGGGAATAATATCCTTACTCAAACAATATTACCATAGTTTAGTGAAGAAGGAAGAATCATATTGGAACTAGAGTTCATTCATCAAACACACACAAAGAAGATAAGGACTAGAACACTCACTGAGTATCTTTTCCAATTGAAGAATTTACCAATTGAAGATGCCACATGGGAGGAGAAGGAGTTCATTGAGAAGCATCCACACTTGATTAACATTAAGGAAAATGCGTCTTTGAAGATGTGGCATGTTATGCCCTTAATATAAATATACATAGGGTTATGAATAGTTGGAATGTGGGTATCTTAAATCTTAATTAAATTATATTAACATTATTATATTTTTTTTATTAGTTAGGTTGACCTAAGACTTACATAGGTTTATCTAAGTCATATTGTGTGATATCCTAAGCATACATAAGGTATATATCGGAGGTAGTGAATCTTATTTCATCATTATATTGGGAATTTTTTTCTCATAGGACATATTTGGGGGTTTTCCCTCTTGAAGTGGCTAGTTATTCATAGATATTATCGAGTATTTCCAAGACATTTCCTATCACATTCTTTTATTTTGCAAGTTATTTCATTACAATCTACAACATGATCAAGAAATATATATTTTACATGTGGAGTAACATAATGAATATTATATACCATTTCAAGAAATCTTGCACCCATTCCCATATTACTATCCAATCTAAGGAAAAATGCTAGCATGAAAATAGTATCATAAATCCATGGTTTAAAATATCAATTTTAAAATGATGCTTATGATTCTCTTTGAATATGTTACGATCCATTGTTTTTTTTTGAGAAAATATTTTTTTGGCATTTGAGGGGCTTCTTCATTATAACTAGAATTTTTTTCTAGGACAATGTGGATGTTTTCAAAATATTCAATTGGAAACCACAATACACTTCCAAATTCTCATGTAGTAATGAAAAATACTTCCTCTTTGTTATATTTTTTAACAATTAATCTTTTACTATCATCATAATTCTAGGAATAGACCAACATAAATTTTGGGCAAGGGAAAACCATAGGTAACATCACACATTCCAATCTAACAACCCATAGTGGGGTATGTGCAGGATCATGAGGGGCCAAAAAGTGGTGATATGATGGGTATGTGTAGGGTATGTGGCTGATAACTTTTTTTATACCTAAAATTGATGAAACAAAAAGGGTTTTTAAAGGAGATTCTCAGATTTCCACCAATATAAATTATGCTTTACTTTGAATTTAATAAATAATTATTATTCATTTTCTATTTGAATTGCGACTAAAGTCCTAATTGATAGGTTGAATGAAAAAAATCTATAGCTTTCAAATGGTATCACATTTTTTGAATCTAAAACATGCATCACATTCTATGCTTCACATACTATAGGATTAAAAAAAATGAATTTCATGAAGTTTTGGCCAAGTTAAGGTGGTCAGACATACAAGTTTTTATATTTTTTAATAGTTGTAATAAAAATTTCATAATTAATTATTTACTTGGAAAAAAATTATAAAAATATGCATCACATCCGGACATGAGTCCTATACTTATATCTAAAATCTTATAATTTTTTTAATCATTTTATTGTGGTTAGGGTGGTCAGACAAACACCTACTTATTTTTTCCCTAAAATTTAAGTACTACTGCATTGAAATTTCAAATTTTCACCAAATAGATTTCTTTTTGAAATAAAACTAGTATTTTAGAAACCACATTCAATTTTCTACAAATTCTATTCTTACATATTTTTGAAGTAATATAGATAACTTATTCAAAATTTTACGTCAAGTTGCATAAATCTAATTTTTCTAATTTTTTTGCCACTTAAGGGCTTGTTTTTTCCATGATGATCTTGCAAATACCTAGTGCAGTGATATTATTAATTTATAGTGTTCTAGTTTTTTAGTTTTGATTTGCATTCCAATATTAATCTCACAGGTAAATCTAAGTTCTAAGTTAAGCCATATATTACAAGATCATAAATGTCATGGTATTCATCAATGAAACTTTATGTTTTAAGAAATATAACATAGTCTATTTTTTAATTTTCCTTTTCTTTCCCAATCAATTCCCTAGTTGTGGTGGTATTAATTCTTATAAACTATCAACCCTAAACTGCAATATTAAAAAGTTTAAAATTCATGGAATGTAGGATTTATGTCTTTCACTTACCATGAACTTGAAAGGATGAATACAAAGACTAGCACAAATTGAATTTGTTGCATCCCATAATCTCTCTAGTGCATTGCAATATCCCTAACCCTCTTGATCCAAAATAATATCACTTGGTAGTTGCAAGTCCACTTATTATTTTTACTCTTATTGTCCAATATAAAAGAGAATGAAACATGTGTTACCTCTCAACTCCATAATTAATAAATTAGAATTCTTTATTACCACTCCAAACAAAATTCAATACCTTTCTTGCATTTTTGCAGCTTCAAATAATTCATCACATCTAGTGAGAGGTGGATCATTTGATCAAAAATAAAATCTCAACCATCTATATTTGCAAATATAATAGCTTTTGGGTAATTTTGAAGGTTTGAATTTGCATTTCTAGAGCTCCAAGAATTTCATTTTGGGATTCAACTACAACCGTCCATCAAATGTTCATCAAATAGTAGAATATTTAATACATTATTTCTAATTTTCTCAAAATATATTATTTTGTCATTTTTGAATGTACAAGACAAGTGATACGAGGGGTGAATCAGTTGTACCTTAAAACTTCAAAACTCTCATTAATATTCAGATCCACATTCTTTAATTAAACCCTTAATAATTTGATGATGATTTAGCATAAAAAGAAAATAATAGAAACTAAAACAACCTAACACCATACACAAGAGAACATCGGATTTACATGGAAACCCAAGAAGGGAAAATCCACAATGAGGATTAGATCATAATATAATTAATATCAACACCGAATACAATAGTGTTCATCATTGGAGGGCTCACTACCCAAAGAAATAAAGGCTCACTACCAAAAGGATCACTCCCAGAACATAAAAGAAGATAGAGAATAAATTTTACACATGGAAAAGCATCACAATGCAATAGAGAATCAACCACAATGATATCAACACCTTCACAGTCTGATTGAAGAATTGTAGCCACCTTCAAATCACTACATCTAGTGAACTAACATATGAAATCTCACACTACACTTCTCAAATTTTCATTCTACAACTCTACACTTCATACCATTTGCATCTCTTGCGTCTATCTTGTCATCCTTTAAAAACTCAAATCATACCTATACATTCTTAAACCTTAAAGCCCTTCTCCAAGGTTGGCTATGCACATCAACTATACAAATTCAAATTAGGTTATTGCTAAAACAATTCTATGGTGGATAGAAGTAAAAGAAGAACACATCACATCTTAGCTAGGACCCAAATCAAAAATACCATGCAATCACATGCTTCTATAAATAATAATTATCCATTGCAAGTAGTGTAAACACCAATTCAACTATTACTTATGTAAACACCTTTAAAATTGTAAGTAGATGCTTCCTTGAACCTAAGGATGAATTGAAAACCACACACCATGCTTGAACATGTTCTAGAATATTCTTAAAGCACCCTGAAATCCAACAAAATTCTTTGCAACAACTTCCACTTGAAGAATGTACACACCTAGTACACTCAGACAATGTTGTCATACCCTGTTACTTGAGAAACATACTTTCGAAGCACTGAACATCAAACCATCTTGACTGAACAAAGATACCAAAACTATCAACATGCCCTCATATATAGAAGACCTAAAACCATTCTATGGATAAATATGGTGACATTTCTCCTAGACACCATGACAATGCACAACTCACACACTAGTGAACACAACTTCTTTTGTACAAGAATCCAACACAAAAAATATCGAATACATCTCTAAACTCCTCTCACCGACATATACAAATCACAAATTAAAATATTCAACCTAGAAGAAATGTGGTGCAATATAAGAAAACACCTCTATAACCTAAAACACCACTGCAACACACTTTTTCCTATTTTTTATCATTTTTTCTCAAAATCACTTGGAAACTAAGTACCAAAGACACATCCTCATCATATTTGGTACTTCCTCAACCATATATAGAAGCTTATAAAATTAATAGTAGATATTGAAACCAGTAGCATTACTGAAGACAACATAATGCAACTAATCAAAGTGTGGCTAACATCAATTGGTCATACTCTTGCAACAATATCCATCAATAACAAAAAATGCTTGTTGAAATGAATGACAACCCTAACTTCTCATAATTGGAACAATCTCCACCTTTTTCATTGATAGAAACATATTATGTCAAAACCCATCAAAGATAAAACCAACAATAGGTCTGCTCCATACCTATTTATTTTTCTCTTTTCTCCCCCTTTTGACGATATACTTACTACATTTTCTTTCCCTTAACTTTCTACATGAATCTTTCTCTCCCCATGATAAATTTTTCATTTACATGTGACTTTCTCTCCCCATTTAACATCAATGACATAAGGCCAAAATATTTCTATTATTCTCTCCCTTTGACATCAATCAACCTATTTACTACTGTTGTTGTCGTGCCTGAAATTTTTGACAAGAAAAAATCACATAAATTTTTTCTAAAATTTATTTAATTAAGCCAATTAACATTTCAAGTGATCATAGTTCAACATTATATATATATATATTGCTATGTAAAATAATATGTTCCTTTAATAATTCTCTTTGAATATTAGCAAATCCCACATCCATATGTTTTGAATAAAACATTATTCTCCTAGCACAACCATTATGGCTTATAACATCAACAGAAATTTGTCGCTTGACTCATAAGACCCTTTAGCCAAGAAGACTCTATTAGCATGTCTCCTATATCTATCGTAATTATACTTGAACTAGCATGAGTATTGCATCACTTCAATTATATTAAATGCAAGGGTAACTTTAATAATAGGAAGGATTATTTTATTACCAAGTAAAGGCATACCCCCTAAAATTCCACACAAGTGATAGAGTAAACAGGCGTGTTTGATTTAATATATATGATATTAGTATCCAAGATCATTACCACCTAGCTCCATACACCCTTCCCCATTGTAATTGTCATCATTCATAACATTTTATTATTCCATTATTAATGCTTGAGATGATCCCATCAGTTTCTTTGGTAACCATTATCCTTATAGGCCTACAACTGTATTTACACTTTTGGTTATACACTTCCCTCATATTTTCCTTTTATTTAGGTTTGTGATGATAATAAAGTACAACCTCCCTTTTTGTGTTTAAATAAAAAGGAATGGATTTATTAACTACCACCTCTTTTATATACTACTAGTGCAACCCTCTACGCTAACACTTCCACTAGGGTAGCATCGATCATAAATGATTGGCACCTGATGAATTTAGCATTAAGTTGCAATGACATTAATATAGTTATTATGGTTATTCAATTCATGCTCCAACTCACAATTGATTTTTGTATTGCCATTACTATTAGCATTATTTTATAGATGTAGAATACATGTATATATATTTCAAAGACAAGTATATCAACGATGCTGCAATGCCCAAAATTTACAGTAAGACAAAAACATGACTATTTTATTTTTGAAATATAAAAGACATTAACCACTTGATTCATGCTTTCCCTTAAGAACATCCATTTTTTTTTTAAACTATTAAAACCTTTGGATTGACTAACTCGATGCAAGGAGAGTAATCACTCGAATCATTTACAAAATAGATATTAAGCAAATAAATTGATCTAAAAGACCTTCACTTTAAGAAGTATACATATATGTGTATATATTTATATACTAGTATCCATAATTATTTTTCTTTTATCTAATTACCCACATACTTCCATATTCATATTTATTTACTATATAATGTATTTATTTATTTATTTATTCATTTTTTTATATCAGTATTTAAATATATATGATTAGTTATATGAAGAGTGAATGCTATATAATTATTGACTATATTTACTCATATATATTAATTTATTTACAATAAGAAAGAATAACATAAATAAATAAGATAGACTTCTTTCTTCTTACTTTTTGTTTACAAAAGAAATCTACTTCTCCTAATTCTTATTCCTCCCTTTCTCTTTTTCAATCTTTATTTTTAAGCTAAAATAATTCCCTTCCTTCACGGGAAAGTAGGAATCATTTCTTCCTCTTTTATTATTATTCTTTAAAGATAAAAAGAACATGGAAAAAAGTGTACCATATTCGAAAGACTTTCTTGGAAGAAAACATGGAGCCCTACATGGGAAAGGATTTACCCCCGGGGTAATAAATTTATTTAGTTATTCAAAAAGCAATATTAATAATTTATTTGAAAGTAAAATTAATAGTATCCCTCAATGGATATAGGTATACCCTATTTAACATGGCTTGTTTAGATTGTAATATTACTCCATAATAATCTTCCTAATATTTTTACTATTTGAATTATTAACAATGATATAGTTGGTGATGGATTTCCCATGTGAGTGCTAACTTGCATTATTCTTACATAATTTTTGTCCATATTAATCTTTGCAGTAATTATTATTTACTTTACCATTGCAATTATTGTAGGTTGAAGATGTTAATAAGTTTTCTATACTAGAGGACCAATAGTGCAGTTTTGTTTCTTTATTATTACTATTTAACACTATAGTAATCCCATGACATGGGAGAAATTTTGTTCAGGGGGAGTATTTGTTATGTAAAATATTATTAAATATCAAGCATCTTGAATAAGCATATAGTTTTTAACTGTTGCAACATTAATTTATGTTTCATCTGAGCCTATAAATAAATTGTTAAATCTGGAAGACAATAGCAACACACAAAATTCATTTACCATGCTAATATTAATTGCTGGCAGCAAATTAAAAACTAATGAATTAATTTAGTTTAAGTTGGAATGGCACCAAAAATTGAGGATGATTAAATGCATTATTATTTCTCTCGGTTAATATTACTCCTACAACTTCTACGTTGATAACTGATTGCTAAAGTGACACACCATTACTACGGCTCCATTTACAAAATTTCAATATGGGCATAACCATTAATTGTAGCAGCAGTTTGATTAAATAGACATTGACAAAGAAATCCCAGAGTATTCAATGCTATGGATTGCGTGTGAAGAAATACAAGAATAGAGTTTATAAAATCAATTGATTCAAACAGGTACATACTTCAACCTACGGGTAAATTGAGAGTATTTAGTAACAAGAAATTTATTACTTATTCCCATTGATAGTTACACCATTTATTGATGAATAAAAATAACATGAAAATACACGTGGCAACCATAAACGAATAAACTCCGCTGTATGATTTTACTGTAGTTGGAGTCGTGCACAGCGTATGACTACCATTACTCTATGCATAGGGTAGTTGGTTTCCATCTACTTCCACGCCTCTCACAAGCTATGAAAGGACTCTCTTCATTGTGTCACATGTTTTCCAACCCAAAAGTGGTTGCTATCATTTAAGGTCTTACTACGAGTGTACTAACGCTGAGTGAAGAAGATGAGAGATAAAAAAAATACCGTTCTCAGGCAGTTTCATTTTATGCTAGAAATGGTTGCACAATAGTATGACCAACACCCATTGTGAGGAGAAGGCTATTGAAGTGGTAGAAGGAGCAGCTTAAATACTGCAACCAAAACCAAAGCCGATAAGGTACGCGAGATTCCAAAACAAACTTCAATGTTGATGCAGCCATAGGGTGCTCTAAGCATACTCCATGTTTCACAGAAATCACACAAGAAGAAATGTACAGAGGTATAATTCATTTCTAAGCTATCTATGGTTGTACAATAGGTAGTATTCACTTTTTTTTTGTTGCTTATTTATCTATTTTGTCTTGATTACTGTTGCAGGCTATTTTAACCACGGTGCATAGGTTGTATTTTAATCTTGGCATCTATAGGTTAGAGGATGAATATATGCATATACTCTTGCTTATAAGCAAGAGTAACTTATTTTGTTTCCCTCATACCAACGAGTCATAGGCCTGCAATATTGATATTCTTTGACTCCTAAACTGTTACCTTGTATTTTTATTTCTAGACAGTTTAAACTAAACAGGCTTGTGTATAAAGGAATTTGTATGAACCTATCACATTTACAACTTAATGTGCAAATCAAAAATTAGTTTATTTATTTTAATTTTCAGTATATGTTTAAACTCATTTATGCTTTTTCACCAATATGCAGGTTTACATTTAAAGTGTGGAAAGAGGATTACTATTTTGACATACCAAATGTAAACTTTTATTTATCTTAAATACTTCCTTAGATACAAACCCATAATATCTAACTATAGGTAAAATGAACAGACTTTTGTTTTATTCAAATGTAAAGGATAATATAAACCAATTTACACAAAATTTTCTTTGAATAACAACTAGAAACTCTCCCTATCCCACACTTAAATCTTTAATACAAATGTGTAGAGTATTTTACCTTCTCAATTACAATAAAAATATAGATTTCTCACTTTTCTTTTTTCTTCCTTCATATTATGAATGATACATAGAAAAGAACCAATAGCATGTCAATGAACACGAGCTTTCTCTTTTCCAATCTCTTTCATGTTACAACAAAATACTAGATTTTCCCATGTTACAAACAAATTTATGAAATACAATGAAGGGCACACATTTGATTAAAGCTTGCTCTCTACCCTACCATAATGGCGTCATGGAGCTTCGTGGGCTCTAGCCATACCCCCAAGCAAGGTTTTTTTTTAGCTCCATGATGATAAATGGAGTCTTTACTCATTTTAACAAAGGGATAAACTAACATAGCACAAATTTCATGCATCTAGGTTTCCTACTTCTACTTTCAACCATGATCCATACACTATGTCACCTTCTTACAATAACAAGTAAATGAAAATAGGAAGAACTTATCTCTTTTCTTTGTGGGTGTAAGTAAGGATTGAACTATTTCATTCATCTTTCCTCTCCATGCCAAGCCATCTTAACTATCTCCCCAAATAGGTGGACTCCTTTCCTCTTCTCCTTCTTTCTACAATCCTCACTAAAGTTCTCCAAGAGGAGAAGTGGGTAACACCCCACTCCTTTTTCCTCTCCCAATATATAGAAGCTTCACAAATTGCAACTCTTGGATGGGAAGGTGTGGAATGTACCTCTCCCCATCAATGAAGGTCCTTTCCCCACTAATGAGAACATGCATTTGGACAACCCCTCCATCTTTTCTCCCAATCCTCTTCTCAAAATTCGTCACTTTCCATTATGAGAGCTTTTCAAGGGTCAAATCATGTTGTAGGGGCACTATTGTATGCCCACTTGACCCCTAACACTATGGTATAGACCCTAGGGGGTTTATTTTTGCACCCAAACCCAAAATTTTGACCAACAACTCTCATTTAAAGCCCACTCAAGGTTCCATCCGAGTTTCAAACTTTTCTAGGGGTTTTCAAGACCTAATCCCCACTTTACACCTCACATGAATCCAAACTAAATGCCCTCACAACCTTAATCCTCCAATATATTAACTCCACTTGTTTCTAGGCCCCGAATGGGGTCAAATTTACATCCTCAAGAAGTAGTCTTTTGATTTTCTCTTTATGGTTCTCCCTTCTCATGCTAATGCCATTGCCTTCCTGCACATTACCAATGTGATCGTAAGTATCAATTCTGTATCACATTAATCTGTTAGTTGAGCATCCTAAACTTTAACTATATAATAATCCATTTATAATCTCAATTTTCATTCCATGGTATATGAGTGCAATCCAACTTCATGGTAGTAACAATAGAACAAAATATCAAAATGATATGCAAGAATATTGCCAAGAGATCACCTTATTTATTATCCACAATATAATAAATCATCAATTTAAGAAAAACATAGAACAAATTATGGTTGTATTAAGTACATACAAGGCGAGGTCTTACAGTTGTGTTACACCTTTCCTTTATGACTCTATATACTCTACCATAGGAGCACACACCAAACTGCTTCAAATCAGCTACGAGTACATAATGACAACACACTCTTCTGACTGAAACAACCAACAAATGCAACTACTACACCCCTTGAGAGGTAGCCACAAATATCAATCCAAAGTAAAGAATGAATCTTGAAATCCACTGGATTGATGCATCTCCTTATGCATCTAGTTCAAAGAATGAGGGGAAATAACCCCCAACTTATCTTAGAGATACTCAAAGGTATCTTTAGGAAGAGCCTTAGTGAATATATTAGCAATTTGATCCTTTATAGGTACATATTCACACTTTAGCTCATTCTCCACAACCTTCTCCCTTAGAAAGTGATATTTGATTGAAATATTTTTTTTCCTTGAATGCATTACCAAATTCTTTGAAATATTGATTGCACTTGTATTCTCACAAAAGATAAAAATAGGATCATCATACACCACTTGATATCCTTCAATGTTGACCACATCCATAACACCTATGTGAAGCAAGATGTTGCTACAATGTACTCAACCTCTATTAAATAAAGAGGGGTAAAAATTTAATTAAGTCAAGAAGTACAAAGCAAGGGCATGACATAGCCCTATCCAACTCCACCAAATGATCCAATTGTTGAGACAAATCCAGGGGTAATTGACCTCAGTCCACCAAGTTCCAATCATGAATATGATTAGAAGCCCATTTATCCTAGCAATGAACAACATTCCATTCTCTAGGAATATGAGTGAAAGTAACAAACTCCAAAGAAGCATAGAGGTTAAGAATTTGATAAACAATCAAAGCGAAATTCCAGCTGACATCCTCTAAATTCCACCTATTTAACAAGTTCACCACAACCTAGGAGTCAAAATCACATATGATCCTTTGCCATCCAAATTGAATTCCACATTCTAGAGTCGATAAAATGGCCTGAACCTCCATAAGATTATTAGTATGAAGACCCTTATAAACAAAGAAGATAAATTGAACATCTCCAAAGATGTCCCGACCAACACCACCAATACTAGCATGACCTGGATTTCCCCGAGAAGAGTCGTCTGTGTTGATTTTCAAAATTCCTTGAGGAGGAGGATACCATCTCCCCCCCTATTCACCTTCAGGGTAGGATGTCGACATCTATTATGCATGAGATGTCTTTGTGGAGGAGGAAGATGGAGATGATTACAACAATCAACATCATAGGGAGCCACTAGTACAATTAGATCACACCTTTTTGCAATAGTCTCTCCCAGCTAATGCAAAATTTCCCCCCAAGGATGGGGCCACCACCATTACATCCTAAAAAATCCTTTGATTCCTCTCCAACCAAAGGTTCGAGAGAATAAAGGAGGGACTAAGAGCCCAAGGAGCATGAAGAAATGGAGTAGAAATAGGGGCCCTACCCCACCGATTCATAAACTCAGCCAGCGAATAAACATGCCAACATGGCATATTCCATACCCTCTGCCAAAAATTCCAAATCTCCCTAGCATATGAGCATTGGAAGAAGAGATGAGAGACACTTTCCTCAACCTCTATAGTAGATAAAGATACCGAATATTTTTTCTTTCTTAGCTATGATACCAATCTGCATTCAAGAAAGAATATGCCACAACTTGTACTTCTTCTTTCATCAACACAACCAACCTAATCTATATTTGTAGCATGTTGTGGATCTTTGAGGAGTAATTAATTAAATTTTTTCACATTGGCGATGTTGATTTGGGTCTTCACTCAGTTGTGGCTGACCTTGGTTGATTCACATTAATAATCTTTAGTATTTTGGTCCAATAATTTATATTCATTTTATTATTTTGATGAAGCTGGCATGTAGGAATGCAATTTTTTGTTGCGGATATATATAAGAGTGATTGTTTTATCATTTGAAGGTGTGAGTATGTGAAGTGTGTGAGTGGATGTCGAGTGTATGTGCGAATAAAGTTCAAATCATTTGAAGGTAGAGTAGAGTGTGAAGGAGAGTGAAGGAGAGTGAAGACATGTTCATGTGCTTAACCGAAATTGTCATTAGGCATTAGTAGATGCTATTTTATTAGTTCAAATTTGTGCAAGACAATGTTTCTTCCATTGGGTGGTTAACTAGCCCTACTATAATTGAGCAGTGAGATCTAGGAAGTGTGCTTAAATGCAAGTGAATTCCCCATATTTTCATTTCTTATACTTTTAATAGGGTATAATCTTGTGGACTAACCTCCACCATGGTTTTTCCCCTAACAAGGTTTCCACGTAAAAAAAATTCTCGGTGTTATGTGTGTTTCTGATGTGTTGATGATTTATGCTTTCATGGTTAATAATTAGATCTGATAACAAGGTTAATAAGTTGAATAAGTTTTAAATTTTTGTGAAAATTGATTCACACCCCCCTCTTAGATGTATGCCCTTGTGTTTCCAACAATACCCATACAACTGATCTCTAGAATACTTGTCTAGATTTGTAAATTACTCAATAGTAGAAACTTTATGACTATTATCTTTAGGTAGGGTTCTAAGAATTTTCTTTACCATTTTTTATTCTTTGAATTTTCCACCAAGGCCTCTAATAGAGTTGACCACTTCATCTACCCTATACATGTAGCTTGTAATGTTTTCATCTTCAAACATTTTCAAGTTCTTAAATGTGATCTTCAGACTCTACATCTTAGCTTGTTTAACCTTATCATCTCCTTCATAAATGCTTTCCAACTTTTTCCATATTTCTCCAATAGCTCTCAAATTCATAACTTTCATTAATTCAAAATTTGTAATACTACTCAAAATAGCATACCTTTCTTTGCTATTGTTTTCATAGGCCTTGATTTCATCTTCATTGTCAAAACCATTTTTGGGTATAGTGTATCCACTCTGAACTAATTTCTAGACATCATATCCTAGATAACTTAGAAAGAATTCCATCCTTGTTTTCTAGAATGTATAGTTTGTTCCATCAAACATAAGGATCTACTTCTTGTGTACCATCCCACATCCACCTCAAGCAGTTAAACTATTCTCCAAGGAACCTTGTTATGATACAAATTTTTGAGTGCACAATACAATTGAGAGGGGGTGGGGTGAATCAATTGTACCTTAAAACTTCAAAAATATCATCAACATTCAGATATGCATTCATTCATTAAACCCCTAAATTTCTTATGATGATTTAGAATGAAAATCAAATAAAAAAAATTGAAATAGCTTAATGCCATACTCATGAGAATTCTAGATTTACATGGAAAACCCAAGAAGGGAAAAACCATGGTGAGGATTATCTCACAATATAATTAATATCGACACTTAATAAAATAGGACTCACTACTAGAGGGCTCACTACCCAAAGAAAGAAAAGATCACTACCAAAACAAAAAAGAAGATAGAGAAGAAATGTTACATATATAAAATCATCTTAATGCAATAGAGAATCCACCACAATGACATCAACAACCTCATAGTCTGATTAGAAAATTGTAGCCACCTTCTTCTCACAACATCTAGTAAACTAACACATTAAAGCTCACACTGCACTTCTCAATTTTCCATTCTACAACTCTACACTTCACACCATTCAAATCTATCACACCTATCTTGTCATCCCTCAATAAATCAACTCATACTTATACCTTCTTCAACCTTAAATCCCTTCTCCAAGGTCTTCTATTCACATCAACCATGAAAATTCAAATTATTTCATCACCAAAACACTTCTACAATAGATATAAGTGAAAGCGAAACACATCACATCTTAGCTAGGACCCAAATCAACAACACCATGCAATCACATGATTCTATAAACAATAATTATCCATCACAAGTAGTGTAAACACCAAGTCCTCCATTACCCGTGTAAGCACCATTAAAATTTTAAGTACAAACTTCCTCAAACCAAATGATGAATTGTGAAACAAACAGCACACTTGAACATGATATAGAATATTCCATAGACACCCTAAAATCTAACAAACTCCTTTACAACAACTTCCACTTAAAGAATGCACACACCTAGTAAACTAAGAGAACTCTAACATACACTATTACTTGAGAAACATACTTTTGAGGTACCAAAGCTCAAGATATCTTGAGTGAACATAGATACCAACACTATAAAAAAACCCTTAAATCTGCGAGACTTGAAATAATTTTTTGGAGAAATGTGGAGCAAGGACATTTATCCAAAACACCTTTGCAATGCATAGGGGAAACATTCTATTTTTGTCATTTTCACTTTTGCAATAAGTTGATTACTTCGATATTTATCTAAGATTGTGCATTCCTTTTTTTCTAAAAAATACTCTATATCCCTTTTGAATGAGCTACCTAATTTCCATCAAAATGTGTTTTAAGCTAGGGACAAAATATACATCTAAAATAAACTTTTTCTCCCCCTTCTTGGTTAGAATGCCAAATTTTCCTTTCCCCATTACTGCAACATTGTTATCATTTCCCAATGTGACATTTGATTTTACATTTTCATCTAAAATAGAAAATAGTTCTACATTCCCTGTCATATGATTTTTTCATCCTAAATCTAAAACAATACATCCTTTTGTTGTTCTTGTGTGGCATTACAAGATAAAAACATAATGCCTGATTTTGGTTTTCTTTTGTAAAGTTTGCATTTTTTTGTCTAGAAGCATATTAGTTATTTCTACATTGATTTGAATAATGTCCATACTTTTTTCAATAATGAAATTATACTTGTGATTTATAATACATTTGACCTTGAGGCTAATTTTGATTCAAACTTTGGTTACTACCTCTTCCACCTGAGTTTGATGGGCTAGTTCTTGCACCTCTATATGAGTTTCTTCCTCTTCCTCTTGATTTGGATCTTCCTCTACCTCTACCATGGCTAATTGAATCTTGTGTCTTGAAAGCATGCACCAATGGAATTTTTTTTTGTTATAATCATTCTATGCTCGTGTGAAATGAGATACATGGAGCTCATCAACTAAATTTTGAGAGAGATTCTCTATCTCTTCTATGGCCACAAAAATTGATTCAAACCTTGTAGGTAAACTTCTCAAAATATTTTCAACCACTCTTCTTTCTTCAAGTGTCTTACCATGAGACCTGATATGATTGACCAATCTAATCATTTGTTGGAAAAATGAATCTACCAATTTAGTCTCCTTCATGAATACTTTTTCAAAGTCTCTTCTTAACATTTGCAATTTTTTTGTCTTTACTTTGGCCATTCCCTAATATGCTATTTGCAAAATGTCCCATGCTTGTTTTCATTTTTCTGCTACTACAACTCTTGGAAATATGCTCTCATGTATTGCTTGAAAAATATTAAAGAGATCTTTGGAATCCTTGTTTTTGTTGTACCTTAGTAAATCCTTCTCTTCTTGTGTTAGTACATTGTATTTTTTTGCATTTTTTGGTTCTAGGTAACCATTTTAAACAAGATCCCAAATGTACTAATAAAAAATAATTCCTTCATTGTAATTGATCAATAATCACAAATTTTCCCATTAAATTGAGGAATTTATGGCTTTTTCAAACTTGTGCTTTGAGTTTCCATTGTTGACTGTAAATCTTTGTGCTAAGAGAAACTTAACTCCTTCAAAATATTTCTTGAAAATTTTCAATTTTGATAACATTAGGCTTTGATACCACATGAAGGAAGAGGTAGAGGGGTAGACAAAATACAAAAAGGAACAAAATAGAGAGCAATAATAGAGATGAAAGAAAAAATAAAGCAAAGAGGAGCTACAAATGTTTATATTTCAAAATTACATAAACTTAATTCATTTCATAGATGAAAAAATTACATATTAAACAAATACCCAAAATTTCTTCTCTTTCTTGTGCTCAGAAAATACCATAAATATGCTCCTCTATCTAAGCTATTGGTAGAAAAATATTCTTTCTTCTAACTGCTACAACAGAAATGTTGGCTACTATGCCATGTTTACATACATTCCTCTATTAACAAAAGGACTATCTAGAAGCTATGTGAGGCTCACCAAGGATGAGAAATCAAATGCATTTAATTACATTTAATATTGCTATGTGTGAAATATTTCCAAAGAAGACTTTGCATTTGATTTACATTTAAATATGTACTATATTTTTAAATTATTGGGAGTAAGCAAGATGAAATGTCTACGGTTATGGAATAAATGAGACTATTGGGATTATTTCCAACAATTGTAAGTTACAATATTTTCTCTCTTACGATTGGAAACTCTATTACATAATGCTTTAACAATATGGCTACAGACATTTTGTATTCAAATTGACTATAACTTATAATTTTGTCTTTGACATTTAGGAATTTGGCAAACAATAATCTAATTGGATCTTTCCAAAAGGAGTGACTAATAAACAATGAAATGCAAAAATTTCTTTATGGTGGACTTTCCTTACTCAATAATTGTGCCTACATCTACATCATATCACTATCTTCTACTTATGCTTGAGATGGTTGTGTTTGATATTATAGTATTTATGAGAATAATATGAATTATGAATCCAATGATTTCTATAATCCTCCCACCAAAAGCATAATGATAAAAATGTAGCTATATGAAATTGATCACAACTAGAGTTACAACAACTACAATTGTAGCTACATTAGTGGTATTCGTAATATGGGTAAAACCAATCAAGCAGACTCCACTAGTAGTGAGCAGAACAAGTAAGTCATCTTCTCTCTCCGTCATATTAGGAAAACCATTTATTGTATATTTTTAAATTAATCTTTTCCACAGCCTATAATTTTCATTTTCAATAGTTTTAAATCTATGTGATTAATAAATGAGAGAATTTATCAGAGAAGATACCAATAGATATTGTGAAACTAGAAACATGTTGATCATACATTTGTCACGAGGTGAGAGAGATGACTAGTGATTTCCACAAGATTAGAAAAGGAGGATATGGAATAGTTTATCTTGGTTTTCTTCAGGGAAACCAAGTAGCAATCAAAATATTATTTGATGTATCACATTAGGGTGTGACATAATTTTTTACTGAGGTTCACAAATTTTTTTAATTATTTTTCCTTGAATTAGTAAGTCATTTTTGTCTTAATAAAAGTTTCATACATGTTGTAGAACCCTAATCCAAATACCTACAAAACACAACAAATGAATACATTAGGAGATCAAATGCAAGCAAGAATAAGGATTCCCCATGGAATCCATTTACAAAGCTTAAAATAGGAAAAGAGACAAGAATGAAATGAAAGAGCAATAAAGCAAGCTAAATCCTATTGAAAGTAAAGCAAACTCTTGATCCCATGGGGGAATTGGTGCCAATTTAATGTGAAAATTGGCCCTTTCCCAACTCCAATGATGTAATGTTGATAGATGATGAAGAGTGTTGATGAGTGATCCACTTTTGTGAAGATTTAAATGTGCTCCAAGATGAAAACTTGCATAACCTAGCTATGGATGGATGAATCTTGCAAATGCTTGAAGATGAATTTGAGTAGAGTAAGTTTACTCAAATTGTGGATGATGAAATAAGGATATGAGCTCTTTATTTATAGAACTCTAAGATGAATGAATGTCCAAATTTGAGCAATGTGGGACTAACATTCATCCAATGATATGATGCCACTTGTCAAGCTATGAATGGATGATGGATGTGCAGGATTTGGGGTTTCTGCCAATAAATGCCAATATTTGAAATTCAAATTTGTTGAAATGACATGTAAGAGGGAAGGGAAAATGCAATAAATGCCACTTGGCTCAAGGCAAAGGACATGTAAGAGGTTTTAAATGCCTTGTTGGATGTACATGTTGACTTGGAATTTTTGAATTCAAATTGAGAGAATATTCCAAAAGATGCCTTGTGAGGAAAATAGGGATTTAATAAATGAATTAAATCTATTTTCATGTGCAACTTGCATTATCTAGAGGATGGGACATGAGATGAGGTTAAATTAATCAATGGTTAATTAATTTAACAGGAGATTTGATGATGTGACTTATTTGACTTAGATTTATGGATTTATTTAAATCAAATAAGAGAGGAATATGATAAGAGGCCAATTAAATAAAATTTTTGATTTATTTAATTAAAAGGGATGGTGTTAGATTAAATCAAATAATGTTTTAATTTATTTAATTTAATGGATAGACTTTAGAGATTTAATCAAATAAATTGATTATTTAATTAAATAGGGATAATTAGATCAGATGATTTATTTAATTATTGAGAAGAGGTGACTTAATTAGATAAAGTGATTTATTTAATTAAGAGAGGAATATTGATGAATTTAATCAGATAAGGAGATTTTATTAAATGGTAAGACCGAGGGATGATTCAGGATGAAACAATGTTAGTGGATCAGGATCAAGTGTGCGATATCAATTTATATATTTTTTATTTCTACATTTTGCCCCTCTTTGAAGTGATACACTTGTTGCGTTGGTTCAAAGAATAATCTTGCTGAGATCAAAGTTCAAAATTCTCTAATTTTATGATGCCCTGTTGTTGCCCCATCAAGAAGAATTACGCTGGTATACTGCCCCCTCAAGGGATCAAATGAAGAGGTTCGATTTGAGGGTCGATCTCTCAACAAAGAGTAAACAAAGAGGTTCAAGATCAGATCAAATCATATGTTTGATGTAGACAGATTTGATGATGGAGATAGTCATTAGCCATGGGTAGCCTCATACCTATTTTGATATATTACACCCACTTGATCCTGATTTGTACCATGACAGTTACATTATTGATGATACAAATGAGATGATTATGATGTTTATATGTAATGGATGATATAATGATGCATGGATGATATGGATGCACATGATATGATATGATGATGCTTTTATGATTATGCAAATAGATGATAAATGTATGATTTATGAGATGTTTAGAATAACCAATCTATATTATGCAATGATGGGGATGAATGCATGTGGTATGATTAATGCTTTCTATATATGATATGATATTCATTATGTAGTATGGTTTTTTGATGTAGGATGGATGCATTAGATGATGATTTATGATTAATTGTCATGGTACCATGTTAGTGTAAAAAGCAAGAGATAGAAGAAAGCAAAAGAAGAAGTCATTTCAACAAGACACAAGATGATAAATATGCAAATGATAATGATTACTTGCCAAGGACTTGGGATTTTCAAAGGACCAATTACCTTATGTTTGATAACACACATAGGCATGATGCATCAGGGTATAAAGAACCAAGATGGCATTGCACCGAGTGTGATGGACTTTGACTCAGCAAACAGATAGGAGTATTCTTGTTCAAACCTGACATACAGAAACCTTGCTAGGAAGTACCTAACAAAACAAGTATTCACCAAGGTTATATTACAAGAACGTCCAACAAGCACAATAGATAAAAAGATAATGATCGTTGCCCCATTTCTATCTCTCTAAATCCCTTCATTGGGGACATCATTGAGAGGTCCTTGGAATGAGCACAATAAGATAAACCAAAAGAAAAGATCAAGTACACAAACAAGCTAATTATCTTCATACCTTCAGCCAAAGGGATGTGTTTTGATAGGATAAGAATCCAAGGTGATATCCAAAATGATGCCCATTGTCGGAATGATATATCCTAGGACATGCATTGTATAGGATAATGATGGGTTGATAAATTGATTGATAGGCTGTTGATATAAGGTTGATTGACATAACTATTTGAAAATGATCAAGACTTTGATTTTTTTTAAAATATTTGTTGTTTGCTTTTGATTTTACGATTGAAGCTTGCTTTTGTTGATTGTTGTGATTGTTTCTGTTTGTTTTTCCAAAGGATGAAGGTGACGATCAATTTATTATGGATGATTGATTATTTCGAGTGAAATTGAGATGAGATGGATGGATTTTTTCAAATATTTGGATGTTTTTGACATTTTTGGAATGTTTTGAGGTTGTTTTTGGTATTTTTGGATTTTACAAATGTTTTGATTTTTTGAATGTTATTGGATTTTGTGTTTTTGAATGTTTTTGGCTTTTGATGTTTTTTTGAATGTTTCTTTTTTTGGATTTTGATGTCTTGGGGGCTGATCAAAGATTAGCCTTGCCTACTTTTAAGCTTAGAGACGACGTAGTTCGGATCTAGTGTTTTTTACGCTTTTCTGACTTTTTGAGTGTTTTTGGATTCTTGATTTTTTTGATGTTTTTGGATTTTTCGCATGATATTGACAATTTGGATATGGATTTGTCCATTTTGGATTTTGTTGAAAACCAAGCTAAGGTTGATTGATCAGATCGATGGATTGATGATGATAACATTGTTGAGGATACACAACAATGCAAGGATAGTGTTAAGAAACACAAGGATTGAGATGTCGATCGGATTGATGATGATAACATTGTTGAGGATACACAAAAATGTAAGGATAGTGTTTAAGCAACACAAGGATATCCCAAGGTGATGATTTTTTTATTGGATTTGATTAATCATGATTGTTGAAGCTTGGTTTGGAACAAAAGATGTTCGAATGATTTGATGTGATGTTGAAGCACACGTTAGATGCGACTAATATTGATTGCTTGGATTGATGTTTGATGAAAGATGGAGACCGATAAGGGATGTCTTCTCATCAAAATATTCCATGGGCTAGTGATTTGGATTTTGGATCACAAATGCCTTGAACAATTTGATTTTAAGTTTTCCAATGTTTGGATCATCATATAAGGTGAAGGATATAGATCAAGATTTATTCCTGAAGCAAGATGTAAATATCTACCCCCAGTGTCTAGCAATGTATGGAATGTGATGGGGGGATGCTCAGATAGGTGTACGGATAGATGGATATGGTAAGTACACAAAGGATGCCAAGGATTATATTGCGATAAGATAAGGTGTTCAAATGAAGGAATGCTTCATTGGATATTGCTTCATGGCTCAGATAATGCTGAATAGGATGAAAACAACCCATGTCAAGATGTTTACCGTATGCAAGTGTAAAGTGTGCCCCAAAATTTCATCAAGATCAAGATAACTTGGATGATGGACGCAGATGGATAAAAATGGATTAGATAAATGGTTCATGGATGCATGGATTTATTATGGATAAGATGGATGGAATGTCAGATTTATTATGGATGGGATGAGATGATTTCACTTGAATTGGTGCACGTAGATGCTCGATTCTACACATGATGCCTATTTTCCAGGTTTTCATCATGGTCTTGCCCAAAGCGCTACCCATGTAGTTTTCACTAGAGGACGGTTTTTCTCTTTACTATTTTCAACCTTTTTTTTTCTGATTTTTTCTGATTTTCATATTTTTTGATTTTTTTTTGTTTTTTTGAAAGATTCATGCTGACCCACCTAGTGGTGTTGATGTAGATGCCCCTGTCATGATATACCATTGATAGCCTGCTTGAAGAAGTTGCTTTGCTAAGATACATGCACTTGAATGCAACTTTTGGGATTCTTGATCTACTTTATTGATACCAGTGTTAACTATGTCTCTATGCGCACATCGTAATAGAGTTTCTTTAGAATCCTTATGATGAAGGGTCTTTGCCAATACATGGTCAATGTGATAATTGGATATCATGCGTGGAGGCGTGGATGGAGTGTGTTTAGGGATAAAAGATGGATTGGTTGAAAGTTTGGAATCTTTGACTCTCCAAACTTGGGAAGATGAGCAATGATGGGTGGATACAAAAGTGTGTGTGAAATTAGGACCAACTGCTTGATACACTTTGTGTTAGAAACCCATGATCAGATTTGCAAACTAGAATAGACCTTCCATAGAAAAGAAAAACAAAAAAGCAAGAGCTATTGCAAAAATATGTGCAACATTATATTCGAGAATTCAATAATTACAAGATAATGATTTGCTTTATAAAAGAAAAGATGCCTAAACCTAATCTTATCTTGAGCAACAATATAGCTCGATAAGATAAAGATAAGATCCTAAAACTTAGGAATCAAATAAATCCTAAGTAAACTTATGGAAAGTGTAATTAAATATTAATTACACCAACACCCCCCATAAGTGAAACTTAGAGAGAAGCAAAATTATTATGCAAATATGAGTCTCGACAACAAGGCTTGATCAGGTACTCATGTACAAATGCAAAGAGAGGGAAAACCCAGTGGGAAAAACCCCCCCTCAATGAGATGACTACTGCAAGAAGCACTAGAAGAACACTGTGGAGTAACACTGGAACTGCAATCCGACAAGCCAAGAAAGATACTTTTGTCTACAACTGAAACCAAAATTAGAATCATGATAATGTGACAACAGACCCGATGCCACAGAACATTGGAAAAATCACAAACTAGAACAACCCTAGAATCTATGAAGCAATAGTAGATGAGATGATGACAAAATCTAGAAGTCGTGTATCTTGATGTCGATGCCAAACTGTGACTGAAACTCTTCCATGAGAAGGAGTACCATGAAGACTCTAGAATATTAACCATAAAAACATGGCCCTCAAACTGAGATGGATCCAATGTGGATCATTAACCATAGGCTCTCAATCTAAAGTGTGAACCAGATGTGAATCTGATATGTGTCAAGCAAGAGAAAAAATGTGGCCAAAAGAAACTAAGAAACCGGATATACCCATATGAGTTGCCAAAAAATCAAAATGGATATGGAGATCAAAGTGCATGCACACTCTAATCATATTTATTATGCAAGAAAACCCCCTGAATGGAACTTTATCATAGTTCATTTATTACAATAACCTAAAAATTGTAAAAGGAGAGCATAAAAACATGCATAAATAGAAAAATAAAATAGACCTCAGATCTGTGTAAAGCAATCAGCTTTCCAATGCCGCAAGAATGATGAAAAATGGATCACCGAGTCAAAAGATATGCCCTCTGGAGTGAAAACAACAACATCTGAGTTCAAAGGCCTGCAAAATAAATCTAGAGCAAGACCTAGTAAAAAAAATAGCACCACTAGATCAGTGTCAGAATCAGCTTTCCAATGGTATCTTGTTTGCAAGAAAATGGAGATCGTATGCAAGAAATACACCCGATTTCGTGAACACTGCTCCAAAATGGAGAAAACACAATCTGTCATTAAATTTGACGGTCATACAGACGTTGCAGAAAAAACATAGACCCAAATTTGACGGTCAAACGACCATCGACACATTTTCCAAATTAGACTTATTACAAAAAAAATGTTTTTTTTTATAAAAAAAAAAACAATAAAAAAAATATTACATAAAAAAAATTTTGATAAATTTTTTTTAAAAAAAATCTATGGAGGGTGGGAACATGGGCCCACCCCCATGGTTCCCAGCGTAGGGTACCTACTCAAGCCTACACAGGTATGACCTACAGAGGATGCATAGGTACGACCTGCGCAATACTGCGCAGGGTACCCTGCGTCAGCCTTGCAAAGGCTTTTTCAAAACTTTTTAAATAGTTTTGTTTTTCAAGAAAAAATTTATGATTTTTTTTCTCAAAACATAAATCTTTTACATAAATATTTTTAATTTTCTAGAAAAAAATTAAAGCCAGAAAATAAAAAATTTACCAGGGCTGAATTTTTTTTCTTGATCCGCGTGCTAGTAGTGAACTGGGCCGTACAGATAATTTTTTTTACCTCACAAACAACTGAAGCCAAAATAGGGTATATTATATGTTGTTTTTCATCTCTCAGATGCTATGGATCTAATGGCGAGGTCCGATCTACCTGAAAATGCATCAGAAGTGTCGCAACTCCCAAATCTAACAAATATTCAAACCCTCATAACTCTGGCATAAAATGTCAGATTCAGGAGAATAAAAAGTCAATCTTAATTTTTTGACAGCCCTAAACTCGAATATGAGCTTAGATTTCTTCCAACATGTTCCAAAAGTAACCATGCAAGAGCACCCAAATAGAAAGAAAAACTCAAGGTATGAAACCCTTGAGGAATCCCGAACGAACTCTGTAATGAATCTCTCTAGAAATATGAGAAGGGGCTGCAAATCAAGGGTCTGATACCATGTTAGAAACCCATGATCAGATTTGCAAACAAAAATAGACCTTCCACAGAAGAGAAAAAAAAAAAAGCAAGAGCTATTGCAAAAACATGTGCAACATTATATTTGACAATTCAATAATTACAATATAATTATTTGCTTTATAAAAGCAAAGATGCCTAGACCTAATCTTATCTTGAGCAAAAAAATAGCTCGATAAGATAAAGATAAGATCCTAAAAATTAGGAATTAAATAAAGCCTAAGTAAACTTATGCAAAGTGTAATTAAATATTAATTACACCAACACTTTGTACGTCGCTTGAAAATCCTGCTTTTGCTTTTGTGGACATCTTTGATGGATAATTTTCCCTTTTTAATTTTTCCCCATAGTTTCTTTGACTGATGGATTTTTATAGGGATAAGCTTTTTTTGTATGTTCTGGTATCCATTTGTATTTGATTTGTCCATTATTCTTTCCAACTTTTCCTTTGATAACGTTCTTCATACTTTGATTCAATTCTTTCTTTTGACGTTGGTCCCAATTCATGGATGGGGTGATGGGTGGATGAAGATTTGTGACGTGGCTGGTTGTAGTATTGGCATTGGTTTCATCATAAGGACTCTTCGTGCTCCCTATGTTGATGTTTGCTTGAGACGAAGTTGCCCCCAATATGGTAGAAGTAGTACCTTCATGCTTTGATTCTGCCTATTCTAAGAGCTCCTGTTTAGAGTGCATTCTCTGATAAATGACCACCGTAGATGATGTTATTTCGATTGGATGCTTTGCTGACTCTAAAATATATTGTTCTATCTGACCTAATTCCTTGGGTGGATAATGTTGGATATCTTCATACATGTTGTCCTCAGTCCAAATTTAGGGTATATTTGATCCTGATGTTGACAGCTTGGTTTGCCTATAGGAATCAGTAACCTACTCTTTTTGTGTAATAATGTCAGGATTAAAGGAATCTTGTTCTAAATGAAGATCATCTATGTGTCCATCCATAGAAAGCATCTCATGGGTAGATGGAGGAATATGTGTTATGGGGATATGATCATCATTTGCGACATCTTGTATAGATAGGAGAGTGTCCATTAGATCATTATAGTATCTTTGAGATACAAATTCTTGATCTTGATTTATTTTGGGATTGCTTTTGACATGCTTTGGATCAATTTCAAAGGATGGATTGCTTACAAAGGGTTCTTGGATTTCATCATTAGGAATGGGAAGCGGCTCAATATCCTCTTGATCTTTGAGTGAATTTGGATCAAATGTTGAGTTGAGGATTCCTTCAGTATCTATAATCATGAGGTTGAAAGGGGTCAACATGTCTTGAAAAGGACCATTGCTAGACTTTGGTGAAAGATGTTGATCATGCTTTCGAATAAATTATTGAGATATGTCCTCTAACTCATAAGGCAATGTGGAGACATTTTCAACATGATCATAGGTCAATGGATTGTGCATTATGTTGATAGGATCAAATAATCCTAACACTCCTTGAAATAGATCACTAAAAAGTGGCTCTTGATGAATGGTGAGTTGATCATCGGATGAGGTGGACACAACTTCAATGTGCTCATTGATGGATAGGTTTTGATCATTATTTTAACAATTGTGGTGGAGGGATTTCCAATGTCTTCAGCCATAGGGTCAAATGATGTTGACATTTCTTGAATTGGATCATTTTTGGTTGGTGGATTTTGACCATGATTGAAAAGTGACTCTTGACCTATGTTGATTTGATCTTCGGATGAGATAGAAACATCGCCAATGTGCTCTTTGATGGATAGATCTTGATCAATGATTTCAAAAATTGTGGTGGGGAGATTGTCAATGCTATCACCAGTGGTTGAATGTTCATCGGTATCCCCAATAATCATCATTTTTCATGTTTGTGCTTGTGTTTGTTAGGTAGCTTGAGAGGCTTGGGCAGCTTGGGTAGCTTGAGTGGTGTGGGTAGCTTGAGCGGTGTGGGTAGCTTGATATTGCTAAAGCGCTTGTTGGTAGTCTTGATTTTCTTTTAGTGTGATGTTACAATATTGACTTATTGCACTTGGTTTTGGTGGTAGTGGTGGTTGAATTGGAATCATGTTGGATGTAGTGACAAGTGGTTGAGATACACTTGGAGCAATCATGGTAGTGAGGGGTTGAGATGTGATGGGTATGATAGTGGTGTTTGGAGTGATTGAAGTGATGGGGATGGTTGGAATGACCAAGGTGATAGGCCCTTGGGAGACCATACTTTGATTTGTCATGATTGATGTTGTCATTTTATTAGATGCCATCTGTTGGTGTGATGTTGATGGAATATTCAAAATATTTGATGTGATGGCTTGATTAGTGTTAGGGAGATTGATTTGGATGGAGTGATTGGTGCTAGGTAAAGGGGGAAGACCTAAACCAAGGAATGATGTTGATATGGGTAATGGTGGTGGAGATGTCTCTTGGCATAATGACTCAACTATTTTGGTAAGTGTAGCAATTTGATCTTGCCAAATTTGATCTTGATTTTGATCTTGACTCCATTTATATAGTTGATTTGGTTTTTGTTCAAGCAGATTTGGGATGCATACTTGTGGTTTTTGCATGGGATTATGAAAAAATTGATTTGGGACAGTGTTATGATTTGGGATTGGGTTCAGATTTGGCATGATAGGTTGAAATTGAACATTGTTGGTTTTGGGAATATTTGTATGATTTTCAAATGTATCCATCCCAAAGTTTGCTGGATTCATGTTTCGAAAACTTGTACTTGGTACATTCTCATTTGGCATGTAGGGATTTGGTGGGATGAGGTTGTTCATTTGAAGGCTCATGCTTTGATTGTTTGGTTGATAGACTTGTAGTTTTGGATTTAGATCTACCATCGGGATAGATGTTCCAATATTTTGACTAGTCATACTCACATTTTTTGTACCATTGAGATTTGTGGGAGATAATGATCCCATGTATGGATTTTATAAGTGTGAGTTTTGATAATCAATCAAAATTGCAAGGTGTTTTAAGTTTAGTTGATTTGGATTACTCATGATGTATGGATCAAGTTTATATTCCATGTTCCGAGCTTTTTTTTTGACCTTGTTGCAAAAGTGACCTCTAAGGCTCTTAGGACCAATGATGAGATGATAGATGAAAAATGGGTGAATGATATGAGTGTTGAATGTTTAGGGATTTTGGATCAATGCTAGACTTAGGGTTTGATATTGACTAATTTGATTTGGGTAATGAACTTGTAAATCCTAAGATGTAAGATGTTATCTTAGGATGAACTTGTTCAAAGGATTTCTAATTCAATTAAATGTATGAGAAAGGATGCATTCCCCTACACCTAACTAAACAAGGTGATTTTGATTTTGATGATTTACCCAAGTCTAGAATGATGTTTCCAAAGTTCCAGAGTTGCTTGGTGGGATGGGAAGATAATTGTTTGAAATGGATGAAGTGTTTTATTTTGATCCTAAATGAAACTAAGAAGGACTTGTTTACAAGGCCAAGGTTTTGAAGAACATGTTTTTCCCTTCAAACCAAAAGATCAATGTTTGCTCAAAAGACCATAAGACAAAAGATACACAAGCACATGTGTGGGGTTCAATTGATTTCATCTTGATTAGTGAATTTATTTTACCACAAACACTTTCTTGATTATATTTTCAAACTAAATGTCCAATGTCCTAACTTCTTCAAACCCCACAAGATATGCTATCTGGAAATTCAATGAACTTAAGGCAAGGGTTTTCCTATTGTTTACTTAAGGAGACAAATTGAGATATAATCCAATATTTAGAAACCTCTAAGGATGTGAATCCCAAGGGAAAAAAATAACATATGGATTGAGTCAATTGTATTTGTCTTCAAAAGGGTTTGAAATTTGGATGAGGTTCAAGTGTTTATTTTCATGATGTTTTTGATCAAGCAATGCATTTTGTAACCCAAGAATAAGTACAATCCTATGGATGTGTAAGACAATTTTTGTTGGATTCCCACTTGGAAAAGTCCAACTATGCTTATCTCTATCAAATGGTTAGATGCTTGACCCCACTGGCTCCCCTCCATGACACTCACTTATACGGGGTAGCCAAGCATCAATACCCATGAAACTCCCATGGAATGCTTTCCATTTCTACTAGAAGACTGTAAAAGTGTGGGGCAGCTTCAAAATGACCGTTCTTGCACCAACAAATAGATTAAAGGATTTTGGAAAATTATAGCACATGGGTTTTAATAAGGACTTTCTTTTTGTGGAGATTGACCAATACAACAAGAGTCCCCTTTCGGATCCATCTTGTCAGAATCAACCACGTGATATTGGCGTTTCGTCCAATATCCACATTTATATTTCAGTTGGAAATACTCTTGGCTTTAGAGTGTTACTGGTTGAGTCGTTCCCTTGGGTGAGTACTTTTTCCCCAAGGCAGGCCCTCTAGGATAAACAAAAGCGAATGAAGAACAATATTTGTAACTCGATCAATCCTTGTTGGCAACAAGGAGAGAGAATGTACGCAACAAAGCCCCCACTCACATTCGCACAATATGTTGTTCAATTTTAAGCCCAAATCAAAGTGTGGAGGTGATTGCTTTGTCTTAACCCAAAGTCATGAAAAAGGCCTTTTGATTCTCAAGATCGCTATAAAGGATGAGAGAAGTGCATACATCATTTTTCAATGAATTTAGTTTAAGTAAGCCTTCACGAAAACAAAGTTGCACTTGTTCTTTTTAAATCCACAAAGCAAAATGTGATTTCTTTTTAGAGCACCAAAAGACAATTGATAGACATTTTGTTCAATTGTTATCCAAATAAATGAACTCTAGTAAGTTGTAGTCCTAATGTTCATTTTAAGCCTTTTGTCTTGTTCTTTTTAGAGCCCAAATTGAAATCTATTGAGTCCTAAAAGCTAGAAGTGATAAAATCCTTTAAACTTGGAATTATAAATGCTTCCAAGAGTGTTTAAAGACACTTGATACAATAGAGAAATGATGTCATAAGAAGCTTTCCTTTGATTTCCTCCTCCTGTTTTCAATTTCCTAACCTAAAAAAGTGATCAAAACATTAGATGAGATAAAAAAAAAAGGATATAGGGGTTAGATGAATCATTAACTAAAACACCCTAAAACTTAGGCCAAGTTATCATGTGTTTTGAATTTAGATATAAATTTGAAAATTTTAACTCATTAATAGTTAAGGAGCACCTACACCATTGGATATCTTACGAAATTTTACCTGATTTCAAAAAAAAAAGTATCGAAAAAGACCTTTGTATGACCAAGATATGGTCATTTAAAAACTGACTCTAAAAGCGCTAAAACAATGATCATATGCGCTAAAATAACCTACAAGAACGCTAAAAGAACCTTCAAGAATGCTAAAAAAACCTTCAAGAGCACTAAAAGAACCTGCAAGAGCACTAAAATAACCTTCAAGAGCGCTAAAATAACCTGAAAGAGCGCTAAAAGATGTGGAAAAAGTGCTGAAACAGTCCACAAAAGCGCTAAAAGAATGTGCATAAGCACTGAAACAGTGCACATAAACGCTAAAAAGGTGAAAATTTAAAAAAAACATGTTAGATTTGTAATTCAAGCCCTCCTTCTAGTGCCAAATGTGTGAACCAAGATCCTAATACCTGTAAAACACAACAAACAAACATATTAGAAGATTGAAATGCAAGTTAAGACCAAGATTCCCCATACAATCCATTTAACTATGCCCAAAATAAGAATAAAATAAGAACACAATAAAAAAAGATGGAAAAACAAACTAAATCCTATTAAGAACATGCAAACTCTTGATCTTATGGGGGATTTGGTGCCAATTTGATGTGAAAATTGGCCCTTTCCCAACTCCTATGCAAGCTTTGTTGATTGATGATGAAGAGTGATCCACTTTGATGAAGATTGATGAAAGCTCCAAGCCAAAAATCTGCATAACCTAGCTAAGAACTCAATGGTGATGGATAGAATTTGCTAATGATTTGAGCATAGTAAGTTTACTTAGATTGTGGATGATGAAATAAGGATATGAGCTCTTTATTTATAGATTGATAGGTTGAAGAGATGTCCAAATTTGATCAATGTGGGACAAAGATTCAACCAATGGCAAGGTGCCACTTGTCAATATTTGATAGGATGAAGGTTGAGCACATTTTGAGGATTGTGCCAATAAATGCATAAATTTGAATTTCAAATTTGTTGAAATGACATGCAAGAGGGAAGGGAAAATGCAATAAATGCCACTTGGCTCAAGGAAAAGGACATGTAAGAGATTTTAAATGTCTTGTTGGATGTACATGTTGACTTGGAATTTTTGAATTCAAATTGAGAGAATATTACAAAAGATGCCTTGTGAGAAAAATAGATATTTAATAAATGAATTAAATCTGTTTTCATGTCCAACTTGCATTATCTAGAGGATGTGACATGAGATGAGATTAAATTAATCAAGGATTAATTAATTTAATGAGAGAGGTTAGATGATGTGACTTATTTGACTTAGGTTTTAGTATTTATTTAAATCAAATAATGAGAAGAATGTGATAAGATATTAATCAAATAAAGATTTTGATTTATTTAATTAAAAGGAGCTGATGTTAGATTAAATTAATAAGGTTTTAATTTATTTAATTTAATAGATAGACTTAAGAGATTTAATCAAATAAAATTGATTATTTAATTAAATCGGATAATTAGATCAAGATGATTAATTTAATTATAGAGAAGAGGTGACTTAATTAGATAAAGTGATTTCTTTAATTAAGAGAGGAATATTATGAATTTAATCAGATAAAAAGATTTGATTAAATGGTTAGAACGAGAGATGATTCAGGATAAAACGATGTTAGTGGATCAGGATTGAGTGTGCGATATCAATCTGTATATTTTTGATGTCTACACATGTAACCTGTAGTGCAATGCAGGTGGATATTCTATCTAGATTACACCATATGAATCTAGTAAAACTCATAGGCTACTGCATAGAGGAGGATCATATGGTGTTAATCTATTAATTTATGTCTAATGGAGACCTACAAAAGTGTCTTAATGGTAACATACCAAACAAATCCATTGCTACATTGAACTATATTTTTACAAATATTTTTATTTACTCTTTTTGGTAATAGTGTCAAATATTCATTCAGGCCAAAATTCATGTGGAAAATGCCCCAATTGGAAATAAGGCTTAACAATGCATTGGATGTTGCCAAAGGTTAGTGACCTATGATATGAATTTCTTGATAGTAGACCCAATTCTACGTAAACTATAACCAATATGTTATAGGGTAATATGTTATAGTATTGGTTGCAACACATCACTTATTTAAACCCATCCTTTACATTCATTTATTAGTATGAAATGCAACATCATTTGAGAAGACTTAGATTTGCAAGTGTTGGATTATGACAAAAAAAAAAGAAATAAAGTGGAGTTTTATCTTTGAAAAAGTTAAAGGAAATAAAGAAAGAAAAATATTATCTTTGAAAAAGATAAAGATTTAAAACAATAAAAAAACAAAACAAAGCAATAGAAATCAAGCTAGATTTTTCTATGTTTAATATAGGTTAAAGATATTATACATATCTTGCTACCTTGAAGGCTAAATCATATTGTAATAAATTGTAATTGAAGATCAACAACTATGTGAAGGTTGTAAATGTATGTCTTGTTTATTATTTTGTTATTCCATTTTATTATCTTCTGTATCTCTTTGCATCTAATTTGTGCTACAATTTATTAAGTTTATGGGCATTACAGTTTTGTTTCCCCATCCAATGGTATCAAAGAAATTATTTTATAGCATCTATGATAGGATTTGGTGTTTTTTTTCTAGCATCATATGGCAATAGTTTCAAATGCAAGGTTCGATGTGGAGAAATTCCATGGGAAGAATAATTTTGAGCTATGAAAGCTCGAGATTGCACAAAATGGTGGTAGGAAATTCAAAGAAATCTATAAATATGACTGATGGAGATTGGGAGGACCTTGATACAAGAGCTCTTAGCACAATTTGGTTGTTTTTACTAGATTTTTATTTTCAATATTATTGAAGAGGAAATGATGGAAAGATTATAGAGTAGAATGGAGAGTCTTTATATGACAAAGTCCTTGACAAATCGGATCTACTTGAAAAGGTAGCTATATAGTTTTTGAATGAAGGAAGGTATAAAAATAATGATCATTTAAATTTTTTTAATACTCTTATATGTCAATTAGCTAGTATGGGTGTAAAAGTTGAAGATGAAGACAAGGCACTTACATTATTGTGTTCATTACTTGAATCATAGAATCACTTAGTCACTTCTATTAGCTTTAGCACAATTGACACCCTTGAATTTGATTATGTTGTGGGAGCTTTATTTTTGGAAGAGGTGCAAAGGAAATTTAATATAGAAACCTCCACATCAGAAGAAATGGTTGTTAGGGGTCAATCCATATAAAAAGTGGAAGATTTGAGAGGTACATCTAGATCTAAGTCAAAAGAAAAAAGGGGCAAGGTAAAATGTTGATACTATAATAAATTAGGGCATCTCAAGGAAGATTGTTGGGAGAGGAAAGAAGACAATGATGAATCCAAAAAGGAAACAAATTCGGTTGAAACAAGTTCAGTTATGGTTGATGAAGTTTTATCTGTTTATAACTCTTTATAGTATAATGAAGAATGGTTATTAGGTTTTGGTGCTCCTAATCACATGTGTCCACATAAGAATTGGTTTCTTCTTACCAAGCTATTGATGGAAATGTTGTTCTTATGGTAAATAATGTTTGTTCTGAAAATGTTGGGATTGGTAAAATTAAGTTTAAAATGCTTGATGGCATTGTGAGGATATTAATAGAGGTGAGACATGTACCAAAACTATAAAAAAAATTAATTTCCCTGGGAGTTTCAAATTATGGAGGTTATAAATTTACAAGTCAAGGTGGATTGATGAAAGTGTCCAAGGGTATTTTGGTGGTCATGACGGCTACAAATGTTAGAAAATTTTACATGCTAGAAGGGATAATAGTAATAAATGAAGTGGCAATGGTATTTGAATAAGAAAATGAATCTACTTATTTATGAAATTATTGACTAGGTCATATGTACGAGAAAGGAGAAAGGATTGAAGGTACCATATAAGTTACTTACGAGGGTATTCTAGATTATATTCATTCAAGGGGTTTTGGGGAAATTTTGAATTAGACTCCAAATCTAAGAAATACATTTTTGTTGGTTATGGTGATGGAATTAAGGGATATAGATTGTGGGATCCCGCTACTCAAAATCATCATTACCAGAGATGTATTTGATGAATCTCCTCTCATAAAATTAGATATAGTAGAATTTGATTTGAGATAGGAACAAGTGCCTCAATGTCAAAAAATTCAATTGTAAGTTACTAATACATCTACATAAAATAGGGAGCAAGAGGAAGCATCTGAAGAAGAAGGTGAGGATTCAGAAAATCTATAAGAAAATGTGGAAATTCCACAACTAAATCTAAGGAAATCAACATAGGTCATAAATCCACCTAAAAGGTATGACGATTATTTTTTGTTTATTTCTTTGATTTCTAATGATGGGGAACCAAGTTGTTATTAGGAATCAATAGATGGTGTGAAAAATGCTAAATGGAAAATAGTGATGAAAGAAGAAATGCATGCCTTAGAGAAGAATAAAACATGGGACCTGGTAGAATTTCCAAAGAGTAGGAAATTTGTTGGTTGCAAATGGGTCTTCATATTGAAGAAGGGTGTTGATGATAAATTTGAAAGGTATAAAGCAAGACTAGTATCAAAACAATATTCTCAAAAGGAAGGTATTGATTTTCATGAAAAAATTTCACCAATTGTTAAGCTAGTTTCTATTCAGGTTGTTTTAGCACTTGTTTATTTATTTGATCTTGAGTTCAAGCAATTAGATGTTAAAAAATGTTTTTTTTCATGGAGATTCAGATGAGGAGATATATATGGAAAATTCATAAGGGTTTATTCAAGATCACAACAAGAATTTTTTTTACAAACTCAAGAAGTCGTTGTATGGCCTGAAGTAGTCTCCCATGTAATGGTACAAAAAGTTTGATTCCTTCATGGTGAGACAAAATTTTACAAGGAGTTAGTATGACCATTGTGTTTACTTTAAAAGTTCTAAAAATAGTTTATTCATTATCTTGGTGTTATATGTTGGAAATATTCTTGTAGCAAGAAAAAGTAGAGTTGAGATCAATAGGTTAAAGGCTCAAATGGCTAAGACTTTTGATATGAAGGATCTAGGAGAAGAAAAAAAAAAATAGGCATGGAAATAGACAAAGACAGGGAACATGGTAAGCCTTGGTTATTGTAGCAGAAGTGTGTGGAGAGGATCCTCATAATATTTAGTATGAAAATGTGAAACTAGTAAACTTTAGCTTTTCATTTTAATATTTCTTCAAGTCTATGTCCTAGTAATAAAGAATAAAATGATTATATGCCTTGTGTATTGTATGCTAATGCAGTAGGAAGTTTAATGTATGTGATGGTATGTACAACACTAGATATTTCACATGTAGTTGGCGTTGTTAGTAGATACATGGGAAATCTAGGTAAAGAGCATTGGGAAATAGTGAAATGGGTGCTTCATTATCTTAGTGGCAGAAGTGTTTATTATATCACCTTTGATGGTTGTAGTGGCTCAATTTGTGGTTATGTTGATTCATATTTTGTAGGTGATTTGGACAAAAGGAGATCTACATCATATTATTTCTATACTCTTGTAGGAGGACTTGCTTGTTAGATGTCAAAGCTTTAAGAAATAGTTCATTTATCCACTACTAAGGTTGATTCTATGATTGTCTCACATGCATGAGAAGAGGCAATTTGGTTGAATTGATTTTTGGGTGAGTTTGGAAAAATAAAAGATAGGGTGATTATATTTTGTGATAGTAAAAGTACTATACATCTTGAAACATAGAAAAATAGTATAGGTGTACCAAACATATGGCTTCATATGAAATTTGGAATGTTTCACCAAACTTAATATAAATAGAAATGGGAAAATAGGGTGTAATGAACCTACCTATTTTTTGTTTCATTAAGGAAATGTGATCCTCCAAGATAGAATTAAATATTAGCCCTTAGGTGAGTCAATTCTATGGAACATCTAATAATTTCCTTTATGTGTATTTGGATGGGGGGTACAGTTCAAAGAACATTTTTGGGAGATGAAAATAAAATAGAAAATGATCTCAAATCTATAACCAAAGACTTGATTCATGTAGATACAGCCTAGATCTAATAGAAACACTCAACTTTGTATTTTTGAATGAGTGGAAGACACTTAAAATTTACCTCAAAAATTAGTTGCTAAGTGTCCTATTTGGTTGCAAAGTGTCTTGAGATAGCTTTCTGAGCTGAATTTTTGAGAGCCTCTGAAGATAGATTTGAGATACAATTTCCCATTGATTCACTTGAAAATGATGGAAAATAAATTCAAGATCTTAGTTTTTGTGATCTTGAAAAGTTTTTTTGTAACTTTGACAATTTTTGCAACTTTTGTAATTTTGCATTTTAGAGATCTCCACTCTTCAATTTTTCTTCAACCTAGGACCTTCAACATTCAGAAAGAGGGGAAAAATTATTATTTTTTTGGTGAATGGTGGTTTTCCTTGGTCAAACACCATTTTGGTAATTAAACCTTGAATTGAAATAAAACATGAAAGGAATGATGAATGAATAATGAAATGTTGTAACTCACCAAACCCTTCAATGAAATGCTTGAAATATTAAATCTTGATGTTGATCTTGCATGAAATGGCTTCAATGGATGTGGATCTTGATGCTTGAATCTTTGAAACCTACATCACAATGTTAGCTCCAAAAACATGCATGATACTTGATAACTTTGACATGATGCTTGACATATTGAATGCTACCATAAATGATAGAGAAATATTCTCTTGAATTCCCTTGACAATATTATTTTCTCTTGTGAAATTTCTCTAAAAAATCTTCTATTTCATTTGATAAAGTAACCTTGTATTTATCAGTATGTATCCTTAATTTCCCAAAAATTAAACATTACAAGCCAACTTTGAAATTTGATTTTGGGATCATAATGTTGGATGTTGCTGATATGTGGTTGTCATTGATGTCAACACTATTGGCATTAAGGCTCTATATGTCGAGGATATTGAGAAAATTGTAATAAAATAAGTTGCGGGTTGTCAGTAGTGCAGTGAAGTCCAGTATGTTGGCTAGCTCAATATGTTGATGATAAAAGGTTGTGTATTAAAGGGTTTGTTGTCAAGTATATCTAGTTTATCCACGTGAATTTTTAGAGATCCACATGAAGATTTGATCAAGTTATGAGTATCTATGTTCTGACAGTTTTTTGTTCCTTCAGTTGGTGTTCCTAAAAGATGATGATGTGATTCTAGTAATTTGAGTTGTTGCGGATGCTTTTTTAGTGATTCATGATGCTCATGGATGTTTCTATATTATGCTCTATCTGTGTTGTATGCTCACATTGATCATTGTGCTCGCGATTGATGATTTTCTTTTGTGAGTTAATGTTTTTCTTCGTTCATGGTTGACAGGGTGATTGTACCATGTTGTGGATCTTCGAGGCATAATTTTTAGATGTGTTTCATGTTCAAGGATGTTGTTTTGTGTCTTCACTATGTTGTGGCTGACATTGGTTGATTTGCATTGAAAATTGTTTATTGATTTGGGCCGACAATTTGTACACAATTTACATTTTATTGAGGCTAACATGTAGATGATCTTATTCCTAGTTGCGGATATATGAGTGATTTTTTTTACCATTTGAAGGAATATGTGTGCATGTGGTGTGCGATATGTGCAAATGTTGTGTGCAAATAATGTTCTAATCTTTTGAAGGCAGAAGTAAAGTTTGAAGAAGAGTGAGAAGATGTTTATGTGCCTAACCAAAACTATAATCAAGCATTAGAAGATGCTATTTTCTCAGTTCAAAATCTTCTAGATGTAATCTGAATGTTTCTGTAAGATAGTGTGTCTTCCTTGGGCAGTAATCCTTTTTGTATTTGAGCAGTGAGCTCTAGGTATTGTGCCTAAATGCATATGCATTCCCCATTTATAATTATTTTATACTTTTAATAGAGTATAATCTTATGGACTAACCTCCACCTTGGTTTTTCCCCTAACAAGGTTTCCATGTAAAAAATATTGGTGTTATGTGTGTTTCTGATGTGGTGATGGTTTATGCTTTCATGCTTATTTATCAAATCTAAAAATAAGTTTAATAAGTTTAATTTTTGTGACAACTAATTCACCCCCCCCCTCTCAATTGTCTACCCTTGTGTTTCCAACACATAAAAATACCACCAAAAAAATGTTTTAAAAATTGGTTCAAAGGCCTAGGGAGGACCCATTCACCCATGGGAAAATAGTCCCAGGCCCCTATTCCTGGAACACACATTGCTCAAGATAATTGATTATGTGTTGGCATTAATTGCTGTCAAGTTTCCCCTTTGGAAAATGTAATTTATTAGGTTTGTAAATGCAATTTTGGGATAATTAGAGGCTTAATTAAATCAATTTTAATTGAGGGGACCAAAAAAAGTGTGAAAATGTAAAGTACTACATTTTTCTACACTACATATCCAACTAAAAATCCAAGTTATCATAGTAGGACTAAGAATATTGCAATTAAATACCATTTTTGTAAGAAAGTTATTGATGGAGGTGGAGTAGCTCTTGATAATGTTCACAAACTAGAAAATTGTGCAGACATGTTTACAAAACCAATACAATTAGAGAAGTTGAATTCGAGTTTGACTTCTCTTGGCTTGCAAAAAAAATGATGAATGGGCATGGGAAAGTATCAGGTAAATTGTTGTAAAGGTGGATATTGTTGGATTATGAAAAGAAAAATTACAAATGAAGTTGATTTTTATCTTTGGAAAAGATCAAATAAATAAAGACTAAAAAAATTTATCTTTGAAAAAGATAAAGATTTAAAACAATAAAAAATAAATAAAACAAAGCTAGATTTTTTTGTGTTTAACATAAGTTGAAGATATTATATATATCTTGCTACCTTGTTTAGGCTAGATCATATTGTAATGAATTGTAATAAAAGAGCAATAGTCTAGCCTTCAAGGTAGCAAGATATATATATATATATATATATATATATATATATATATATATATATATATATTCAACTTGTGTTAAACACAAAAAAATCCAGCTTTGTTTTTATTGGTTTGTTTTATTTATATTTTATTGTTTTAATTTTTTTATCTTTTTCAAAGATAATTTTTTTCAGTCTTTATTTCTTTTATCTTTTCCAAAGATAAAAATTCACATTATTTCTATTTTTTCTTGTCATAATCCAACAATCTCCACCTTTACAAAAAATTACCTGATACTTGGCTATGTGAAGGTTGTAATCAATTTCTTTAAGCAATAAGAATACCCATACTTTTCCCATGAATGTTTCCCTGATATATTTTTAAAGTTTTACTATGTAAAGTTGTGTCTTCTATATTATTTTGTTATTCCATTTTATTATCTTCTATATTTATTTTCATTTAATTGTTGCTTCAATTATTTAAATTTGTGGGTATTACATTTCCATTTCCCCAACAACAAGCAGGTCTAGAGTATTTACGTGGTGGTTACAACTTGGGCATCATTCACAAAGATGTGAAGAGTTCAAATATCCTGCTCAATGACCACAATGAGGAAAAAGTAGTAGATTTTTGATTGTCCAAATTTTGTCCTCTGGATGGAGCTACTCACATGTCTATGCTAGTGAAAGGCACCCTAGGATACCTAGATCTAGAGTAAATAAAAAAATATTGTACCTAAATAGGAAACTTTTAAATTTTATTATAAAGATACCAAGAAGTTTGTTGATTATTTCAAGATATTACACTATTCCACTATTGACCGAAAAAATTGACGTATATAGCTTTGGAGTTGTTCTATTAGAAATAATTTTTGGATGACAACCTGTAGTTGCAGACCCCTCTAAATGAGGAGCAGTGCACATCAAAAGTTGGGTAATGTTCCTAAGAGAAATCAAATTATATTGACATTATCATAAAATTAAACATGAAATGATTAATGATTTTTTTTGTTCGGTAATGGCAAGAAAGGGAATTCCTTCAAAGGGAGATATAGAGAGCATTGTTGATCCTACTATGGAGAAAAAGTATAAGATGGAAAAATTATGGAATTTAGCAGAGCTAGCAATGGCATGTTGCTTAGAGAACTCAGTGGAGAGGCCCACAATGAGTGAGGTGGTGTTGGAATTGAAGGAATTGATGAGATTACCAACTCCCCCTCACCCTCTTCATTCCTCTTCATCTAAAATATCACACATATCATTGTTAAATCCATGCCCAAGATAAAAAAATCAAAGTCAAATTATTAAATAGAGATTCATCTGGTTGGGGACACAAGAAAAATAGATGGTTTTAAGGGAAGTTCTTGTGGTCTTCATGTTTTAAAAAGACTTAGTTGTGAAAGTGTGATTTACAATCATTTATCAGTTGTCTAATTTTTTGTGGTCTTCATATTAAAATACATAGTTGTGAAAGCGTGATTTGTGATCATATTAGTTGTCTACATATTTCCTTTATATTCTTGATTTTTATGATATATTTCTTATTGATAGCTTATAAATAAAAAATTTGTAACTAAAGATGAGATGATTTAAGTAAAAATAAACCGTAAATCCTTTATAAAGAAAAAGAGTGCATGTCTAGGATTTTTGTTTTAAAATACAGTAACAGTTCATAATTTAGAAGATTTTTAAATTTTAAATTATTTTTTATTTGTGTCATTTTATTTTATTAAATGTATAGAATAATTATAATATATATGTATGATGATTTGGAAACAATGTAATATAAATTAAATTTTGAGTAATATATATATCTATACTCTCATTTATTATTCTTATTTAGTCTGATTCATTATTAATTTTACTAAGATTATTTATTTACTTTTATTTTAATTATTATTATAAAATGTAGTTGTTTTTTAATATATAATTATTATTTTAGATTTTAAATTGGTGGTTTTTTATTGAATTATGACTTTAAATTATTCATAATGATATTATTCTACAACTTAAGGTTATTTATTATTATTTTTAATTCGTAAATAGAGCCCCACACTTTTGACTCGAGTTGTGAACTAGTGAGGTCACAAATAGGGACTTCATCCCAACATGGATGCACTACAATCACTACTCCCATGAGCACTATATTCCAGAAGGGGCACAAATCCTGCAAGCACACCAACCCAACAAGGGAGTGGGCCCTAGACACTAGTTCTTGGTACAACAGTGAGCTCCTCCTCTTCATTAGGAGTGTATTCAATGTCTAGTCTTGTCTCAAGATTTCTCCCTCTTTACACTAGGGTGATTTTCAATTCTAGTCCAACACCAACAATAGTATCAATAATGTTGAGTCAAGTCCAGAGACTTGAACCCTGGTGGCCACAACAAAACCACCACCACTCATCCAATGCACCACATGCTAATTGCTAGGTTATTTTTTAATGTTATCATTTTATTAAAAAATAATAAAATTATAACAAAAATTAAGGAAAATGGAATTTTCTAATATCCCCTCTTAGCATCTTTCTCCCTCATGCTAGGAATTTTATGTAGTTTTATAAAAATCTATTTTGTTGGACTAATCTACAAAATAGTATAATTGTGTGCATCTCCTTCATTCAATTGTGTGGAAATGAACAAACTTCAATGTAACTCCTTACTTTATGAACTACCCTCATAAAATCAGGTACCATGTTCTATCATTATGCACAACTCAAGTTGATCTACACACTATGTATGTAGTATATGGAATTATGTTGTGCAACCAAAAAGGAACTCCCTAGCTCATCTTGAACCCTTTGAATCAAATGCCACTTGTTCAATAATGAAGATCATTTCACATAAGTTCATAGATAGCTTTGTTTGAGTTTTATACCACACCTATAACTAAGTGTGTTAGGATATTCAAGAGTCCTAAACTCATGCCAAAAAATGCAATAGTTTAGTGCATGATAATGTTCAAGTTCTTCTTAGCAACCATTTGGCACAAATTTTGGATTCATTCCATGACACACCACATATTGTAACAATAATTGACAAATTCAAACCATTGGTAGATGAAGCATCACACATAGAATCTCAACTATTTTAACTTCCATAATTGCCATTTTCTTCACAACACATAATCTTTAAATATATATTTTTGACATAAGTAAATAGGTAGATATATGATAGATTGAAGAAAATGTGCAACCATACATCTCTCTAAATGGTATGCAATGCAAATAAACACAAAATAATAAAATAATATTTTTTTATTTTTTATCTTTTTCTATTTAGCACCTTACCTTATTATTGTTTTTGTATGTAGTTGATAAATCCAAGTCCTCATTGTTATGTGGTCTCACAACATGCCCCATTTTTTCCTTGGAAAAATGTGGACCCCTATTTTCTTTTGCTTCTCTTTCTTTTGAAGGAAATTGTAAACTAAAAGTCTTCCTCCAAAATTCTCATCTCCTGCTCAAATTGATGCCTTCTTAGGCTTGGTTTGTTTGCAAATCTATTCCCTCATGGTTTTATTGTTTATCTGAATTCCCAAGTTTTTGGTTGTCGAGTGTTGTTTCTCTAAGTGCAATGAATCTTTTGCAAAATTTGCATTGTTCTCAGCTAGTCCTTGCACCTAATGAGTTTTCACTTTAGAGAATTTTTCTGGAGTGTGTGTACATCATCACATATTTGGTTATGACAGATCATGACTTTTCTTTTCTTCAAAATTAGAAATCAGGAGTTTTGGGAATTGAGTTCATTTTCAACCATATTGGTCTTACTTTTTACCTGTACCTAATTATCCATTGCACTTGGTTCCCATAAACTCGGTAACTGAAAAATCCCAACCTCAATAACTCTTTGAGACTAAGTGTCAGATGTTTCAAATCCTATTGTTAGCCAGTCATTCAATATCCAAGTTGAACACTTCCTCTAATACCTTTTTCCCACAAGGAATAATGTGACATGCAAGCATGCCATGTCTACCACTTGTGCTACTTTCCTTTCAAAGGTGGGCCCTGATGTAGGAATCAATGATTTTGTGATGTGAACCCTAATCTGTTGTGATTGCACCTTTGTTGAAGGTAATTAATGCACAATAAAAGGAATTAATAAAGGTGGAAAACAACACACGTACTTGGCATGACCTCGAGCATGCAGTTGCTTCCACAATATAGTACCTCATGCAAGGTCATCCATTTTCAAGAACATTAATGAATTAAAATAATGGTTGTGGCACACAGAGAGAAAAGTAAGTTTTAGAACAAAAAAGAACACGATTACTAGGGTTTGAACCTATGTTTGTTCAACCATACTATCAGTGAAACCATGTACTTTTCTTTCAACTAAATTATGTTAATCTTTATGCATGCATGGTTCTAATTAAATAACATTACCTTTGGTTTGTTCATGAGGAAAATATTGTTATTCTTATGGGATTTAACCTGATTTCAATCAGTAAATGGTTATAGGTAAGGAATTTCTTATGAGTTATTAAGAATGTGTGGTTATAATTAGCCCTAACTCATATGTAGAGAAAATATACACTAATAATGCAAGAAATTAAAGGAGCCATGAGTGCTTCAAGAAAGAAGAATCCCAATGAGGAATTTCAATTTCTCATTTCACAAGTCATACCTACCTATGGGATTATCACAAACACCCATCTAGGAAGCTTCAATGAATATGAATTCACGTTGAGGATTCATCAAGAAGATGCCACTTAGTGAACTAAGAATATGGCCACTAGTGGAATACATTTGGCAGGGGGGTTCCCATTGGAAATGGAGGCAACTAAAATGGTCCTAGAGTGTATGAAATAGTATGACCTAGATAGGAGGGTTGTTGTGAAAGAAGGGAGAGTGCATGTAATGTGTATACATTTGAAATAAAGGATGTGACAATAGCATATATGAGCTCAAAGGAGAAAAATAAAAGGGTGATGCTATCAATAGGGTTCTAGGAAAATATGGCTAGGATGTCGAAGCATATCCTGAGGTTGTTATTCATTCAAGAAATATAGGATATGATAACCCTATTGAGAAGAATGGTTGGATGTAGAGATGTCAGCAAATTCAAACTTTTTATGTTCAAAATTATTAGGAAAAAGAGGGAAAATCCCATGCGGATCCATTGGGGAAGATTTATTGTGATAGATTACATGAAGAGATGCATACATTCTCAACTACCTAGTGCTTCACAATGTCCTCATATGTTGTCTATTCCTATGCTCTAAGAGAAAATATAGAAGGATTGAATAGAGTAGGTACTCTAGTAGGGGAACACGAAAATAATTTGATTTATCATAATTTACACCAGATTACTGCTTACTAGTACTAAGAGCACTATCAAAGGGTGAATTATTTTTTTGCTATGAAGCTAGTAAGGTTGATGGAAGGGGATAAAGCAAAGAGACTGTCTCTTGAAGCACATGATGTTATACAAACTATTGGATGTTGTTTTATGTAGTTTCCTACATTCACCTACATTAGAGTGGAAGGTTTTATAGACTACCCCTTCATGTTGCCCATATATCTAACAAATAGGATATTTCTACTTGAATTTGTGAAACATATATTGTCGTCTAATAATATTTTTTCACAAATAAACAAGAAAGGGTTAGTGAAATTCCCTATCATTATTGGGAATTATAAATGCATTTCAACTAAAAATTCCAAACTATGTGAAGATGAGTTGAAATCCTATGGGCTAGAGTTCTTCATGCTCTAGAGGGAGAATTATGACCCAGTGGAGAGTCTTGCCAAAACATAAGCAATACTATTGGTACGATTGTTATGATGATCATGTTGTGAGGATGTGGTCATGTCAAAGGTTATCACTAGCTCAAATAAAGGTTCTTGAAACTCATGATGTTTCTGAAAAAATGGATGTTGATAATGGAGACATACACAACCCAGCTTACAAGTCAAACAAATTTTATGATGAACCTATCCTAGACCCTAACTGGAAAAAGGAGGTCCTAACCATTGAAGGAATTTCTAAAAAGTACTTAATTACACTCAGTCTTGGATAAATGGTTACCTCAAAGTAATGAAGGAGGATGGGATAACACCTATATACTCTCGTAATAGTAAGAGAAAACAAAAGTTGGTAAGTGAATTGGGGTAGAATGGGGGTGTTCAAGAGAATTTTTTTTTTTTTTAAGATGGGGTAGTTGAGAAGGGTATGAAAGAAGTTCCTGATACCTCAAGTCAAGGAATTTCAATGGCATCACAACTAGCTGACTTGAATAAAGAAATCCTAGCTACTCTAGCCAATATAATGGAAACACTAAAGGTTGCATTTTCTTCCACAACATTTCCAAGAGCACAACTCGTTACTTCTAAAGAAGTAGGTATGAGAGAATAGGTACATGCTAGGACAAGGTTAGCATCACAAAATGTATCTACTACGTTCACCTCTTCTCCCTCTATTAATACAATAGTAACGAGACAAACTATGGAAGAGACACCTGTAGCTATAGGGGAAGGTCCTAAAAAAACTACAAAGGAAGTTGTAGAGAAATTTTTAAAGTGGTATGCTATATTGGGATGGTTTGAGGAGAAATAATCTAAGGGAAATAAAAAAATGCATCCTATGATGGAAGAAGTTCATATTATAGGGTTACATCCAAAAAATAGGGAAGAAGAAAAATTCATAATAGGATCACTCGTCCAAGAGGTGGGAAACCCTAAATAAATTAATGGAAGGGAATAGGTGTCACTACTAAGAGAAGTAGGGGAAACTACAATTTAGAGCCCAATTTCCATTATTGATGAAGACAAAGAAAATGAAGATGCATTAGATATTCATGCAACTGAGGATCAACCTTCACAAGGAAGAGCTAAAGTGATTGCTAAGCAACCCTTGACTTCTAGAGCACCGGGTGAAAGTTAAGATATAGATAAATGTATAGAGTCCTCCCAAACCTTGGGAAAGAAATAAGCAAATGGTGAAAATACTGATGTTTCAGGACAACCCAAAGAGTCTACTCTAGGAAATGATACTCAAAAGGAGGCAAGACAAGAAAATATAGATCTCAAAGAGAAAGAGATGGGGCAAGATCATGGTAATCAAGAATCCCTATTATTGGGAAAGAGAATGTAAAAAAAATGGATTTTGGAACAAGCAACATTGAAGAGTTAGGAGAAGATGTTCCTAAACATTCTAATCATTAGGAATGAATAAATACTAAAGAGGTAGAACAAAATGAAGAAGCACCTGACTAGCTAGTCAGGCAGTTGGCTCTTCCGTTGGAGGTGGAATTTGTGCCTCTAGATTTTAAAATTTTAATATATAAATTGGAAACCCCTAATCCTAAATCTAGAGAAAAGACTAGGCATGTTGTTAAATGAAACACATGTGGAGGGAGAAAAAAATAGATAGTTACTTCAATTGGATAAAAGAGCAAGCATGAAATGACAACTAGGGATTACTAGGTGACAATATTCAATGTAGGACATTCATCATGGGAGCATAAGTTAGAAGAAATGAGAATAAATTTAGAAACTATTGCTACTTGAATGAATAAATAAATAAAAAAGAATAAGGAATTAAAAGAATGGGTTGCTTGATTGGAAAGTTTTATTAGAACATTAGCCTAAACTAGTCAATCATTGATTGAATTGACACATAACCTAGTGCTGATGTACAAAGAGTAGGTAGATTCTATCACAATGCTCTGACACAAGTCGAGCATGTTCAAAGAATAGATAGAACATCTAGTGAAACAAGGTAAAGAATCAATAAAAGAGGAAATTAGGAAATATAAAGGTGCATGTTGTTGGCTCAACAACTCTAGAAGACTTGAGTGAATGTTGAGACCACCAAGAGAAGAATGATATAAAAGGGAAAAGGTTAAAGAAACTTCTTTAGATGGATGTTCAAAAGTTGATAAGTGAAAAGGTAATTGTAGAACAGGAAGTTTCAATACTAAAAAATGGAAGGTATAGTTGAGTTGGGAGAGTGAAACTTATTGCAATGCATAAATGGATTAGAAACTGTCATTGAAATAGGTGATAAGCTAGTGGATAAATATTTGTTTAATTGAGATGCTAGCTCAATAAAATTATGATCCTCTAATATTAGGACAAGATGAGACAGAAGTGAAGGCTTTCAGGGGATGGATTAAAAAGATAATCAGGGATTCTATTTAGTCTTTGATTCAAGAGGTAATTGATGAGATCATAAAGGGAAGGAATGCAATGGTTAAGTATGAAATAGATATAGTGCAAAGGAATGAAGCCATCAATAAAATAATAGAAGAATATTCAAGGCATAATTATAGTTGGAAGGTGATTCAAAGTGTTCCAAGGGAATGTATAAATCAAGTGTTGATTGTTTTCCAACAATATCAATAGAAGAATGAAGAAGATGAGTCTTCAAACTGGGAGTCCAGTGATGAAGTGCATATGGTCGGATAGTGCCAACTTGGGGGACTTGTACAAGGGTAGAGTTTTTGGAGTGAATTTTGCATGGCTATTCTAGGATCTATCAAAGAAAATTAATCCCATGGATTTTAAAGAGAAAGTGTTAATAGTCTTGCATTTTGTGCGAAAGTACCTACGACCCAAAGATCGAAGTTTGGAAGCTTGTTGCTGGAGGAATTCAAAGTATCTTTGACTTAATTTAGAAAGCTCTCATGTCAACTGTCATCTACCACGTGCTACCATTTGATTCATTCCTCTAATTTTATTTTATGTGTTTTGTTTGAACTCTATGGTTGCCTTGTTTCTATAAAAGGGCCAAGAGTTGTTTTATTTTATTAAGTTCAAAATTTGTGCATTCTGGAGAACTTATTTTTTTCAAGTTTTATTCTTTTCCCTATTTTTTGTTCCATTCTAGATTAAAAAATTCTATGTTTCATTTCAAATTGAAACATTGGAAAAATGGATTTGTTTATGTAGACACGGAAATCTGGTCTAAGCCTGCGACTTCAATATTTCTTCATAATTTGTATTTCCATGGACATGATTAAATAATGTCAATTATTTAATTATTTTCTAAAGTCTTCATTTCATCTATTAATTAAATAATATTAATTATTTAATTAATTCACACTTTTCTTTATTCTATCCGATTAATTAAATAAACTCTTTTTATTTAATTATGTTACTAATTAACCTTATCCTTCTTCTTCAATTAAATAAATTCTTATTTAATTTACCTTTTATCATATTTCAACTATAATTAAATAAATTCTTTATTTATTTAATTATTCATTTAACCCCTTCATCACTTAATTAAATAAATCTTATTTATTTAATTACTCTTCAAATATCGAATCTCAAATTAAATAAATCATTTAATTCATAAAAATATACTTTAAATCATTCTTCTATATTTAGATAATTGCGTAAGTTATATAAGTATTCACTCTCGTTCGACTCAAGATCTATTTAAATCGGTCAGTTAACTCTAGATTTAGTGTCTAAGTGGCTTTCACAAGTAATCTCTTCGTCTTATCATTCAGTCATCTAGTTCTAACTCATTTGCGTGTACATGCATATTAATTAAATATTTCTATTTAATTAATTAAATCTTGTGTGTGGATTCGAACAAAGTGTTGCTTTCATCTTATCTTTATCTTTGTCATGCAAATACTATTCTTTTTTTTTTGAATATGAAAGTCGAAGATTAAATCATTTATTTAATCTTTATTTCTATTTCTAATTTGTATCACTCATGTCACTACTAATAGTTAACAGAGTGCATGTCTAATATTTTGATCTCAACCATCTGTCCATCTTTCAATCTTGACATGTCATTTGAATGATCAAATTTCTATAAATTGATCTTTCTTTCATCATTTCAAACTCTCCCCGAAATATTATGACTTTTGGAAGCATATCTATTATTTGAATCTTCAATGTTTTGCTAAATCACTATCACAGGCTATACTTTCACGAGAGAAATCTAAGGGAAATTATACTACAATGGAAAAATGGAGAAGTAAAATCAAGGTTATACATGGAATTATGTAGATATTCAGTGAGATTGTTCAAGTTTATTTATGTTTTAGCTTTCCTTTGTTCTCTGTTGTTTAACTTAGATTGCATTTATAAGTTTAATCACATTGTTGTGTGTTGTTTGACATTTCATTTGTATTTCCTAGATGTTACATTTGGTGAACCCGATGTGAAGACACCATCTTTTCATATATGTAGACTTTTATTTGATTTTTTGTAGGTTTTTGTATGAAATGACACATCTATTTGATGAAATGATGCAATTGACATTCAAAAATGCATCTGCTTGATGAAATGACACAACTGAAATATTGGATCACATTTGATATCGGAAATGATGCAATTGACTTACTAGACTGCATCTGATATCGAAAGTGATGAATCTAAAAATGTAATGTCCCTCCGTGTCAGTTGTTTTGGACTTGTATGTGAGTTTCTGTGTGTGCTTCATTGATTACTGTGTTATTTGATTGTGTGGAAAAGATAATATGTTAGTAATCATGTTTAAATAATTAATTAAATCATATGTGATTTGTAAAGTTATTTAAAAAAAAAAATGATTAGAAATTAAAATCATAATCAATTAAGTTAAATCAAATGATTTAGAACAAATGATCAATCAAACTAATTCGTTAAAAGTAAAAGTGATATTATTAGATAAATTGATTTAAATTGTTATGAACAAATAATCTTGAAAAGATAATTATTATAATAAGAAATTTAATGGATACTTATTTAGAATCTTGCAAATGGTTGATTTTAATTATTCTAATGTGGAAGTAATTAATTAATAGTGTATTGTGAAGATAATGAATATATATTCAAATAAAAGTTCAATTTTGTGGATTTAAATTTATTTAAGTTTTAATCAAATGCATGATAAAAAGAAAATGAAATGTAAATGCATGAATAAGGGCAACAAAAGGAATTAAAGGGATTAAATATTATTTGGATTTATTTCTTGAGATGTGACTTTTGGTTTTCACTGGAAGTGGAAAAGGAAGAGACTTTTTGTATGAGATTTTATTTAGAGGATTTTTGGGTTGGTAAGGGGGGTTCTCTTTCCAACAGATTTTGGAGAATTTGGCAGTCATCTTTCTGTTATAGTATTGCATTCTTTTGTTCTTCTGAGAATTCATTTGAGGATTAAGATTTAAGTTTGAGGGAGGATCTTGGAGCTGCTGCTGGAAGGATTGGGTCAGCAAGAAGGATAAAGCTTCTACAGTTATCTACAGGCACAGGACGCTAGGTTCTCCTTCTTCTTTTAAATTATCTTCTTTCTATAGCATCAAATGAAATAAGAATTCTTTTTTCTAGATTTGAAATTTAATGCATGTAGAAAACTCTCGAATCCTTATAAATGTTTTGGACTGTGTTTCAATCAAGAAAATTTTACCAAGGTTCAGGATTTTAGTTGATTAAATGAAATTATTTGTTGGGTTTTGGACTGTTGTTTATTCTAATGAAACTAAGATTGGAATTCCGGAAATAATCAGCAATACTATTTTGGCTGGGAAATATAATTAATAAATTTAAAATAATCTTTTTACTGGGAAAACTGGGTTGTGTATATTCTTGGATACATTTAAATATACACCAAAAAATTGTACAGTGTATATCTGTCTCTATTTTTGAAGTATTTGAAATACATTATATATATATAAATACATATATGTATATATATATATATATATATCTATTATATTTGATATATACATATATATATATACCCATATATATATATGTATATGTATATATACATTGATAAAATATTGATTGTAAATTTATTTATTTTAAAAATTCACTGAGCTTCCATCAGTTACTATATTTTGATTAATATTATTAAACCACGGGCTAAGTGGTGGTCCGGCCTTGGCCGTACCCACCACCCAGCCAGCCGTGGTGTTGGGTGGTAGGCTATGGACTACCACGACAGTCCGTCGGACTGTTGTGACAGTCTGTAGACTATCCATGGCAGTCCTTCGGACTGCTGTGTCAGCCCAAGGACTGTCTGCAGCTGGGGTAAACCCTGTGGCTTTTGATAGCCATTTCCTTTCAAACAAATAAATAAAAAAATATATATAAAATATGCGCTTGACATCTTTTCTTTAAAATGAAAATTTGTCTTTCGATTTTAATATTTATGCATTTATATATATATATATCATATAATTATTATTTAATTTAAATATATTTTATGTCATAATTTCTCTGTTATATTTATCTAAATAAATTCTGTCTGTAAACAGATAGTTTCACTTTCTAGTATGAGATAAATAAAATTTTATGATAGTGAAGATATGGAAATAGAAAGGAACTTCTATTAATTTGTTAAATTGTGAACTTTGATAGGATAATATAAGGGCAATCTGTGAATATATATGTACCAACATTGATCATTTTATTTCAAATATGTATATGGTGGAAATAGAATTTAATATAGAATTGAATAAGTTATCTTTTTATTCTTATGTTGTGAAGTTATAGTCTGGTAGACTTGTTGGATTCCTAGAAAAGATATATTCTCTTTCTGCATTCCCTCCTCAAAAAAAATTTAAATCCATAAATATGTAGTGGTTTTAAAAGGTAGTTATTTGTGTGAATTATTTAGATAGATTTAAGATTTTAAGGTGGTAAGTTCTATTATGTAGTTTAAGTATTTAAAGTATTGTCATTATTATCATTTTAAAGTATAAACAATTGGTCTTAAATGGGTTTCACTTTGGAAGTGAGTGTAAGTTAGTAATGTTTTGAACATAAGTAGTTATGAAATGATAATGAGTTAACTACCCAGCTATTAAGTAGTTTTCAATTATGTTGTTAAATGAAAGGGGAAATTTAAATGTGTGGGCAAGGTTAGAGATTGATTAGGATATTCTCAAATTGGATAGTTTATTGGTGAAAAGGGATTTTAATCTTTTGGAAATTTATGTCCTTTATTTTCATTTAATGGATGATTTGTAAGTTCTCTTTATGGATAAGTCTTTTAGAATACTTGTGATGGTTATCATGAATTGTTTTAGTATGGGTAAGTTGTATAGTTATTTAGTTTTGGTCGTTAATTGATTTGGTTAATAAATATTGTTCTCGATTGAATTTTTGGTTGTTGTTTATTATGTAAGTGTTTTTGTGGAGTTGTGAGTGGTTGAGTATTTAAGGTGTTCTTAAATTTGGTACCTTGGATGCCCGGTTGCATGCTTTTACCTCTGTTGTTGAAGGATTGTTTTTGGATGGTTCCATGTTGGTGTGGATGCCTTTGGAGGTTAGTTTTGATTCAAGGAATCCTTTGTCATTTAATTTGTGTTGCAATGTAATTGGGAACTTTTATTTTGTTGATGAGTTATGGGTAGTTGATCTTCTTGGATTTTTGATTTATTTTGTATCAAAGTTGTTTATGTAGTCTGGATGGGGTTGTTGATCTTATTTTAATGTATTCTTTCATTATATTTGGATTGAAAATATTTCTGGTGGCCTTGCAATTATTGTTGTCATTGCTATGTTGTTGATTTTATGAAGGTGATTTGTGTACCATTATAAGGGGGTTATTGTGAGGAGAAAATTGAGGTCTCCCGTGGAATACCTAGTTGATGGCTTTTGGTTTTATTAAGTGATTTTGTTTAAAGGTTGATTTTCTTTTGTGTTTCCCTATTTGAGGTGGCACCATTGTTGCTTGTGGATGGGTCTTGATGAATCTTTCCCTTTTATGGATTTTCTGAGTTACTCTCATATTTGAGGAAATTTTATCCTTGTGTTTGGAATTATTAGGGAAAAGCTTGTGTTGCTTCTTTTTACCCTTGTTTGTGGGTTTTCATTCTTTTGGCTTCCAAAGGCTTGAGATGATTGATAATTGATGTTCTCTCTCTTTATGTGCCCTTGATGTGGCAAGTGTTTTGGTTTCATGATTTTAAAAGGGTTGTACGGGAATTGTTGAGACTTTGATTATGTATTATAGCGAGATGGGTAATGCCTCGCATGTTTCTCAGTTATGATCTAATGTTCTTTTTATATTGTACAACCCTTGGTTTCTTGGTTTTAGTTTGATGTTGTTGGGTCTCTAGGGAGAGTGGCTCCTCATGGGGGTCAGCGCCCCATTTAAGGGGAAGGGCACAAGATAACCCACGAGTGAGTTGGTAATCAAGTGAAAACCTAATAATTAACTTAGGATGGTTGGGTAGTAATATCATTATAAGATTAAAAATGGATGCCTTGTCTTCATTAGTGCTTCCGCAGACTAATGGAAGGCTGAGAAGGCCGTGGTTGGCAAGGTCATGACCTTGTCTTCACGAGAGGTCTACGGCTCTGCATGAGTCACCCTATGGACCGACGCCTCCAGTTGGGAGGAAGGGCACAGGATAGCCATAGATGGGGGCCGACGCCTCCAGTTGGGAGGAAGAGCACATGATAACCCATGTAGGACTATGCAATGACACTCTCCCCTAGTTGCCCAGGTGTTTTTACTTTATTGTGTTCCTCTAGAAGTATGTTATGGGAGTTGTTTTAGATTGTTGTTGACTGGACTTATATTGATTTATGGAGTATTGCCTTGATACATCTTTGGTGTACTTTGTGGTCTTGTATGATCTCATTGATATTTGATTTATGACCTTGTACTCTTTTGGTATTGTGCTATGATGTTATTATATTGTTTAATTGAAATTTGAAATTGTATTATGTTTATTAATTCAGTTTGATTTGGAAGTGGTTCATGATCATTCTTTGGTTACTTTTTTATTGGTCATTGCTTTGATTTATGTTTTGGGATTTGTGACTTTAAGTTATTATATTGTCTCTTGTAATCCTTGAGTTTTATGATACTTTTGTATGGTGTTGAGTCTTGTGGTTCCTTTCTTGGATGTTCTTGGTTGAGGATTCTTTCTTGTTAGCTCCTAGCATGGGAGGTGGGTCTTTGAACTCACATGGTCAGGTGGAATGTGCTAAGCACCCCATTGGGTCCCCAGTCGAGGATCGAGAGGTGCGGATTGGTGCGGTTGTAGTGACTCCAGAGTTGTACTTGTCTTGGAGCCAGTTATGATGCTTTGTATTCATCGATTTATTTGTATCATGTTATCTTGTGTATGGTTTCCATTTATGTTTGGAAACACTTTTGTATTATTGTACCTCTAGAACATTGTATTGTAATGTAATGTTAACTCTGTGTGGTTTTGGCCTTGGCAGTTGTTATTCATTATGTTGAGTTAATTATGTATATGTTCTACTTACTCAAATGGTTTCTTATCAATGATTATCATGTATGTGTTATATTTGTTAATGTTTATTTTGTTATGGATTATATCTTTGGATTTTATTCTTTATTGTCATTATGTGGATCTCAGTCTCGCAATGACTCCTCGTGTACCCCAAGGGATGCAAGTGTAAGTGTAAGTGAATTTGTTTAATTAATTTTTATGACTTTTGATTTAATGTGTTTTACATGTATGTTATGTTAACTTTAAAAAAAAATTAAAAAAAAATTGTGCAGTAAATTATTATGTTGTCCTTTGGGGTTCACACGGCGGGGCATTACAACATGGTATCAGAGCCTAGGTTCATACACTGGGCACTATGTGTGCTCACTATGTAACCTTGCGCTTAGACCTGTGAGTCTTGAGTTTCACTTTTCTTTTTTCATTGTTGTGAACTTGAATTTCTTATGTTAGTTGATGTCAGGTCGATGGTGTAGGAAACTGATGGGAAAGGATAGGACCCTCGATGTAGTGCGCAATGCACCGATATCCTTTCCTGTCAGGGATGCTCTATGGACCCTTGAGTTTGAGTGTGATGTGTTCTTGGTGATGTATTTCATGTGTGTGATTATGTCAAGTGTGTGTGGAATTTGCTATTTTCTTGTCCTTGAGTGATGAATTATGTTTTCTTGAATCTATGAAGGTGTAAAATTTTACCCCTTTTTATTGAAATTAATGTGAATTTCAGTGTTGAATAATGGTTAAAGTGGAGTTCTTTATGTGAAAATTATGAGTTTTAACAAAAATGTGAGGTTTGGTGGATAATTATTCTATGATTTTTAGCAGAATATAGTATCTTGAGGCTAAGATGCAACTTGAATTATTGGTACTAATGTGCAATGCTCTATGGTAGCTTTTGATTTACAGGAAGTGGGCTTCAAGAAGCATAGTGACGAAGGTAATGTAATTGTAATATTGAGGTATAGATACTTATAATGTCAAGTAGTAATTCATTTTGATATAGTAGATGAATTAAGTTTATGGTTAGTATCCTTATACGAATAGTTCCTAACTAATTAGAAGAAAATTATTTATGAGTTACTAGAATTATTTTGACTATTATGTGTGGTTTGGTGGGAGGGACAGTGTGGTATCACTCGCTCGCGAGTGCCCTACTATTCTGGGAGTTCCTCTCATGATGTATTTGTGATATATGTGTATTGTGCACAACATTTGTTTGCATGCAGGATTGCAGGAACTAAGTCTCGATTCCACCTGCATTGTCAGGACAGGGCGAGCATCATAAACACCCAATGGGATTGATGTAGAAAATAGGAACTGACAAGAAAGTTTCCCCAACCTAGTTCATCATCTATCCTTGTGTTTGTCAAATTGGTCTGGTTGCAACCCTGCCACCACTTTTGTTTTGGTATCATTTCCTTATTATTGGTTTGTTAAATTTTCATTGCTTTCTTGATGATGTTTAATTGATGTTTTAATTTATGGTGTTGATGTGCTTCTGATCATTGATATTGTTGTGTTACCATGTTTATGTTTGAGCTCGACTTCCAGGAGTAAGTCGATGTCTACGGGGGCAGGATGTAATTCCCCTCCATGTCGACTGTTTTGGACTTGTATGTGAGTTTTTGTGTGTGCTTCATTGATTATTGTGTTATTTGATTGTGTGGAAAATATAATATGTTAGTAATCATGTTTAAATAATTAATTAAATCATAAGTGATTTGTAAAGTTATTTAAAAAAAAATGATTAGAAATTGAAATCATAATCAATTAATTTAAATCAAATGATTTAGAACAAATGATCAATCAAACTAATTCGTTAAAAGTAAAAGTGATATTATTAGATAAATTGATTTAAATTGTTATGAACAAATAATCTTGAAAAGATAATTATTATAATAAGAAATTTAATGGATACTTATTTAGAATCTTGCAAATGGTTGATTTTCCTTATTCTAATGTGGAAGTAATTAATTAATAGTGTAGTGTGAAGATAATGAATATATATTCAAATAAAAGTTCAATTTTGTGGGTTTAAATTTATTTAAGTTTTAATCAAATGCATGATAAAAAGAAAATGAAATGTAAATGCATGAATAAGGGCAACAAAAGGAATTAAAGGGATTAAATATTATTTGGATTTATTTCTTGAGATGTGACTTTTGGTTTTCACTGGAAGTGGAAAAGGAAGAGACTTTTTGTGTGAGATTTTATTCAGAGGATTTTTGGGTTGGTAGGGGGGATTCTCTTTCCAACAGATTTTGGAGAATTTGGCAGTCGTCTTTTTGTTATAGTATTGCATTCTTTTATTCTTCTAAGAATTCATTTGAGGATTAAGATTTAAGTTTGAGGGAGGATCTTGGAGTTGTTGTTGGAAGGATTGGGTCAGTAAGAAGGATAAAGCTTCTATAGTTATCTACAGGCACAGGACACCAGGTTCTCCTTCTTCTTTTAAATTATCTTCTTTCTATAGCATCAAATGAAATAAGAATTCTTTGTTCTAGATTTGAAATTTAATGCATGTAGAAAACTCTCGAATCCTTATAAATGTTTTGGACTGTGTTTCAATCAAGAAAATTTTACCAAGGTTTGGGATTTTAGTTGATTAAATGAAATTATTTGTTGGGTTTTGGACTGTTGTTTATTATAATGAAACTAAGATTGGAATTCTGGAAATAACCAGCAATACTATAGTTTTAGCTGGGAAATATAATTAATAAATTTAAAATAATCTTTTTACTGGGAAAACTGGGTTGTTTATATTCTTGGATACATTTAAATATACACCAAAAAATTGTACAGTGTATATCTATCTCTGTTTTCGAAGTATTTGAAATACATTATATATATATATATATCTATTATATTTGATATATACATATATATATATATACCCATATATATATATATATATGTATATATACGTTGATAAAATATTGATTGTAAATTTATTTATTTTTGAAATTCGCCGAGCTTCCATTAGTTACTATATTTTGATTAATATTATTAAACCACGGGCTGTGTGGTGGTCTGGCCTTGGCCGTACCCACCACCCAGCCGGCCGTGGTGTTGGGCGGCAAGCTACGGACTACCACGGCAGTTCGTTAGACTGCTGTGAAAGTCCGTAGACTGTCCACGGCAGTCCTTCGGATTTCTGTGCCAGCCCAAGGACTGTCCACAGCCGGGGTAAAACCTGTGGCTTTTGATAGCCGTTTCCTTTCAAACAAAAAAATAAATAAATAAAATATAAAATATGCACTTGACATCTTTTCTTGAAAATGAAAATTTGTGTTTCGATTTTAAGATATATGCATTTATATATATATATCATATAATTATTATTTAATTTAAATATATTTTATGTCATAATTTCTCTGTTATATTTATTTAAATAAATTCTATCTGTAAACAGATAGTTTCGCTTTCTAGTATGAGATAAATAAAATTTTATGATAGTGAAGATATGGAAATAGAAAGGAACTTCTATTAATTTGTTAAATTGTGAACTTTGATAGGATAATATAAGGGAAATCTGTGAATATATATGTACCAGCATTGATCATTTTATTTCAAATATGTATATGGTGGAAATAGAATTTAATATAGAATTGAATAAGTTATCTTTTTATTCTTATGTTGTGAAGTTATAGTCTGGTAGACTTGTTGGATTCCTAGAAAAGATCTATTCTCTTTCTTCATTCCCTCCTCAAAAAGAATTTAAATCTATAAATATGTAGTGGTTTTAAAAGGTAGTTATGTGTGTGAATTATTTAGATAGATTTAAGATTTTAAGGTGGTAAGTTCTATTATGTAGTTTAAGTATTTAAAGTATTGTCATTATTATCATTTTAAAGTATAAACAATTGGTCTTAAATGAGTTTCACTTTGGAAGTGAGTGTAAGTTAGTAATGTTTTGAACATAAGTAGTTATGAAATGATAATCAGTTAACTACCCAGCTATTAAGTAGTTTTCAATTATGTTGTTAAATGAAAGGGGAAATTTAAATGTGTGGGCAAGGTTAGAGATTGATTAGGATATTCTCGAATTGGATAGTTTATTGGTGAAAAGGGATTTTAATCTTTTGGAAATTGATGTCCTTTATTTTCATTTAATGGATGATTTGTAAGTTCTCTTTATGGATAAGTCTTTTAGAATACTTGTGATGGTTATCATGAATTGTTTTAGTATGGGTAAGTTGTATAGTTATTTAGTTCTGTTCGTTAATTGATTTGGTTAATAAATATTGTTCTCGATTGAATTTTTGGTTGTTGTTTATTATGTAAGTGTTTTTGTGGAGTTGTGAGTGGTTGAGTATTTAAGGTGTTCTTAAATTTGGTACCTTGGATGCTTGGTTGCATGCTTTTACCTCTGTTGTTGAAGGATTGTTTTTGGATGGTTCCATATTGGTGTGGATGCCTTTGGAGGTTAGTTTTGATTCAAGGAATCCTTTGTCATTTAATTTGTGTTGCAATGTAATTGGGAACTTTTATTTTTTTGATGAGTTATGGGTAGTTGATCTTCTTGGATTTTTGATTTATTTTGTATCAAAGTTGTTTATGTAGTCTGGATGGGGTTGTTGATCTTATTTTAATGTATTCTTTCATTATATTTGGATTGAAAATACTTCTGGTGGCCTTGCAATTATTGTTGTCATTGCTATGTTGTTGATTTTATGAAGGTGATTTGTGTACCATTATAAGGGGGTTCTTGTGAGGAGAAAATTGAGGTCTCCCGTGGAATACCTAGTTGGTGGCTTTTGGTTTTATTAAGTGATTTTGTTTAAAGGTTGATTTACTTTTGCGTTTCCCTATTTGAGGTGGCACCATTGTTGCTTGTGGATGGGTCTTGATGAATCTTTCCCTTTTATGGATTTTCTGAGTTACTCTCATATTTGAGGAAATTTTATCCTTGTGTTTGGAATTATTAGGGAAAAGCTTGTGTTGCTTCTTTTTACCCTTGTTTGTGGGTTTTCATTCTTTTGGCTTCCAAAGGCTTGAGATGATTGATAATTGATGTTCTCTCTCTTTATGTGCCCTTGATGTGGCAAGTGTTTTGGTTTCATGATTTTAAAAGGGTTGTACGGGAATTGTTGAGACTTTGATTATGCATTATAGTGAGATGGGTAATGCCTCGCATGCTTCTCAGTTATGATCTAATGTTCTATTTATGTTGTACAACCCTTGGTTTCTTGGTTTTAGTTTAATGTTGTTGGGTCTCTAGGGAGAGTGGCTCCTCGTGGGGGCCGGCGCCCCGTTTAAGGGGAAGGGCACAAGATAACCCACGAGTGAGTTGGTAATCAAGTGAAAACCTAATAATTAACTTAGGATGGTTGGGTAGTAATATCATTATAAGATTTAAAAATGGATGCCTCATCTTCATTAGTGCTTCCGCAGACTAATGGAAGGCTGAGAAGGCCGTGGTTGGCAAGGTCGTGACCACGTCTTCACGAGAGGTCTACAGCTCCGCATGAGTCACCCTATGGACCGACTCCTCCACTTGGGAGGAAGGGCAAAGGATAGCCATAGATGGGGGCCAGCGCCTCCAGTTGGGAGGAAGAGCACAAGATAACCCATGTAGGACTATGCGATGACACTCTCCCTTAGTTGCCCAAGTGTTTTTACTTTATTGTGTTCCTCTGGAAGTATGTTATGGGAGTTGTTTTTGATTGTTGTTGATTGGACTTATATTGATTTATGGAGTATTGCCTTGATACATCTTTGGTGTACTTTGTGGTCTTGTATGATCTCATTGATATTTGATTTATGACCTTGTACTCTTTTGGTACTGTGCTATGATCTTATTATATTGTTTAATTGCAATTTGAAATTGTATTATGTGTATTAATTCAGTTTGATTTGGAAGTGGTTCATGATCATTCTTTGGTTACTTTTTTATTGGTCATTGCTTTGATTTATGTGTTGGGATTTGTGACTTTAAGTTATTATATTGTCTCTTGTAATCCTTGAGTTTTATGATACTTTTGTATGGTGTTGAGTCTTGTGGTTCCTTGCTTGGATGTTCTTGGTTTAGGTCTCTTTCTGGTTAGCTCCTAGCACGGGGGGTGGGTCTTCAGACTCACATGGTCAGGTGAAACGTGCTAAGCACCCCATTGGGTCCCCAGTCGAGGATCGAGAGGTGCGGATTTGTGCGGTTGCAGTGACTCCAGAGTTGTACTTGTCTTAGAGCCAGTTATGATGCTTTGTATTCATAGATTTATTTGTATCATTTTATCTTGTGTATGGTTTCCATTTATATTTGGAAACACTTTTGTATCATTGTACCTCTAGAACATTGTACTGTAATGTAATTTTAACTCGGTGTGGTTTTGGCCTTGGCAGTTGTTATTCATTGTGTTGAGTTAATTATGTATATGTTGTACTTACTCAAATGGTTTCTTATCAATGATTATCATGTATGTGTTATATTTGTTAATGTTTATTTTGTTATGGATTATATCTTTGGATTTTATTCTTTATTGTCATTGTGTTTATCTCAGTCTCGTAATGACTCCTCGTGTATCCCAAGGGATGTAAGTGTAAGTGTGAGTGAATTTGTTTAATTAATTTTTATGACTTTTGATTTAACGTGTTTTACATGTATGTTATGTTAACTTTTTTTTTTTTTAAATAAAAAAATTGTGCAGTATATTATTATGTTGTTGTCCTTTGGGGTTCACATGGTGGGGCGTTACAACATGGTATCAGAGCCTAGGTTCATACACTGGGCACTATGTGTGCTCACTATGTAACCTTGCGCTTAGACCCATGAGTCTTGAGTTTCACTTTTCTTTTGTCATTGTTGTGAACTTGAATTTCTTATGTTAGTTGATGTCAGGTCGATGGTGCAGGAAACTGATGGGAAAGGATAGGACCCTCGGTGTAGTGCGCAATGAACCGATATCCTTTCCTATCAGGGATGCTCTATGGACCCTTGAGTTTGAGTGTGATGTGTTCTTGGTGATGTATTGCATGTGTGTGATTATGTCAAGTGTCTGTGGAATTTGCGATTTTCTTGTCCTTGAGTGATGAATTATGTTTTCTTGAATCTGTGAAGGTGTAAAATTTTACCCCTTTTTATTGAAATTAATGTGAATTTTAGTGTTGAATAATGGTTAAAGTGGAGTTCTTTGTGTGAAAATTATGAGTTTTAACAAAAATGTGAGGTTTGGTGGATAATTATTCTATGATTTTTAGCAGAATATAGTATCTTGAGGCTAAGATGCAACTTGAATTATTGGTACTAATGTGCAATGCTCTATGGTAGCTTTTGATTTACAGGAAGTGGGCTTCAGGAAGCATAGTGACGAAGGTAATGTAATTGTAATATGCAGGTATAGTTACTTATAATGTCAAGTAGTAATTCATTTTGATATAGTAGATGAATTAAGTTTATGGTTAGTATCCTTATACGAATAGTTCCTAACTAATTAGAAGAAAATTGTTTGAGTTACTAGAATTATTTTGACTATTATGTGTGGTTTGGTGGGAGGGACTGTCACGCCCCCCCGTGCAAACCCCAAAGGAACTAATAACAACGGAACAAATTTTTTTTTTAAAGAATATAATAAACATACTTAAGTATTATAACATAACAATGTATTATGAGGCACAACTAGTTCCAATGGGGTACACGAAGTGACATGACTACACAAACCCATAACAACGGTAACAAGCTAACAAAAATAATCTATTACGCAAATCTATTCATTCCCATTTCATCATTTAAAATATCCATCAACTATATCCATATTAATAACATATGCACATATGACAATACATGGAATTATAAAGATATAAAGTGTTACACATTTTGATATATACAACTCAACATAACCAACTATAACCAATGATCCTGAATAAGTACATAGCCTGAATAAACATTACATCCAAATGATAGTAGAATACAATTGACTAAAAGTACAACTCAATAACCATATATACAATTTACAACAAGGTCATCCCAACACATGTGGGAGACAATACATTAATGAATACATTACATCTGAAGTATAACATACATCTGGTACAAAGAATTACTGGATCATCAACATCCTCCAAATACCCTGCAATAAAAATACATCTGCAACAGAAAGGGAAACCCAACGGGGTGCGAAGCACGTTCCACCCAACCACCCCCGTGCTGAGAGTAGACAAGGAAGGGTCCCCGACCAAGCATGCCTAACAAAAACAAATACTAACTCCAAATAGACAACTTAACATCAAAGACCACTTAGAAATGAAACAATGACAAATCCAAAGGAACAACAACAATCCACTTCAGAACATAACAACAAGTCATAATCATGACACCAATGAGACTCAAGACATAATATCAAGGACTATTTCCAACAATAACCAAAGAGAAGTCAATAAATCACTTAACCACTACAAACACAATATCACTTAACAACTACAATCATAAGTCACTTAACAACTATAAACACAATATCACTTAACATCTACAATCACAAGTCACTTAACAACTACAAACACAATATTACTTAACAGAAGGTTACAATGCTTCCAGAGAACAAAGATCATGAACATCGCACAATAACTGATTAACTGTCGACATAGGAAGAGTGTCATGCATAAATTACCATGAGTTACCCTGGCTCAACCTTCCTAGGCTACCGGACCCCCATCATGGGTTACCCTGGCTTGCCTCTATTGGCCGCCAGACACTCACGCAAAACTGTGCGTCCCATCTCATCTCGAGCCTTATCATTCACTTGCTTCATGAGAGACACATCCTTTATCTTTATTAGTGTGAAAGCTCCCCATTAATTCTTTTAGATTATCACTTAATTAAACTCTAGGTAGGTTACCCTGGTGCCCCTTTGTGTGCCAGACCCCCACAAAGAGCCACTCTCCTATCGACAACACACAAGGCACGATACCACAATAGGTAACTAGACAACATAAACTCTCCAATCCAAGGAGAAAACAAAACCAGGAAACTCACTCCAAACACTGGAGGAAACCAATTCGAATACACACTCCTTCCAAAGGAGGTACAAATCTCATTACCCACTCCTATTTCTTAGGAGGCACAAATCCCCATTCATGGAAACCGGGTACAACATCATAGTACAATACATCAAGGCGATTTACAAACTGAACCTCTACACATAGAAACATGAAAGAAAAAAATTCCATTTTTGGAAGCCCTTAACAAAAACTTAAACTCTTACGAAAGGTAAAGTAACCTAAGGCTTTCCCATACGACACAAAAGCACTATGAAGAAAATGCCATAGTAGAATTAACGAATAATTTCAAGAATCACAATTACGTTTAATTAAATCCATAAAAAAACAAATTACAATGAATAATAAATTTCACCCAATAACTCAATCAATTACATGAGAACACTCATTTCAACACAACATAATAAATTTATTTCCAATTTCCTAATTAACTATAATAATGCAAAATATTAAAACGTAATCACAATATATAAATAAATTAAACAAATAAAAACTATATTTAAAATCATTCTATAAGATTAACATTTATATCCTATTTTGTTTTAAAGAAAATTATAATTTAAAAAAAAATATCCAACCCCATCTATATAACAATAATCAATTAATAAAACTAATAGAGTCACATTACAAAAAATATTATACGAAACGAATTTGAATTAAGTCGCAATTGAATAATATATAATTAAAAAAAAATTGAATTAAATCTCAACATATATATATATATATATATATATATATATATATATATATATATATTTATATTTATATATTTAAACAAACTAAATATAAATAAAAAAAATACACATTAAATAAACTTAATAAATAAATTTCTAAAATTTTAAAATGGTTTTCATATGGCAGTAATGGTGGTACTGCGTACCTCCCAATGGGAGGCCGCAGTCCCCACCATTGGTGGTACTGCATACCTCCCAATGGGAGGCCCGCAGTCCTCACCAGACTGCGTACAGCAGTCAGTGACTGCTATGCGCAGTCTGTGTGGACTGTGCGCAGCCACCAAGTGGGGGGGTCGGGGGTGGTACGGCCACCGCCGACCATTCCCTCCCCTCCAAAAATACAATTTTTATTTTATTTAAAATAAAACATTAATCCGTCCCAAACCCAGATGCGGAATAAAAAAATGCATTCTGAATAAAATAAATAAATTTCCCTTCCCAATAAAATACAGATCAACTCGAAATATAATTTATTTTCATAAATATTTCGTACGATACAGATTACGAAAATAATATGAATGTATATATATAATGAATGCTTAGTTTATTTTAGACAGTAATTTTAAAATTTAATATATATAACTATTTTTTAAATAATAATGCATATATATACAGAGAACCAATATTTAACTGAAAAATATATTCAAATAACACAAACAGAATTTTATATATATATATGGATAATAAGATGAACAATAAAATAAATACATGGGTTTTCAAAAGATTCAATATAAATCTTGACATGCAAAACTATTCATCACGAATACAATATGATTTTCTTTTCAATGATTCCATAATTAAATTTTTATTGAACAATTTTAAACAAGGTTTTCACTATAGAGAAACACAAATGTTTATACAAACAAATCTTAATAACAGGAAATTCTTTTTAAAACACAAAGAGAATTAATCTTTCAACATTACAGTCAAAAATTTATTACAGAAGAGTAAATCAAAAGAGAAATAATGAACTTGAAAGGAACCTGAAACCCTTCGTTTGATGAAGAATCCTTTTGAATCCTCCTCTCGACTTTCTGCCTTCAACTCTTCTCTCGATCTTCCACCTCCAACGTTCTTCTGAATCTCCCTTTATTTCGAAAACCACAATAATTTTTATCCCCCAAAATCCCCCAACAAAACTATTTTTCCTTTATTTTTATTTCCAGATCCAAAACAACCGAGCCCAAAACTTGTGTGTGAATAAATTCCCTCATAAAAATAATAAATCACTAATTAAAATCAATAAATATTTTTCCGCTTTCTTTTCCAAAAAGCCTCTTTCCTTATTGGTCCTTTTTCAGCTTTTAAAAGCTCACACTTATCTAAAATTTTAATTGAAATAATTTATTTAATTCAGATATTATCTTCACATAATTTTCTAATTTAATATTAATAACAAAATATAATATCTAATTATTCTTAACAATATTAATTTTAATTATAATTATTTGCATTTTTAATTAATTAAATCACTTTTAATTTATAATATATTTAAATTTAATATTTTTCTAACTCTCAATTAACTCAAATAACAATGCAACATTAAGTAATTATTTTATGAAATACGATTAATTAATTAAACACTAACCAAGAATAAAATAAATACTCAACAGTGAAACTACATACAAGACAAAGACAAAACTTCAGTCATAAAACAATGACTCACAACAGACGACGGACTTGGGACGGGGACACTTCCAAGCCTACTCCCTTTTTCAACATTTTACCCATTGGGTTAATTTATTGCTCGCCCTGTCCTGCCGAAGCAAGTGGAATCGAGACTTATTCCTGCAATCCTGCATCCAAATAAACGTCAAGTAGCACATGTATATATATATATAGTCAAACATCCTATCGTGATAAGGAATTGCAGTGTAGTAAGGCACTCGTGAACGAGTGATGCTACACTGTCCTCTCACCTAATCTATTCTAACAATTATAATATCCATAACGAGCTAACATTTCTAACCAAATTCATCATAAGATAACATGATACCTAACTACAGCATCATAACTAATTATTAAACATTTGCATCATAAAATAATACTGAATTAAATAACATCACCATAGAATCATCACTTTGACATATAAACATTAATGACAAATCATTTAAATAAACAAATAATCCAAACAACACACAGAGTATCATAAATCATACTAATAATGTCATATCAAATGATCATGTCCACTAAAGGGATAACAACATCATCAAACTACAGCCAACCAAAACAAAACCCCAATAGTATCATCATAGTATCAGCATATCAAGTTAACACATAGAAATTAATAAGTCTAAACAGTATGAGGGGTATTACAGGGACAGTCTGGTATCACTCGCTCGTAAGTGCCCTACTATGCTGGGAGTTCCTCTCACGATGTATTTGCGATATATGTGTATTGTGCACAACGTTTGTTTGCATGCAGGATTGCAGGAACTAAGTCTCGATTCCACCTGCATTGTTAGGATAGGGCGAGCATCATAAACACCCAATGGGATTGATGTAGAAAATAGGAACTGACAAGAAAGTTTCCCAAACCTAGTTCATCATCTGTCCTTGTGTTTGTCAAATTGGTCTGGTTGCAACCTTGCCACCACTTTTGTTTTGGTATCATTTCCTTATTATTGGTTTTTTAAATTTTCATTGCTTTCTTGATGACGTTTAATTGATGTTTTAATTTATGGTGTTGATGTGCTTATGATCATTGATATTGTTGTGTTACCATGTTTATGCTTGAGCTCGACTTCCAGGATTAAGTTGATGTCTAGGGGGGAAGGATGTAATGCCCCTCCGTGTCGGTTGTTTTGGACTTGTATGTGAGTTTCTGTGTGTGCTTCATTGATTACTGTGTTATTTGATTGTGTGGAAAATATAATATGTTATTAACCATGTTTAAATAATTAATTAAATCATAAGTGATTTGTAAAGTTATTTAAAAAAAATATGATTAGAAATTAAAATCATAATCAATTAAGTTAAATTAAATGATTTAGAACAAATGATCAATCAAACTAATTCGTTAAAAGTAAAAGTGATATTATTAGATAAATTGATTTAAATTGTTATGAACAAATAATCTTGAAAAGATAATTATTATAATAAGAAATTTAATGGATACTTATTTAGAATCTTGCAAATGGTTGATTTTAATTATTCTAATGTGGAAGTAATTAATTAATAGTGTATTGTGAAGATAATGAATATATATTCAAATTAAAGTTCAATTTTGTGGATTTAAATTTATTTAAGTTTTAATCAAATGCATGATAAAAAGAAAATGAAATGTAAATGCATGAATAAGGGCAACAAAAGGAATTAAAGGGATTAAATATTATTTGGATTTATTTCTTGAAATGTGACTTTTGGTTTTCACTGGAAGTGGAAAAGGAAGATACTTTTTGTGTGAGATTTTATTTAGAGGATTTTTGGGTTGGTAAGGGGGGTTCTCTTTCCAATAGATTTTGGAGAATTTGGCAGTCGTCTTTCTGTTATAGTATTGCATTCTTCTATTCTTCTGAGAATTCATTTAAGGATTAAGATTTAAGTTTGAGGGAGGATCTTGGAGCTGCTACTAGAAGGATTGGGTCAGCAAGAAGGATAAGGCTTCTACAGTTATCTCCAGGCACAGGACGCCAGGTTCTCCTTCTTCTTTTAAATTTTCTTCTTTCTATAGCATCAAATGAAATAAGAATTCTTTTTTCTGGATTTGAAATTTAATGCATATAGAAAACTCTCGAATCCTTATAAATGTTGTGGACTGTGTTTCAATCAAGAAAATTTTACCAAGGTTCGGGATTTTAGTTGATTAAATGAAATTATTTGTTGGGTTTTGGACTGTTGTTTATTATAATGAAACTAAGATTGGAATTCTGGAAATAACCAGCAATACTATAGTTTTGGCTGGGAAATATAATTAATAAATTTAAAATAATCTTTTTACTGGGAAAACTGGTTTGTGTATATTCTTGGATACATTTAAATATACACCAAAAAATTTTACAGTGTATATCTGTCTCTGTTTTTGAAGTATTTGAAATACATTATATATATATATATATATATATATATATATGTATGTATATATACGTTGACAAAATATTGATTGTAAATTTATTTATTTTTGAAATTTGTTGAGCTTCCATCAGTTACTATATTTTGATTAATATTATTAAACCACGGGCTGAGTGGTGGTCCGGCCTTGGCCGTACCCACCACCCAGCTGGCCGTGGTGTTGGGCGGCAGGCTACAGACTACCACGGTAGTCCGTCGGACAGCTGTGACAGTCTGTAGACTGTCCACGGTAGTCCTTCAGACTGCTGTGTCAGCCCAAGGACTGTCCACAGCTGGGGTAAACCCCGTGGCTTTTGATAGCCGTTTCCTTTAAAACAAAAAAATTAATAAAAAATATATAAAATATGCGCTTGACATCTTTTCTTTAAAATGAAAATTTGTGTTTCGATTTTAATATATATGCATTTATATATATATATATATATATATATATATATATATATATATGTATATATATCATATAATTATTATTTAATTTAAATATATTTTATGTCATAATTTCTCTATTATATTTATTTAAATAAATTTTGTCTGTAAACAGATAGTTTCACTTTCTAGTATGAGATAAATAAAATTTTATGATAGTGAAGATATGGAAATAGAAAGGAACTTCTATTAATTTGTTAAATTGTGAACTTTGATAGGATAATATAAGGGAAATCTGTGAATATATATGTACCAGCATTGATCGTTTTATTTCAAATATGTATATGGTGGAAATAGAATTTAATATAGAATTGAATAAGTTATCTTTTTATTCTTATGTTGTGAAGTTATAGTATGGTAGACTTGTTGGATTCCTAGAAAAGATCTATTCTCTTTCTTCATTCCCTCCTCAAAAAGAATTTAAATCTATAAATATGTAGTGGTTTTAAAAGGTAGTTATGTGTGTGAATTATTTAGATAGATTTAAGATTTTAAGGTAGTAAATTCTATTATGTAGTTTAAGTATTTAAAGTATTGTCATTATTATCATTTTAAAGTATAAACAATTGGTCTTAAATGGGTTTCACTTTGGAACTGAGTGTAAGTTAATAATGTTTTGAACATAAGTAGTTATGAAATGATAATGAGTTAACTACCCAGCTATTAAGTAGTTTTCAATTATGTTGTTAAATGAAAGGGGAAATTTAAGTGTGTGGGAAAGGTTAGAGATTGATTAGGATATTCTCGAATTGGATAGTTTATTGGTGAAAAGGGATTTTAATCTTTTGGAAATTGATGTCCTTTATTTTCATTTAATGGATGATTTGTAAGTTCTCTTTATGGATAAGTCTTTTAGAATACTTGTGATGGTTATCATGAATTGTTTTAGTATGGATAAGTTGTATAGTTATTTAGTTCTGGTCATTAATTGATTTGGTTAATAAATATTGTTCTCGATTGAATTTTTGGTTGTTGTTTATTATGTAAGTGTTTTTGTGGAGTTGTGAGTGGTTGAGTATTTAAGGTGTTCTTAACTTTGGTACCTTGGATGCCTGGTTGCATGCTTTTACCTCTGTTGTTGAAGGATTGTTTTTGGATGGTTCCATGTTGGTGTGGATGCCTTTGGAGGTTAGTTTTGATTCAAGGAATCCTTTGTCATTTAATTTGTGTTGCACTATAATTGGGAACTTGTATTTTGTTGATGAGTTATGGGTAGTTGATCTTCTTGGATTTTTGATTTATTTTGTATCAAAGTTGTTTATGTAGTTTGGATGGGGTTGTTGATCTTATTTTAATGTATTCTTTCATTATATTTGGATTGAAAATAGTTCTGGTGGCCTTGCAATTATTGTTGTCATTGCTATGTTGTTGATTTTATGAAGATGATTTGTGTACCATTATAAGGGGGTTCTTGTGAGGAGAAAATTGAGGTCTCCCATGGAATACCTAGTTGGTGGCTTTTGGTTTTATTAAGTGATTTTGTTTAAAGGTTGATTTTCTTTTGCGTTTCCCTATTTGAGGTGGCACCATTGTTGCTTGTGGATGGGTCTTGATGAATCTTTCCCTTTTATGGCTTTTCTGAGTTACTCTCATATTTGAGGAAATTTTATCCTTGTGTTTGGAATTACTAGGGAAAAGATTGTGTTGCTTCATTTTTACCCTTGTTTGTGGGTTTTCATTCTTTTGGCTTCCAAAGGCTTGAGATGATTGATAATTGATGTTCTCTCTCTTTATGTGCCCTTGATGTGGCAAGTGTCTTGGTTTCATGATTTTAAAAGGGTTGTATGGGAATTGTTGAGACTTTGATTATGTATTATAGCGAGATGGGTAATGCCTCGCATGCTTCTCAGTTATGATCTAATGTTCTTTTTATGTTGTACAACCCTTGGTTTCTTGGTTTTAGTTTGATGTTGTTGGGTCTATAGGGAGAGTGGCTCCTCCTGGGGGCCGGTGCCCCGTTTAAGGGGAAGGGCACAAGATAACCCACGAGTGAGTTGGTAATCAAGTGAAAACCTAATAATTAACTTAGGATGGTTGGGTAGTAATATCATTATAAGATTTAAAAATGGATGCCTCATCTTCATTAGTGCTTTTACAAACTAATGGAAGGCTGAGAAGGTCATGGTTGGCAATGTTGTGACCTCGTCTTCACGAGAGGTCTACGGCTCCGCATGAGTCACCCTGTGGACCGGCACCTCCAATTGGGAGGAAGGGCATAGGATAGCCATAGATGGGGGCCGGTGCCTCCAGTTGGGAGGAAGAGCACATGATAACCCATGTAGGACTATGCGATGACACTCTCCCCTAGTTTCCCAGGTGTTTTTACTTTATTGTGTTCCTCTAGAAGTACGTTATGGGAGTTGTTTTAGATTGTTGTTGATTGGACTTATATTGATTTATGGAGTATTGCCTTGATACATCTTTGGTGTACTTTGTGGTCTTGTATGATCTCATTGATAGTTGATTTATGACCTTGTACTCTTTTTGGTACTGTGCTATGATGTTATTATATTGTTTAATTATAATTTTAAATTGCATTATGTTTATTAATTCAGTTTGATTTGGAAGTGGTTCATGATCATTCTTTGGTTACTTGTTTATTGGTCATTGCTTTGATTTATGTGTTGGGATTTGTGACTTTAAGTTATTATATTATCTCTTGTAATCCTTGAGTTTTATGATACTTTTGTATGGTGTTGAGTCTTGTGGTTCCTTGCTTGGATGTTCTTGGTTGAGGTCTCTTTCTTGTTAGCTCCTATCACGGGGGGTGGGTCTTCGGACTCACATGGTCAGGTGGAACGTGCTAAGCACCCCATTGGGTCCCCAGTCGAGGATCGAGAGGTGCAGATTGGCGTGGTTGCAGCGACTCCAGAGTTGTACTTGTCTTAGAGCCATTTATGGTGCTTTGTATTCATCTATTTATTTGTATCATGTTATCTTGTGTATTGTTTCCATTTATGTTTGGAAACACTTTTGTATCATTGTACCTCTAGAACATTGTACTGTAATGTAATGTTAACTCGGTGTGGTTTTGGCCTTGGCAGTTGTTATTCATTATGTTGAGTTAATTATGCATATGTTGTACTTACTCAAATGGTTTCTTATCAATGATTATCATGTATGTGTTATATTTGTTAATGTTTATTTTGTTATGGATTATATCTTTGGATTTTATTCTTTATTGTCATTGTGTGGATCTCAGTCTCGTAATGACTCCTCGTGTACCCCAAGGGATGTAAGTGTAAGTGTAAGTGAATTTGTTTAATTAATTTTTATGAATTTTGATTTAATGTGTTTTACATGTATGTTATGTTAACTTTTAAAAAAAATAAAAAAAAATTGTGCAGTAAATTATTGTGTTGTTGTCCTTTGGGGTTCACACGGCGGGGCGTTACAAAAAAATACTTATGCATTTGTTATTTTCTGAGTTGAAACTGAATGGAAAAATCCCCCAACACATCTAATAGAGAAAATGACGTCTTCGATTATTAAATTTTTAGGTTTAAATTTTCAATTTATAGCTTCCTTTCATGTTTTTATTTTTGCTAATCTTCTGTTTTCAGCGTGTGTCTTCAAGAGTTAATGAAGTTTTTGCAGATCAATAGTTGAAGACCAATATCAAAACTACTAATGAATCTTTCTACAGAATGCATGTCGAAGACCATAGTTAAATTTTTGAAATAGATTATTCGGTAGTGTAGCAAATCTTTCATTTGGATTAAAATTAACAAGTGTCTACTATGTTTGGTGCGAAAGAATAATTATGTTAGTACCCTCATGATTTGGTATATCAAAGTATCCTCTCCCCTTGTACATAAATGCAATCCTAGGTGTAAGAGAAACTGTTACTGACTCTAGAAATTGGGCTTGTCCTGGTGGGAAAAAATACTCAGCTTAGGATGACTCAAACCGGTAGCACCCTAAACCCGACAGACTTCTAGTTGGTATATAAAAGTGGATTCTTGGGGAAATCCCAACGAATCATGCATATGGTTTCGACGAGATGGATTCAAAAGGGGAATCTCGCCACATGGATCATGCCCTACAAATGGAATGCCCAAATTAAACACCTTTGTTTATAGTGTCCAAAATCCTTCTATTTACTGGTACAGTAGGCCGGACCTATGAAGCCATCTCATATTCTTACGGTTCATGTGTAGAAATGAAATTATTCCATGGGATGTTCATAGGTATTATAGCTTGGTTGCCCCAAATGACATTAATGAGCCATGGAGGGGAGCCAGAGGGGTCAAGCTACTAATCATCCACCTTGAATATGCGTAGTTGGGAAACCAAGTGAGAATTCAGTAAATACTATCCTACACAGCCTAGGATGTTCTTCTCTATTGTCAAATTAAATGTTCTTTGAGTCCAAAATCAAACTAAAAACAAATTGTCTTATGATTGTCTTTGTTTTCCAGAACTTGATCACAAAACAACATCAGTTTTATATCTCAATTCACTGAAAACATGCAACTATCAACAGAGTCACAACTGTTCACCAGAGATTCGTAATTGTTCTTTCAAGTCACATCTATTTAGTCTAGAGTCGCATCTATCAGAAACTGTCCAATTTCATCTAGAGTCACATCTATTGAGCCTAGAGTCACATTTTCCAGATTAGCTTGCATTTTCTCAGTTGAAAACTACATCTAATTTAGGAGACCACACTTGTGACATTATGTGATGCATCTAAAAGGTGAGCCACAACAGTAGTCTGGAATGACACATTTTCCACTGTCACAGAACTTTTACCAGTGCATAGAGTTTAGAAAACCACATCTAATATAGTCCGAGTCACAATTTCCATCACGAGTCACATCTGTGAGAAATTACACCACATCTATCTGATACTAGATATTGAATTTTACCAGAAATGCGCAACTGACTACTAGAAAACCACAACTGTGAAACATAACATCTGCTAAATTTTGTGACACATCTTCCTGAGTATTAGAAAACTAGAATTCATAGCAACAGTCCAATTGACACAGTCATACCAGTCTTTGATCTGACCTTTCACAGTAGTCCTTGAATAGAAACTTGAAGTGATTTTCTCAATCTTGCATCCTTTAGGTATCATTTATTCATTTACCATAGTCATCCTAATTTTGAGTTTTAGTTTCATCATAGAATACATATTACCTTTAGATCAAACTTTTAGGATAGTCACTTTTACAAACTTTAGAATAGGTCCACTTTCTACACTTTGGAAAAACCATAGCGTCAACAAAATCTATCATTGAACCTAGTCACGTCATCATATCTTTTTTCCTACAATGAGTCCTCCTAGCTCATTAGTCTAGTTAGGGAGCTCACCTTATCTTTGGTCCTTGTCCTACATAGGTTCCTTGACATAACTAAATTGACACTTTGCTTAGACTCTAGGTAGTTGGTAACTTCATCTGAGGTTCACAAAATTGATTACCTTAGAAGCTTGCTTAGATTTTGCATATTTAGATAGGGTCATCCTAGACTAGCATCATATTAGACATACCTTACTCACACAAAAAATACCAAAAATATAGTTACATACATTCCTTATTTGCATCTAGAAAATCCCAAAAATATAGACTAGAGTCATGCTATCCATAGATGTAGTTTTACATTCCTTGCATATTGAGCCTATCTTACATGGTTAAAACTAGGTCTAAGAGAAAAGAGAGAAAATATGTCAAACCCAAACGAATTCATCAATCCATTCTCAACAAGACCTCACAGGACTTTATTAGACAAATTCACCACTAGAGACACTCAAGGACACATTAGAACAAAAGACATAGAGGATGTTGCACAAGACCCATAGTTTGCCTCTTTTGTAGATGAGTGCCTAGAAAATGATCTTCAATGATACTTAGCCAAATTTCTAGCTGAAGGTGCTACCTTACCTACAAGATTTGATATTATCACCTGACAAACTCAACCTACACAAGGGATAAACACAATGACTGCTAGTACCACTATACCTCAAGTAAATATAGCCATACCATCTGGCATACCTACATAGAGTATGACAATCCATACGTCTCCATTCGGTACATCTGGCATGACATCAAGATTTAATTTCACTATAAGAGCATCATTGTCCACTTCATTTGGTCCTCTTGTTGGGAACAAAAGAACTAAAATGTTAGCTCCTACACTAAATGTCAGTGTCCCCAACACCATACCATAGAAAACAACTATACCTAGTGTCCATGTCACTAGTACTATACTACAAATTGCACAGACATGAGGCATACCCTCTTTCCAGTATGGTAGTCAAAACCCATTTTCATATACTCTGAATCAGAATCCATTCTCATACATTCCAAGTCAAAACCCATTTTCACAAACTCTGAATCAGAATCCATTCAGACAAATTCTGAATCAACAAACATTCACCAATATTCTAAATCCAAATCCACATCACATACCAACATTCAATCAAAACCCATCACGAGATCTTGGATTTTAGAATACATACATAGATCCACATAATCTGCCCAACACATCATTAACCCAGGTTGACGTCTTGCAAACACAAATGCATGCACGATAAAAACAAATGGATAACATGGCGGTGTCAACTAAGAAAACATTTTCAACAAAGGAAATATGCCCATTTCCCTTTGATAAATCATTGTACATGACACCTTCTCCTCACGGGTATGTCATACCGAATGTCCCTAAGTACAATGGAAAATGAAATCTGATAGAACATATAAGGGAATTTTCTACCATGTACATAGATGTCGCTTATGACCCCACATATCTTATGAAACTATTTCCAAGAAGTCTTGTAGGAATTGCACTCAAGTGGTTTTCAGGTCTAGACTATCATCAAATCATGGGGTGAACTAGCTGAGAAATTTGTTGAGCAATTCTCCTTCAACATAGACCACGAGATAGATATAGCAACTTTTTGTCACACAACACAAGATGAAGGAGAAAATTTCATCACTTTCTTCCAGAGATGGAGGACTATAGCTAGTCGGTGTCCTATCAAGATACCTGAAAAACAAAAAGTCACTATGTTCCATGAAAACCTTAACGCAAAACTAAGAAGTAACTTAAGGGTACATTGTTGCACATCCTTTTCGAAACTAGTGGAAAAAGGGTTTATAATAGAAAAGGATCTCATTGAAAAAGAACTTAATACATCGACATCCAATAGAATTCCAATAGTACAGAACACCCCCAATGACGTAAATAAATTTTGGTATCAAAACAAAAATGTTACCAATGATAGGGTAGTTGATGATAAAACCTTACAAGAGAGACTGATCATTACATTGCAATGACATAATCCCTCTACCAACATGCTTAATGCCATCAATCAACCTCCCAACATGGTCTAAAATACTCAATGTCCGCAACAATAGAGGAGGTTTCAAAAACATGAGTTCACTCCCTTAGGGGAACCCATCGAGTCAGTGTTCAAACAACTATTACAACACAATCTTATATAGCTTCAAGAGCCAAGACAATTTAAACTAGTTTGATCGGATGAAAATTCCTTTTGTGAGTATCATAGAACTAAGGGACATAACCTACAAAATTGTTGACAACTGAATAATATCATACAGGATCTTGTTGAGAAGAGAATAATTGAAGTTAGCGGACAAAAACAACAGTCATCAAACACTGATCACAAAGTCTTTTATGATCCACTACATGACCATGGGAAAGGAAATGTCCCCAGTTTGAGTAACAAAACCAATATGTCGGCCAACTATGCAAATATCAAGCATGATTATAATAGTGGAAAAATCATTAATCACCTTCGCACCGCTGATGAGAATATCAATACCATTACCATCAATACAATTCTCGAGTGTGTTGTCAACACTCATCATACTAAGATCAGTATCCAAGGTCCTCCATCGCAAAAAACATTGCAAACTTCGAAATTGCACTATAACTTGATCAATTGGGGAAGACCCTAGCCCAAATCTCTATCTTGGAATTGTTATGTATCTCCCCTGAGCATCGATTTGTTTTAGACAAAGATTTAAAGAGTGCTACTATCCCTAATGATCTTGATGTTAATTATTTCCAAGAAATGGTAGGCTACTTGACCAATAATCATCATGCCACATTCTTTGAACAAGACTACGCAACTAAGAAGACAAATCATAATTACCCATTACATCTAGAAGTCCTTGTTGATGATACCAAAGTTAGACGAGTTTTGGTAGACAGAGGAGTAGGGTTAAATCGATGCACTTTAAAACTGATTAAGGCATTAGGTTTCTTGGAAGCATGGATAGACACAACCAAAAGTATTGTCATTAAGGCTTATGACGATGAGGAACAAAAATGAAAGGGGGTGGTAACACATCCTATCAGAACTGGTCCTACAATAATGGAGACAAATTCTAGGTCTTGGATCTCACCCTTCCATAGAACCTTCTACTAGGCAGACCATGGATTCATGCCATGAAGGTAGTCCCTTCCACATATTATCAATGTCTCAAATTCCCTTACAATGGCACTAAAATAGCAATAGATGGTGACCCAGATCCATTCCAATATTGCACCAATCTAAAAGAGATATCCCAATGCCAAGTTCCAGTAAACCAAGAGGCTTCATCATCCAATTCATCTCACTATGTCGATCCATCCACTCTCACTAGAACATTCACTTCACCTTCATTTCCTACCACTCCTAGTGTCGAGATCCAAGACAAGGGTTGTGGAGAATATTACATGAAGACATCTTATTGTGTTAGCCATTTGATTCCTCCTAAGTCATATGGTTTACCTACACTAGATAGGAGACAATCTATGGTCACTATACACATTCCTCCCTCAACAACCTTTGCAAAATGGGGAGAATTAAGCAAAGAAGCCATACATGCAGAAGATGTCACCTCCTAGTTGTATAGAGAAGACCCTGAAGAACCTCCCTCACTTGCTCACATTCCTACTGATCAATATGGAAAAGGTTTTACAATCATGTAGCGCAAGGGATATAATGGACATAGTGGCTTAGGCTTACATCAAGATGGGAGGATTGAACCAATCTCTTGTTTCTCATTGGCCAAAAGGGTTAAGGCTTGGGTTTCAGCCGATTCAAATTGGTGTTCCTAGTACCACATCACCCTTAATTGAGGAAGTAAGTGCTTCAAACGATATTGAGACATCTCATGAACCATCTGACCAACACTACTATGACTCACTTGACTCAAACGAATATGAGTGGGATTCCCTATCTTCCACCTCTTTCGTGGACCTTGACTAGTTATTTGGAGAACTTGACTTAATGTTTAAATCCTCACCAAATCCATAAAATTATTTTCCAACAAACAATATGACAAAAGAGGAATGGTTTAAACATTACTATTGGGAATCTCTAGATCCTATCTCTTGGAAATTTGATACATCTGTTTTAGATAACCAAACCTTGGCATTAGGCCCACCTCTCAATCCACCTAGATTTAAACCAAATAGAAAAAAGGACTTTGTACAAAACTTTTGTGACCATATGAATAAATCAGTCCTTACCTTGAATCCTTTGAACTTTGACAACTCTGATGATGACATGCCCTTAGTTTATCCCCAACTCATTAATTGGGACCAACAAGAAACACCCATTTTAGAGATTTTTGAGAATGATGAAGCAATTGCTGAGTTCCTGGGACAAAGAGAAGGCATACCTAGTGGTGATCACAAGGCTGGTTTTACCATTGAATTCGACAACAAAGTATATTTTGGGGAATCTTTCAACCCTCTAGTCAGAAAACTGAGAAAAAGAATAAAAAAGATAAAAAAAAATACGAGTCTCTAGGTGAAAATTGAAAGGTGCCTCTAGAAAATGAAAAAGCAAAAATGAAGAACGCATCCAAAGGTGAAAACCTCTCTATGGTACCTAAAGATGGAGGTTTGAAAATTCACCCTGTTGCATAGGAAAAGTCACCCATGCTCATTGAAGAATCAGTAGAAGTCAACATAGGCACACAAGAGAATCCTTGACTAGTCTATTTTGCAACATCATTGACAAAAGAAGAGCAGCCAAAATTCCACAAATTCTTCACACAAAGATAGATAAATTTTTCCTGGTCATATGTAGACATGCCTAGGCTAGATCCTTAACTTGTTCTACATCACTTGCCCTTACAACTAGTGTAAAACCAGTGAAACAAAAATTGAGGAAAATGCACCCATACTCAAGAAACTATTAGACGTTGGTTTCATTAGATCAATCGACTATGCAGATTGGATTTTCAATCTTGTACCACTCACTAAACTAACAAGAGGCATCCACATTTGCATAGACTTCAGAGATATCAACAACGCTTTCCCTAAGGATGACTTCCCTTTGCCTAACATAGACATGCTAGTAGACATGACAACAAGATATGAGATGTTGTCCCTTATGGATGGATTTTCAAGATATAATCAGATCATAATTGCAATTGAAGAACAACCTAAAACAACTTTCACATGTGTCCTTGGGGAGGGTATTTTTGAAATGTTATGCCCCTCAGACTAAAGAATGCTGGAGCAACCTATCAGTGTGCCATGACCACTATTTTTCATGACCTTATACACACTCTTATGGAGGATTATGTTGATGACCTTATAGTTAAATCCAAGGCAAGGGTAGAACATAAATATAGGTTTTAGACAAGATATTTCAAAGGCTAGAGAAGTATAAAGTGAGACTAAATCCCAAGAAATGTGTGTTTGGGGTACAATCAAGAAATATTTTAGGGTATATCATTTCTAGATGAGGTATTGAAGTGGATCCAGCCAAGGTAAAATAAATCATAGACATGCCTCCACCAACTAATTTCAGTTAGCTAAGGACATTATAGGGGAGACTGCAATCCATCAGAAGATTTATTGTGCAGTTAGCAGATAAGAAACATCCTTTTCAAAATTTACTTAAGAAAGGGGTACCCTTTGCATGGACATTCAGGTGTGAAGAGGCTTTTCAACTGATCAAAGAATATCTACTCACACCACCACTCTTAATGCCACCTGTTGAAAGACGACCATTAATTCTCTATATTTTAGCAACCCAATCATCACTAGGAGCATTGCTGGCATAGACTGATGATGAAGGTCATGAAAGGGAAGTCTACTATATCAGTCAAAATTTGGTAGGTTATGAGCTCAACTATAGTACCATTGAAAGTACTTGTCTTGCAGTAGTATTTGCTACTCAAAAACTAAGGCACTATATGCTCAATCATTAGACAATGTTTATTGCCAAGATAGATCCTCTAAAATATCTTCTCAGCAAAGTAGCATTAACAAGATGACTAGCCAAATGGGTTATGATACTTAGTGAGTATAATATCCAGTATGTAGAGAGAAAGGCAATTAAAGGACAAGTCATTATTGATCAATTAGCCAACATGACAACACAAGTAGATCACCCTTTAGTTGCAGACTTTCCTGATGAGTTTATATTCACAGTTGACACAAACACAACATGGAAACTATACTTTGATAGCTCACATCCACACCACAGGGTGATTCCATTCCTAAGTCATTCAGGATTGCATTCCCATGTACTAACAACATAGCATATTATGAAGCTCTAGTGACAGGGTTACGCATGGTAGTCAAGTGGAAAATTAAGAACTTACAGATATATGGTGATTCTTAACTAGTAATTAGACAAGTAAATGGTGATTATGAGACTAAGGATGAGAAGCTTTCTCCATACAAATGCATGGCAGCTAGCTTTAAGGAGTACTTTGACAAGGTCGAATTTCATTAGATACCTCATGTTCTAAATAGGGAAACAGATGCTATGGCTACTATTGCATCACTTTTGGACATTCCTAGCAATGTGCCTAAGTTTGAGTTCTTAGAAGAATAGATTTTGGTCCCGACCTACGATATCCCAGATTTTGAGATGGTATGTGACATTGTTGCTCTTGATTCCCCATGGTACAAAGAAATCTATGACTACCTCCATGCTGAAATCATATCCCCTAGCCTTTCAAATAACCAGCATAGGACATTCCTCCATAAGTCATCTAAATACACCATAGTCAAAGAAACCCTATATAAACGTGCCTTAGATAATACCCTACTAAGATGTCTCAATTCTGATGAAACACAAGCAACTTTGCATGGGGTGCATGAGGGTATATGCAGTTCCCATTTTAGCAGTCCTACCTTAGCTAAAAAGATTATGAGACTGGGTTACTATTGGCCTACTATGGAAAAGGACTCATATTTCTTTGTAAAAAAATGTTGCCAATGTCAAGTACATAGAGACTTGATACATGCACGAGCACAAGAGCTTCGTCCCATAACGTCACCATCGCCCTTCGCCCAATGGGGAGTTGACCTCATAGGTAAGATCCATCCCACATCATCCAATGGCTGCAAGTTCATCATAACTACCATTGATTATTTTATGAAGTGGATTGAGGCTATTCCCATGACATACATCACCGACACATAGATCTCTAATTTTATCCTGAACTATATCATATGTCGGTATGGTGTCCCTTAGTTCATAATCATAGATAATGGCCATCCATTCAAGAACCAAGAATTCTACCATCTTTGTGAAGAATTTCATATTCAACATCATTTTTCCACCCCATACTACCCACAAGGTAATGGCCAAGTAGAGGCATCTAACAAAACTATCATTAGAATCCTTAAAAATATTATCAATGATATTGGCCGTGATTGGAATTTATAGCTTAATCATGCCTTATGGGCTCATCACACAAGTATTTGTACTCCCACTAGCGCCACTCCATATTCACTAGTATTTGGTTCTGAAGCCATTCTTCCTATTGAGGTTGAGATTCCTTCCCTGAGGGTATCCTTGAAAGGTCACATTGATGATGAAGATTACCGAGTATCGAGACTCCATGAGCTAGAATTCCTAGATGAGTGAAGATAGAAGGCACTAGACCATCTCCAAGCATATCAGAATCGCCTCCATCATATCTATAATAGGAAGGTCTTGAACATAAACTTTGATATTGGTGACTTGGTCTTAATGGAGAACCCAAAGAATCAAATAGATAGAGAGAAACCATGAAAGTTTGAACCTAATTGGTTAGGACCTTATATTATTATAGAATCCTTTGGATTAGAAGCATATCAAATCTCTACTCCTGAAGGGGAACCATTTTCCTCACCAATCAATAGTCTTCATCTAAAGAGCTTCTACACAACTTTTGAGAGCCTTAAAAATACAAAAAAATAAAAAAATAAAAAAAAATTGTTACCTAGGTGAAAACATGGCAAATAGGCATCTTGGTAACATAAAAAAAATAGAAAATACAAAAAATAGTAAAGAGAAATAATTCATCCAATAGTGAAAACCACTTCGGTGGTGCTTTGGATAAGTACCAATGTGAAAACCTGGCAAATAGGTGCCATGTGTAGTTGACTCTGCTCCTTTTCCTATTATCATTCTAATCTAACTTCCCTGTACATAGTCTACTATGCTGTACATAGTCCACATCCCTGTACATAGTCCACATCCTTGTACATATCCCTTATACCTATACATAGTCCACATCCCTGTACATATCCCTTATTCCTGTACATACTATTTATCCCTGTACCTATCTTTCTCATCCATTGCTTGTACATAACATTCATAATAAGTGGTATTCTTCCCCATAACCTGGAACGATTGACATTGAGTGCATTTCATATCCCCCATTTTATCCTATTCATAATCAATTGGTCTTATACTCAATTGGGGAAAGGACTAGACCTATGCCATATTGGTTCAAAAATTGGTTGTTTTAAAGATGTAAAACCATAGAAAAAATCCAAAAACATCACAAATATCCTAAGAAAATACAAAAACATCAGAAAAATTCAAAAAGACAAAAAAATAAAAACATGTCGAAAATCCAAAAAAAAAAGAGTTAGATTCAGTTGCACTTGTCGGTCTTTTTCATTTGTAAAACTACACTGCCTCTATGACTGGACATAAGAAAGGCAATCTTCCGATGTGCCCCTGAGGCATTAGGTTAGTTTGTATAAAATCATGATTCAATCAATTGTCTATACGACAAGGTCATTGGTCGTATCAAAATATGAGGTCTCTGTATGTATAACGTAGGCTAGGCCATCAATCGATGAGCCCTTGAGGCTGCACTAGGTCATTCCATTAGGTTTTGTCACATGCACTACCATACACATCTATTATCTTCATACAAATCAAGCTTATTATAGTTAGTCTTGTCAGTCAAAGTCTACTTGAACTATGAGGTCTTTGTGTGTATAACGTAGGTAAGGCCATCAATCAATGAGCCCCTAAGGTCGCACTAGGTCAATCCTTTAGGGTTTGTCATCACACAAAGTTAATTTTCAACACGTCATATCAAGTCATGCATCAATCTGGTGAACAAGTCAGCAATGTCTCTTAGTCAAATCAAACAAATTTCCAAAACAACAACCAAAACAGATCGACTAATGTCTGCTACAGGATGTGTCCTTCTTGGAAACAAACATCATCAAAACAATCAACCTATGTCTTATTCATAATAAGTCCTTCCTAAATACTGATATCAATAAAATAATCTTTCTTATACAAGATGAGTCCTTCTTGCATATCAACATTGTCAAATAATCAACATAGCCTTACACAGGTTATCACATCAACGACATTAGACTCAACATCTTATATGATACATGTCTTTCTGAAACTAGGATTTTGTCATGCCTTATACATATAGTCATAACATCGAAACTAGACTCAAATTCTTATCCAATATGTGTATCTCCTAAAACCGGGCTCTATCAATCAAAACAAATCAAATAAACAAGATCAAGTTTTGGAAAATATTTTACTGGCTTTGACTTTATGGCTTATTTATCTTATCATTTTATTTGAATTTGAGATGGGAATTATGTTACTAGCTTTCTCAAGGATGTCCCATGAAGGATTTAGAGAAGCAACGATGTATCACAATTCTATTTTCTTTGACTACTATCAGTTGACTATCTTTTATTTTATGATTGGAATCTTGTTACTAGCTTTCTCAAGGATGTCCCATGAAGGATTTATAGAAGCAACGATGTATCAATTTTTTTTTCTTTCACTATTGTCTGTCAACTATCTTTTAACATTGATTTTGAGTCATGTTACTAATTTCCTCAAGGATGTCCCATGAAGGATTTAGAGGAGCGATGACATCTCATGACCTGTCTTTTATTTTTCTTGTTGTCTTTGGTTTGTCTTTACAAAAAGACTTGGGAAATTGTGCCATTAGTATGAGTTAATGACAATCATTTTCTGTGATTTTCTTTTGTTAGCAAGTGGATGACCTTGCACACCTTGATCTATGTCATATCATGTTGTTTTTCTCCATTTGTATTTGTCTCACCCAATGATGATAAAGTGCACACACCTTTAGTGATACAGTGAAACATCAAAGATTGCTAATACTAACATCCATCTCATTTCTTTATTATTTATTAATCTTTCTTTCCACACTAACAGTTCTTCTTTCTTGCATTATGGTGGATTCCTATGACACACAAAAATATAAATCATCCTGCATACACATTCATGTTAGAAATATCATTTCCAAATCATACATCATCAATCATACATACATCTTGCATTTGAAATATACAAACATATAGGAATTTATCATATCTCAGACATCATGGCATAATATACATTCATCATCATAGTTTACATATCATAAGCATTGCATGTACATAATATATGTAAATGCATGCATCAAATTACAAATGTATAGCATCACATGTAGAAATTATTGTACATATAACATCATATCGCATCTCATAATTATAAATTTCATACAAAACATCCATCAACATTAGAGATATTAATATATACATCATCACATAGAATCAACATCACATCATAGGCTACATAAGCACATCATAAAGTAAATATAATCATCCATCATATAGGCATCTCATATAGACATATCATGTATAAATAGAATTAAATATCATGAGAATCGCCACCAAAATCATATATATATATATATATATATATATATATATATATATATATATATATATATATATATATATATATATATATATATCGCTCAAAAGCATCACATCACAATGTCATAATGTATCAATAAATATGGAAGCTTGCAGGCTATATGATCATAATGCAATGCCTCAATACATATCAAGAAATGTACCTATCCCAAACTTCCACTGCTATCATGACTAGAGTGTGTGTATGAATGATGTCAAGATCCTGATGACCTATGTCCTGAATGTGGCCTGTCGTATGGACCAGATCTGCATGGCTGCTCAACACCCTCTGTGCTAACTATCCTAGTGTGGGTCCTAGTCTGAGATCTATCACTGCGTGCCTATGAAAAACTCAGAGCCCATCTCTCTAGAGGAACTGCTTCCTCATACAAATCTCTGTAATACAAAGCCCTCTCAACATATTAGACTAAATCTCTGGAAAATGCATTAGATGGTCCACTACAAAGAGCTCAGATCTCAGAAAGTCACTGCTCAGTCTCCTGTCTCTGAGCAATATTCTTATCCCTGTCCATATAAGCTTTGTCTCTCTCCATCCATAGAACATCGTGCTCAGACATCAAAACCCTCATCTACTCCTCCAAAGATGCAAGATTAGAATGAAGTGTAGCAATGTCAGGATCAGTTGCCCCTGTATCAGCCTATCTCACCCTCTCCAACCCATCATCATCATCCTCTAAATCCTCCAAAATCTTGTCTTAGACCTCACGCTCCTAATCATCCTCCTCCTCATCATCATCCTGATAGACACTTAGTAAACCAAGGGTATCAATCTCAACCTCCTTTCTTCCTGCCTCCTCCTCTACATGATCCTTTGGAATGTCCTCCTTTATGAAATGCTCCTCCCCAACAACTCCAACATGCACCTCATCCCTGCCAATCTCAACATGCACCTCCTCCTCAACTCTGCCAATATCTGGCATGTGCACATCCTCCTCCTCCCATCCCTCCTCACAGATAGGTGATAAAGGTGGACCTCATTCCCTCTGTCCATGCCTCCCTCTCCCACCACCCCCTCGAACACCTCCATGACCATCTCCATCATCACCACAAACACCTCCACCTCCTCGACCTTTTTCTCTACCACACCTACCATGCGGTCCTATCCCTTGCCGCTCTATCAGTGTATCCTGATCTGGGGCTGTAAGGGGAATCAACCTATGAATGGCCCACCACTGATCATATGCCTTGGTGGTACTTGGATCTACCAAACCATCTCTCCACCCCCATTGTACTACCTGCAATGCATCAATATCTACCTCGGTAGTGGCCACTGGTATCTCTGCACCCCATAGTGTGATCTCTCATGAAGACCTCACAAACTCTGCTCATCCTCTAGGCTCATCCTGAACCTCTTTGAACCAACACAACACATGATCTGAAAAATGTCTCTCTATAATATGAACATGTGAAATTGTTTTCCCAATCAGATATTGTGTCTGACTAAAATATGAAAAATGATCATCCTCATCTGAACTCTGGACAACCCAAGTATGGTCTCCATGTGAACTGTACCATGGTATCAATAGCATGTCTAAAATATCTAGTATCTCCCATATGGTGTTGAGTATTAGCCTCCGCATACCAGAAGGCATAGGGTGTTGCATGCTGCACATCAACTGTAACCAGTGGAAAAAAGATGGCAATGTGTTCCCATACCCATACCATCAAGAGTGTGGTACCAAAACTCATACATTATGCCTCTCGGTATGCTATATCATGCAAATGAAAATATAAAATGGCAAGAAGACAAGGGCCCCAAGCATACACCTCTCGTTGCTCTAGCATACCAACCAACATCTCTCCTCATCTCATAGGAAATCCATGACCCCGACGGTCAAGTAGGACTATACCACCTATCAATGTACATAATAGGTAGTCTAACTACCTATACCTCTAACCCAATACATGCCATCTAATCTCATAATGGTCAAAACCTAACTGTCTAATGTCCTTGTGAGGGTAATATCTACACATCTCAGTGAAACCCCTCTGAGTATCATGCATCACCCTAGTGCCTCTAATCGGCAATCTGAGAATCCTATATACATCCTCTAAAGTAATTGTCGCCTCTCCCATAGGCAGGTGAAACAAAGATGTCTCTAAGTGCCACCGCTTGCACAATGTTGTTAGTAGCCCTCGGTTTTCTCGAATGATGGGAATGTCTATCACATGGAGGAGACACAAATGCCATAAGAACCATTTCTCTGTGCTTCACAAACTATCCCGGAAGCGAAAATTCAATGGTCTCGACTCTCATGTATACACAAGGTCCAAAACAATCTGCAATGGAATTATACATGCCTCATGTCAGAATCAATCAAATGCTAGTCAAATGCGTCATTATTTTGCAAATGTGTCATTCCTTTGAAATTGCGTTACAAGAAACCAAATGTGTCATAAAATGTCACATGTGCCATTTAAAATTACAACTACGTGTGGAAATATCAAATGCTTGTCAAACTCAAATGCAACTCATTACATCTTCGCATACGAACATCCATCCTAAATGAAAATGTGTTGATTAGATGCAAATGCATTGAAATATTCTCAAATGCGTAACTATTTCTCATATGTGTCAAAAGGAAAAAAAATATGTCAAAATTTTAAACACCTATGCTAAGCATCACACACGAATTTACAAATGTGTTGAAATACATGCAAATGCACCGATTACGCATTCAAATGCGGTGTTTCAAAAAAGTGACGCATGATGAAAATTGAAATTAAACACATAAAAAAGAGTGAAAATCAAAAATTCAAAAGTCGAGATCTAAGTACATACCGTGGGGTCCGCATCAGCTGACCGCCTAAAAATCCAGATCCTGTATGCTCGATGGTGGGTGAGAGGAATGGGAGACATCTTTGCAGAGGGTGCAGAGCAAAAATCTCAAATTTTAAAGCTATTTGGGTAAAAATGAATGCGTTTTTACCTCACTTTCTATTTATACCTAGGGTTCTTGTGGCATCTCTTCTAATTATCTTCATAAACTTCCAACTTCAATTGACCCATACCCATTCCTAACACTTCCAAATTAAATTATGTCAACTCCACTGCATTTATGGCTAACAAATTGACTAATCGGGATTATTTCCAAATTTTTTTGAATTTTTTCAAAAATTTGTCAATTTTCCTGAGGGGCATACCTTTACTTGTTTTACACTGGGGCATTACTGCGGCATATTTTTGATTGATTTTATTTGACACAACGCTGAAATGACATTGTATCAAAGAGGGGAAAATGTAGACACCAAAATCTGGTCTAAGCCTGCAACTTCAATATTTCTTCATAATTCGTATTTCCATGGTCATGATTAATAATGTCAATTATTTAATTATTTTCTAATGTCTTCATTTCATCTATTAATTAAATAATATTAATTATTTAATTAATTCACACTTTTCTTTATTCTATCTGATTAATTAAATAAACGCTTTTTATTTAATTATGTTACTAATTAACCTTATCCTTCTTCTTCAATTAAATAAATTCTTATTTAATTTACCTTTTATCATATTTCAACTATAATTAAATAAATTCTTTATTTATTTAATTATTCATTTAACCCCTTCATCACTTAATTAAATAAATCTTATTTATTTAATTATTCTTCAAATATCGAATCTCAAATTAAATAAATCATTTAATTCATAAAAATATACTTTAACTCATTCTTCTATATTTAGATAATTGTGTAAGTTATCTAAGTATTCACTCTCGCTCGAATCAAAATCTATTTAAATTGGTCAGTTAACTTTGGATTTAGTGTCTGAGTGTCTTTCACGAGTAATATCTTCATCTTATCATTCAGTCATCTAGTTCTAACTCATTTTCGTGTACATGCATATTAATTAAATATTTCTATTTAATTAATTAAATCTTGTGTGTGTGTTCAAATAAAGTGTTGCTTTAATCCTATCTTTATCTTTGTCATGCAAAGACTACTCTTTTGTTTTCAAATACCAAACTCGAAGATTAAATCATTTATTTAATCTTTATTTCTATTTCTAATTTGTATCACTCATGTCACTACTAACAATTATTAGAATGCATGTCTAATCTTTTGATCTCAACCGTTCGTCGATCTTTCAATCCTGACTTGTCATTCGAATGATCAATTTTCTATAAATTGATCTATCTTTCATCATTTCAATCTCTCCTTGAAATCTTATGACTTTTGGAAGCATATATATTATTTGAATCTTCGATGTTTTGCTAAATCACTATCAAAGGCTATACTTGCATAAGAGAAATCTGAGGGAAATTATACTACAATGACAAAATGGAGAAGGGAAATTGAGGTTATACATAGAATTACGTAGATATTGGGTGAGATTGTTCAAGTTTATTTATGTTTTAGCGCCTTTGTTCTCTATTGTTTAACTTAGATTGCATTTAGAAGTTTAATCACATTGTTGTGTGTTGTTTGACCTTTCATTTTTATTTCCTAGATGTTACAGTTTACTTATGGTTTATAACATAGATTAAACACATCTCCAAATCATTTCATTAAAGGGAAACCCTAGAGATCTCAATCTAATGATGTAAACATGAAAGAGATCTTGTAATAGGGTTTTCCTAGGGTTTGATTATATGCTAATGAGGAGTTCACCACCAAGCAAGGTTTTGGAAAGACAAATGAAATACAAGAACATATGCTTAAACCTAATGTAATGCAATATTTTACTAAATGAGCTAGAAAGGTATTTTAAAAAAAATAGAGAACTACAAGATGAAATTTGTGCACCTAGAAACCTGAAGAAGATTGGATGATGCTATGGAATGCTGAAAATATTGATTTTAATGTTGAGTGACACTAGACTGAATGATTTAGTCCAAGATTAGGATTTCTAGGCAAGAATTGGTTTCTAGCACTATAGATTTTGCATCTATAAAAAATATAGAAAATAACCTATACTAGGACTCATACGCCAGAACTGGTGTATCAATCCAATTAGGGTTTTTTGGAAACTCAAAGTCTGAATATGCTATTCAATGTCTACTATGTCCTTTCTAATTGATTTCTAGATTTGAAACCTTGATTTGCAACCTCTAGAAGTCTTTTAATGATCTCCAATGTAAGGTGACAACTTTGACAAATTTGAACACTTTGACAACTTTCTCCAAACATGCTCTTCAATATGTCTTCAACCTATATCTACAAATTACATAGTAAAGAGACGAAAACAAATGTTGTTTTGTTAGTGGAGAGGGGTTTTCCTTGGTCAAACTCCTTTTGGTAGTGAAACCTTATAATTAAATGAAATGAAAAGAGAGATTGATGAATGAAAAAAATTTAATGTTTCAACTCACCAAACCCTAGCAATAAAGTGTTGCAAAAATGCATCAAATGTCTCTAATAGATATAGATCTTGAATCTTGCTTGAATGTGATATATTTTGAGTTGAATGCTAGTCTGAATCATGAAACCCTACATCACAATTGTTAGCTCAAAAATAAACATGATGCATGAAGACTTTGATAGGATGCTTGATTCTTGAATAATTCTCTAAAACACTTGAGAATCTTCCCATGAATGCTCTTGAATGCTCTTATAAACACTTGAATGCTCATGTCAACTCAAAATTTCTATAAGAATGCTCATTCAACTTGCTAAGTCACTTGATTGCTTGTTAGCTAAAAAATGAGTGAAAAAAACTTGTATTTATACTTAATTATGCCAAATTTCTTGAAATTACAGCACTACAAGCCAACATTAGATCTAGGAGAATGAAATCCCACCAAGAATTTGAATTAGTTTTGATTTTGTGCCACATGGGTCTCATATGCCAGAAGTGGCATATGAGTCCCATTAGGCATCAATTATGGGAAATTTTTCAAAAAAAATTAGAAAGGTAAATGATCTAGATAGGGACCCAAAAACCTAGGTGGGACTCATATGACCAAGGTGGCGTATGAGTCCTAAATCACTAAATTTGGGCCACACAACCTAAAAAACATCTAAATTATGATTGGATGTTGATTTATATCAAGATTATCCTTAGAAAAATATATTAGATGAGGCTTGTGGATGCAAAATAAGGCCAATTAAAGCATACATAAGCCCAATTATTTATGAAAATTGTAGAAAAATTTGAAAGTGTGTTACAACACTTTACAACACTCCAAATAAGGTAACATTAACTTTATTTAGTTCACAAGGGTTCAAAACCTAATGTGAATGTGTCAAACACATTAAAACACTAAATCAAGGTGACATTAACGCTCAATCTAGCAAGGAGGGCCCAAACAAGAAAGGAAAAGTAAAGGGATATTGTATTTGTTGGCACATTTATCCCCCACTTTAGTGAGAGAATGAACTTGCTTCAAACTCACACTAAAGTAGAAAAACTTGCATCAAGAGGGGTCCAAGTGCACCAATGTTGGTAAGGTAGGATGAAAATGATTGAGAGGGGTGATAAAGCCCCCAAGATCAAGATCCCATAGAAAACCAACATAGGCACAAAATGACACACATGAAAATGATATAAAAAGCAACAATGAGGCACAATCATACACTGCCAAAGACGAAGAGAAAATAAGAATAAAGGAAAAATAGGGTTGATCAAGCTTTGACCATTTTTCTATTGTGATGTGGATTAGATCTAGGCCCTTTTTCAAAAAAATGCACGCTCACTCTGAGGCAATGAAACTTCAAGTTTTCTGTTGGGTGACTAATACAAAGAGGTGAGACACATACACACATGGCTAGTATGCACTCTCACGCACACGTGAGTGGCTAAGGGAAAGTCATTCCTAAGTTTAGCCTCCCATTAAATGAAACTAGAGTTATACCTCTTCATAAATTTGATAAAGAACCATAGAAAAATGAACTTCAAGCTTCATGAGGCAAGCAAAACTTCATATGCTTGAAACTCATGAGGTGCATTCTGCAAGGTGGCCATATAACTAAAAATGAAAATGAAACAATAGGGAACATTAAAAGAAGTGTTACTTAATTCATATGAGGTCTTAACTTAGGGAGCATTGTCTGTAATGTCTCCAAGAGAGGAACGATCAAAGAATAGAAGATTCACAACTTAGGGTATGTAGTGTGTCTCATCAAACCACTAAGAGGAATATAATATGCCAAGAGAGATCATGCTCTTGAGGGAAATAACACCCAATGTGATGTAGAGTAGGGTGGAGGTCTTCAATCCAATGAAACTTAAACAATATTTGAACTTAGAAAACCTTAACTTAACTCTTTTCTCACCAATTCCTCAATTTTCCTTGTAGCATTCCAAACATTAAAATTTGAACATATCTTTTAGAGAAGGCCTCAAAACTAGAAACCAAACATAATTTAAAATACCCTTTTTTTTCCATTTGGAAACATATCAAAAATTTGGTTAGGGTTGTTTTAAAGAATCATCCTCAAAATTGGATTGCTACACTGCTCTTTAGACCTATTTAGGCTTGTTCACATAGGATTTTTTTGATTTTATATACTCCATGCCTCAGTTATCTTCACCAAAACCCTAGAAACACTTCATAAGGTTTTCCTATGCTCACCAAATTGATTCCCAAACTTTTTCGTTGCTTTTTTATTGAACCCTAACCTCTAGCCATCCTTTCATGCTTAAAATAAGGTGTTTTCTATCTAGGGCATCAACGAAACTTCATCAAATCTTATCCTCTGCTCCTGTAACTCTCAAAAAAACTAAGAATTACCTAATTTAACCCATTCCACCAATTTTCAACCATTTCTACCAGTGGAATGGGTCACAAATTCATTTTTCTTCTCTCTAACTCTCAAACCTAGGGTTTCCAAGCAATTTTTGTAATTTGGTTTTAAAACCCTCCAAAATCAATGAAATTAGACAAAATCAATTGGAAATGAAAGAATATTCACCGAAGAAACAATTCCAATTCAACTTAGATCATTAGCAACCTATATGAGTCCATACAAACCTCTATAGCAACAAAACACAATGAAAAAATATAGGAAAATTATAGTGTTTGATATTCAAATTCAAAATTAAAAACTCTAACCTCATTCCCAATGTACAAAAATTCCTTTTAAACACACCAAAACCTCACCAACCAAGAAAAACTAACTTCTTACATTATTTTCACCTTTTGACCCTTCATATTCCCATTTTCGCAACATGACAACATTTGTAAGAATTGACAACTTTTGCAAAATGTAACTACTTGACCCCAAAAACCGCCTAGCAACCTAACAAGGACTCATTACACATGTGACATGGTCAAAATGACCTTATTAAAAAGGAAAACACAAACCAAAACCAAAAATAAAAAAAATTCCTCATGGAGGCATGAAACCAACTAGGTGCTCCTACACTGTACTCCTAGGAAAAAAATTGACTCAAGTCCCTTGAGGAATGTTCTCCATACATCATACTTTGACCTCCAAGTGACATCTGCATTTGGAAATCCTTTCCAAAGAACTAAATATTAAAAATAGACACTGTCTTTTGGCTTGTTGAACTCCTTAGCACCTTGGATGCAATCCAACTTCAAAGACCTTGATGATTTATCCTTGACTCCTCCATCTAAAAGTGTTGTTGAACTTGCATTGATACTTGCAAGCATACCTCTGCCATCCTTGCCATGAACTATCTTCTTCTTTACTTTTGATGCATGCTTGAACTTGTCCACCTTTCTTTGCAACTTACCCTTAACCTCTTCAGTTTTTCCTTTCATCTCCTCCATCTGATATTCTTCCCCTATAATTGTTGCTTCCTCAAATTTACTAACCTCTTATTTGAAATGACCAACCACAGGTTTACCAATCCCATATTTACCAACCTTTTAATGACCACTATCCTCTTTGGAATTTAACAATGAATAGAACACCTCTTCTAACTTCACATCAACATAACTTTTAAGCCAACCTTGAGTCTGCAACATCAATTCATCTTTGACCTTCAACATATCATATTTTGACACTAACTCAATCTCATTTACCTCCAAAATAAAATTATTCTTCAAATCTGTTGTTTTAGTATCTCCATGCTTAGTAGTGGCTGCAAGTTTCATGTTCTCTCCTTTCTCTACTTTGATGAATTCCTTTCTACCTAACATTATCACATTGGATTCCTTAGTTTGTACCTTATCATCTTCTATCAATGGAGTCAAAATAAAAGATATTTCATCCTTTTCAATCTCATATGTATTCCTTCTGCCATCATACATTGCATGCCTATCAAATTGCCAAGGCCTCCCTAATAGCAGATGGCACACATCCATAGGAAACACATCACATATAATCTTATCTTTGTACCCTCATATATTGAACTCCACCCAATCTTGTTCATTTACCAAAACATATTGACCCTCATTTAACCAAGAAAAATTATAAGGAGTATCATGTGGTATCTTTTCCAACTTAAGTTTGTCAACCATTTTAATGGAAACCATATTGTCTATGCTCCCTGGATCAATTACAACCTCACATACCTTACCCAATCACTTACAAGTTGTTTTGAAGAGCGTCCTTCTTTGTGATGGCTCATTTTCCTTTGACGCCTTGATGAGTGTTCTCCTGACCATGAGTGATTCTCCAACTTCTGTAGCAACATGTCGTGGTGTTGAGTTCACACTTTTAATATCTTATTGTACCAATTGATTCCTTCTTCCAACCCCATGTGAGATAGAAACTTGATCTTCCTTGCACTACCATGCTTGATGTCCAAATTTATTACATTGATATCATCTCCCTATGAATCCTTGTGAACCTCTTCCTTTTCATTCAAATCTACCTCTAAAACCTGATCCACGACCTCTAAATCCACCTCTTTGATCTGCCTCTTTTTCTTGGCCGTTTCTTACATCTTCTTGGCTTTGATAAGACTGCCTTGAGTTGGAAAATGAACCTATTGATCTAGAGGTGATACCTCTACCTCTACCTTATCTCTCCTTCCTTCTCTTCAAATTTTCTTTTGCTCTAATATACAATTGGAAACATTCTTCAACCATTTTTAGGATGGCCATACTCATTTCATCTTGAATTTAGAATCCCAATCCATTTATATACCTTGTTACCTATTCAACTTCATCCTCAACATGACCTTCTCTAATCCTTAACTTTTGAAAATCCTTAGTGTATGCCATGACATCTATTTCCTTTTTTTTGAGATTTTGAAGCTTCCTAAAGGTATGAATTGCATAGTCACTAGGTAGAAATTTCCCCTTAACTTTAGACACCATTCTATCCCATAAATTTACTTTTTCTTTTCCCTTCTTCACTCTCTCATATTGCACATAGTTCCACCAAGTTAGGGTAGTTCCTTTCAACTTAGTCTTATAAAAATTTACCTTTTATTCATTTGCTACCTCCTTGTATTCAAAATGATTGTCTAGTGCATCAACCCAATCCAACACTTCTTCACTATCCATCTTCCCACCATACATAGGAAATTCTATTTTCACTTCAGAAGCATCTCCTCTGACAACCTTTAGCATCTTAACTATCCTTATTTCATCAGGGTCCAACTCATTATCACTTTGGACTCCTCCTAGAGGGTTTTCATTCTCACCCTCTTCCTCTTCCTCTCAGTCACTCTCATATGTAGTGGCCTTACCCCTTCTTTGGTTTGTTTCTAATTCTACAAGTCTAGCTAAAAGAGCTTCCTGAGACTCCATCATCCTTATTTCCCAACCAATGACTACACTTCCCTTTGGAGGCATCTTCTTCCCTTCAAATTATAGCTTTTCCTTCTTCAAACTTCAACCTCTTTCCTTAAAATTATCAAAACCAATGCTTTGATAAAAATTTGATGTAGAGCAGGGTGGAGGTCTTCAATCCAATCAAACTTAAACAATCTTTCAACTTAGAAAACCCTAACTTGGCTCTTTTCTCACCAATTCCTCAAATTGCATTGTAGCATTCCAAATAGTGAAATTTGAACATATCTTTTAGTGGAGGCCTCAAATCTAGAAACCAAACATCATTTCAAATACCCTTTTTTCCCTTTGGAAACATATCATAAATTTAGTTAGGGTTGTTTTAAAATATCATCCTCAAAATTGGACTGCCACGCTACTCTTTAGTTCACATAGGGGTTTATTAATTCTATATACTCCAAGACTCATTTATCTTCACTAACACCCTGTACACACTTAATAGGTTCTACCTATTCTCACAAAACTTCTTTATCAAACCCTAACCTCTAGCCATCCTTTCATGCCTAAAACAAGGTGTTTTCTATCTAGGACATTGACAAAACTTCATCAAATCTTATCCCATATTCCTGCAACTCTCAAAAACACCAATAACTACCTAATTTCACCCATTCCATCAATTTTCAGCCATTTATATTAGTGTAATGGGTCACAAATTCATTTTTCTTCTTTCAAACCCTCAAACCCAGGGTTTCCAAGAAGTTTTGTAATTTGGTTCCAAAACCCTCCAAACTCAATGAAATAAGAGAAAATCAATTGGAAATGAAAGAGGATTCACTCCAACACCAATTCCAATTCAACTTAGATTATTAGCAACATGTACGAGGCCGTACAAACCTTTGTAGCAACAAAATACAATGAAAATTGCAAGAAAAGTATAGTGTTTGATATTCAAATTCAAAATTACAAACTCCAACCTCCTTCCCAATGTAAAAAAAATCATTTTAAACACACCCAAACCTCCCCAACTAAAAACAACTGAATTCTTACATTATTTTCACCTTTTGACCCTTCACATTCCCATTTTTGCATTTTTGCAACATGACAACATTTGCAAGAATTGACAACTTTTGCAAAACATAACTATTTGACCCCATAAACCACCTAGCAACCTAACAAGGAATCAATACACATGTGACATGGTCAAAATGAACTTATTACAAAGGAAACACAAACCAAAACCAAAAATGAAAAAATTACCTCATGGAGGCATGAAACCAACTAGGTGCTCTTGCACCACAATGTCAACCACAAAGAAAAAAATTCATCACACGAAATAAGAAGACTACACCATGAACCATCAAAAAAATAAAAATGCAAAAGAATAATTCCAATGTATGCCCCTACTTTAAAGAAATTGCTAAACACCGTGCTATTAGAAATTACTTTAAAGTAGTGAATAATAAATGTTAACAATATAGAAGACATGAGAGCCTATTTGGAAAGCCCTATGCCAAATCATATGTTTCCAATTAAAGCTATGTCATGAAAGAAAAGAGGGGTTATCACAAAAAATGAAACTCCAAAAACATGAGGGATATATAGATTTGGGGTTAGTATGTTCTTGCTACAAATTTTTTAGAGAGCTCAAAACTGTCATCATTCACCAAACACACATAGAGCTGGAAGAATGACACAAAGAGATTCAAAAAAATAATAACCTTTTGGGTCAACATGGAAGAGACATGAATTTCTTGATGCCTTGTGTCATCCCCAAAAGGAAAAAACAAGACACATGAAAAGATAAAGGAAAATATTTTGGTTCAAGATGGAAGATACATGGATGTCTCAATGCCTTGTGTCAACCCAAAAAGGAAAATAGAAGAAAAAAAAAAGATAAAAAGGAGAGGCTTTTGGGTCAACATGGAAGATACATTAAATTATCGATTCCTTGTGTCATCCCCAAAAGGAAAATACAAGAGAAAGATAAAAGGAAAAGATAAAGTATTTATGACATAGAGAAGAATGAAGGTACACATAGAGGAATGTACAAAAAGAGAGATACACCAAACCGAATGGTACATGGGATCACATTACACACACACAATTAGAAAAAAGAAAAATAAATAATGTAAAATACTAGCAAGGCACATACAATTCAACCTATGAGCAGGTTGTATGCATCCCAGTTGTGTTCCTTGTATACCAAAGGTAGACAATTAGCCAAAAGGATAATAGCAAGTGCCAAACTAGGGTCATCACCAGGTTCAACACTTTTCTTAGGAGAATTATCATTTAATCTCATGGAAGAGGAAAAAAATGTATTCAATTCATTATGCACCTCCTCATCAATTTTAGTAATCTCCTCATCATCATCTAAATTAATCACAATAGGAGGTCAAATGATAATATCTAAAGAAGGGTTTAGTTCTTGTTATGATTGTGTTATAGGATCTTTTTGTTTTGGGGAAGAGGTAGAATCATCATGCATTTATTTATTCAAGTTTATACTTTATTTTTATTTTTAATTTTGTCATTGAACCTTCAAGCAAGAGCACGACATCTATGCTTATGCTCTCTAGCACCTCTATTTATTTTAGTTCAGTTTTCAAGTTGCGTTTGTGTAGGAGTGAGTTAATCAATCATAGGTTTCCTTTCTTCCCTAAGGGGAGGAATGGAAGGAACCATAGGAGGTTATTTGACCACTTTCTCTTTAACTTTGTAGACTTGTTCTGTTCTGGGAGGCATGACAAAGTTGTTTTCATTATCTCTTGGTCTTTTGTAAGAAGTAGGAAAAGGTTCTATCTTAGGTTGTTCTTGGTTTTTTGGAATGTCTTTTGGTTCAATCATGGTTTTTTCAAGGATGGCAGGTTCGGTCGTGGGTTAAGGCATGTTTTCAAGGGAAAAATTTTCTATGAATTTCAGCTTGAACTTTTGGTAAGATTTGAAAAATGAGTCATCACGGGGTTTTATAGGTTCCATAGGCTCTGGATAGAATAAATCTTGATCCATTCTTTCAATTTATCATATATTTCTTGGTGGAGCTCATGCACAAGTAATAATTCCTCGTTGATCACATTCTCTCCATAGATGGGATCTATTAATATCCCATTGGTGGGTTTATCATATATTTGATCAGCTATGTAAAGAGGATCATCAGGCACATGTTTAAGCATATCTTGTGAGGAGAAAGAAATCTCAAGAGGCTTTTTAGTTCGGCCCTTACAAGGAATTACCTTGATCAATCCAACCATATCATCCATAGGACATTTTTCATCTATATCTATAGGATTTTTTTGAATAGTATCATTGTTGTCATCATCCATATCAACATTCATCACATCATTCTTTGTAGTTTCACTAGATTTGAAAAATGAAATGTTATGATTTGGCAGAGGGCTGGTAAAGATTTGCAAGTATTGGTTAGGAGGGGCAACAAATTTATTTCCTTGATCACTAACACCTCCAATGGAAAGATTATTGGAATCAATGAGGTCTTGCATAAGATGTTTAAGACACTTACAATGTTCTATATCATGTTGATTTTGTTGGTGATAATGACAATAAGACATGATCTATAGTTTACGGGTAATGGTTTATTAGGATTGGAAGTTTTAATGGGAGGAAAGGTAATAATTTTTTGTTTTGAGAGTTGTGTCATGGTTTTATGAAGGATATTATGCAAGGGAGTGAATTTTCTTTTTAGATCTCCATAACTAAAGTGTATCATTGCTTTTATAGTAGCTACTTGCTTATCAACATGTTGATTTTTTTGTTGAGGGGGATTTAGTTGATGGAAATATCTATTCCACTTCCTAAAAGGTTGGTAATTATTTTTATTTGTTGACTCAAACTTCTCATCTCAACTAGGGGTGGATTTTGTATCATGACTACTAACCAAGTTTTGATAATCATGAAAAGTAGTGCATAACTGTATGAAGGAGGGGAATTTCATCATGGTAAGCTTATCTTATATCTTGCTTTGTAAATTCTCTATGAACATCTTTTGAAGGTGATGATCAGGGACCTTTACATCGATTTGGGAATAAAGAAATTGATAGCATGAAATAAATTCAATATTTTTTTCCTCTTCTTTTTGCTTACATCTCATCAAATTAGCTAAGGTCATCTTAGGGGTCATATGCACTTGGAAATGGTTGATAAATGCCTCAACAATTTCACTGAATAAATGAATTGAGTTGTTCAGTAATGAAGAAAATCATTCTAAGGTAGTATCTTTCAAGGACCTAGGGAAAATATTAGCCAAGATTTTATCATCAAGAATAAAGTCACTACATAAGGTGGTATAAGTGGAAACAGTGTCAGAAAAATCTCCCTTCCCCCATATTTCTTGAATCTAGGCACCTTTACACCTTGTGGCATCAGTGTTTACAATATCTCCAAATAAAAGGGACTACTTTTGACATAATATGTAGGTGGGTAATTTTGATTTTGGTTGATGGTGGAAAATTTCTTTTGAAGGGATGAAATAGTTTGCAAAATTTTATTTATGAGAGGGTCATTGCTTGTATGAGCTGGAGGTGAAAAAGGTGAAGGGGTGTATGTGTTCAACGAGAAACTAAATGGAATTATTTTAGGTAGTTAGGTGGTAGGAGATATGATGTGCAATACCACAAAGGTATTAGGGATGCTAGCGAAAATACCCAAGGAATCACATTACTAGTCGGTTGCATTGTTGTTGTGACTTGAGGGATGGTATAGGTAGGAATAGAGGCAATTGTTGTGGGAGAAGGAATTTGAATTCCTCAGTTTTTGACATTATTCGAGGTTAAAGGAAACATAATGCTTGAAGTAAGGTGTTTTCCAAAGATCTGAACTATGTTATGCACAAGGTCAAGTCCATCTTCACTTTCCATTATGTGATGAATGTTATCTATATTAGGGATAGTAGTGGTTGAAATTTTGTCATTACTCACTTGATTTTGTAGGTGGGCTAAGTCTTCATGAATTTAGGTTTTTTTTTCTTGCAGAATACTACCAACCATTGTTTCAACATGTGTCACACTACTTGAACGCAAGGAATTGTTAAGGGCATGGTCCATACCTAGTGAACTATTTTCAATACTAGGAGTGAAAGAGCTAGACAACCTGTGATCCATGATGATTGTGCTATCGCAAGATGACATGAGTCTCAAACTTCATCTCACTATAGTATTAGAAATAGGACACCAAGTATAAATTCTCATGCAAGGGATACTAAATGCAAGATCAATGTAAATGCAATTTAAGATAAGTACAATGAAATGTAAACTAAAATAGAAAGTTTTCAACAGCAAACAAGAGTACATAAACAAAGTTTTAAATTCTAGAAAATGTACTTCAAAATATTCACTAGGATTAAATCGCCTAGAGGGGCGTATGAGTTCTAGTGAGGATATTTTCAAAATTTTCAAAAAAATTCAAGGGATTTTTATGATTTTTGGTTTGTATGATTTGTAGACTAAATGCAATTACAAATTTTATATGATTTGAGATGGAAAAATGCAAGATATATGCACTTTCACTAATGCAATATTTTGAAACCCTAGAATGACAATTAACTAATCCAAACCCTAATGCAATGTTAATGCAAGCAAGATCTAGGGTAACGATGCACTCCAAGTCAAAAATGATATGTTCTAAATGCAAGTTCACCCAAATGAAACATTGAAAAAATGGATTTGTTTACTTATAGTTTAGAACATAGAGAAAACACATCTCCCAATCATTTCATTGAAGGGAAACCCTAGAGATCTCAATCTAATGATGTAAAGGGGAAAGAGATCTTGCAATAGGGTTTCCCTAGGGTCTGATTGTATGCTAATGATGGGTTCACCAACAAGATAGGGCTTGGAAAGACAAATGAAATATAATGCTTAATTCTTAAACCTAATGTAATGCAATCTTTCACTAAATGACCTAGAAAAGTATGTAAACATAAAAAAGAACTAAAAGATGGAATATGTGCACCTGGAAACCTCAAGAAGACTAGATGATGCTCTAAAATTTTGAAACTATTGATTTTAATGTTGAGTGGGACTCATATGCCAGACTAGTTGATTTAGTCCTAGATTAGGGTATTTTGGGCAGGAATTGGTTTCTGGCACTATAGATTCTGGATCTGTAAAATCTAGAAAATGACCTATACTGGGACTCATATGCTAAAACAAGCATATCAATCCAGTTAGGGTTTTCTATAAATTCAAAGTTTGAATCTATTCTTCGATGTCTACTCTATATTTTCCAATTAATTTATGGATCTGAAACCCTAATTTGCAACTTGTAGAAGTCTTTTAATGATCTCCAATACAAGGTGATAACTTTTAAAAATTTGAACACTTTGACAACCTTCTCCAAAATTTCTCTTCAATATGTCTTCAACCTAGATTTTCAAATCACACACTAAAGAGAGGGAAGAAAAAAAATTGTTAGTGGAGAGGAGTTTTCCTTGGTCAAACCCCATTTTGGTAATCAAACCTTGTAATGAAATGAAATGAAAAGAGAGAATGATGAATGAACAAAATTCAATGTTGCAACTCACCAGACCCTAACAATAAAGTGCTACAAACATGCATGAAATGGCTCCAATGGATGTAGATCTTGAATCTGGCTTGAATGTGATAGATCTTGAGTTGAATGCTAGATTGAATCATGAAACCCTACATCACAATTGTTAGCTCAAAAAACATAAAAATTATGCATGGAGACTTTTACATGATGCTTGATGCCTGAATAATTCTCTAAAACACTTGATAATCCACCCTTGAATGCTCATGAATGCTCTTGTGAACTCAAACTTCCTATAAGAATGCTCATTCAACTTGCTAGGTTAGTTGATTGCTTGTTAGGTGAAATATGAGTGAAAGAAACTTGTATTTATACTTAATTATGCCACATTTATTGAAATTACAATACTACAAGCTGACATAAGATCTAGGAGAATGAAATCTAGCCAAGAATTTGAATTAATTTTGAGTTTGGGCCACATGGGACTTATAGGCCAGAAGTGGCATATGAGTCCCATTAGGAATTAATTATGGGATAATTTTAAAAAATTCTTAGAAAGGTGCAAACTCTACATTGGGACCCAAAAACCTAGGTAGGAATCATACACCCATGGTGGCGTATGAGTCCCAGATCACTAAATATGGGCCACACAATCTAAAAACATTTGAATTATGATTGGATGTTGATTATTTTCAGGATTATCCTTAGAAAAATACATTAGATCAGGCTTATGGATGCAAAATAAGGCTAATTAAAGCGTAAACAAGCCCAATTATTTATGAAAACCCTACAAAAGTGTGATTTAGAGTGTTATAAGACTTTACAACACTCTAAATAAGGTACCATTAAGTTTATTTAGTTCACAAGGTCCCAAAACCTAATGTGAATGTGTCAAACACATTACAACCCTAAATCAAGGTGACATTAATGCTCAATTTAACAAAGAGGGCCTAAAAAAGCAAGGAAAAGTAAAGGGATAGTTCTTTCATTTCCACAAATGTTAACTAATACCAAATTGAATTCAAAGCTATTTCCTAATATGAAATCATACATAGCTATTTCTTTAAATTATTGCATCATTTTATGCCTAGCTATGAAGCAATATGGTGAAGTATAGAGTGGTATGCTTTTACTTAGTTTATTTCTTGTGGCATGCATGGATAATACCTAGTGGAAATCTTTACATTTCAATATTTTTATGGTTTGTTTTAGATTAGATTTTAATATTTTCATAAAAAAATTCAAAATTAAAAAATCATGGAGCTTTATTGTAAATATTTTATTTCCATGAAGTTCTAGAGCGATAAATGCTAAATCTACTTGAATACATGCAAGTAATTTGAATTCATGAAATATTATTACAAATATTTGATTTCATGAAGTTGTTAGGTGACATGTGAATGATTAAATTGAGCTTATGTTATGATCCTCTGGATACGAGCTAAACTGTGATAGCCAAAAACCCCTCATGTTTAACAAAAAATTACATAATGAACCTTGAGTGAACCTACTATGTTAAGACCTGACATTCTCGAGCCTTGGGATTGAGCTGAGATCACCTTAGATTTAGGTTTTCCTAGTGGATCTTTCAAGCAAAGCTAGGTTCCCACAATCCTCTTTGAGAATTTATCTCCCTGTTGGTGTGTATGTGCAACATCTACGTCAACACTCATTAGGGGCCTTCTCTCTTGTACCATTTAGTATATAAATTATTAGGTGTAGTGTTAGAAAATCCACTCCTTTACATTTTCACACTCTATTTGGGCCCCTTAATTAATTAGACTTAATTAATCCTCTAATTGGTCAAATTTTGCATCTACAAGCCTAGTTAATTACAATTTATGAATGAGGAATCATGAATTAATTAATGTAATTATCATTTTTAACACCTTGAAATGAATAGGTATTGGCAATTTAGGCCAGGACCCATTTTCCATTGTGCAAATGGGTTCCCTTTAGTTGCTTAATTCAAAATTTTAATATATTTTTGGTGGCCTATTTATGATCCCAAAATTGAAATTCAAATGTTAGCATGTAATGTTTAATTCTTGGGAAATTATAAAATTACCTATAAAATCAAGGTCTTTTTATCAATTCAAATCCTAGAGAAGCACTTAGAGTATTAATTCAAATTTCACAAGAGCTAAGATTATTGTCAACGGTGTTCAAGAGAAAAAATTTCAAGCATTTATAGAAGCATTCAAGATATCAAGAATCATGTCAAAGTTATCAAGCATTGTGCATGTTTTTTGAAATAACATTGTGATGTAGGTTTCAAGCATTCAAGTCAAGGTTCAAGCATTAAGATCACATCAGATCAATCAAGCCACTTAATGAAAGATCAATACCTTGGATAGATCTATTAAGTTTGAATCCTTCAAGGGTTTTGTGAGTTGTGACATGTGTAGAATTTTTTCATTCATCATTCCTTTCACGTTTCATTGTTTTAATCAATGGATTAATTACCAAAATGGGGTCTGACCATGGCAAACCCATATTCACCAAAAATAAATAATTTTAACTCTTATGTGTTTTGTAAATATTAGGTTGAATAAGGATTGAAGATATATCAAAAGAGAAAAGTTGCAAAACTTTTCACGGTTGCAAAAGTTCTCAAAATTATCGTCAAGCCATGAAAACTCACTTCCAAAATTTATTTTTGATAATTTCGAGTATGAAACTCAAATGAATCAAAAGTGAATACATAGGACTAGGGGATTGTGAAAGAAATTTTTCAACCCCTGTAGCAAGACCCATTCACCCTTGGGTGAATGAGTCTCAAGAGGATGCTCAACACCACATTTTTGTGACAAGTGCATAAAATCACACCCTTCTTAGATCTATAGTTTCTTTCTAGATTCTATCAGAATAAGGTTTAATTTAGATGTTTTATTTGTTACATTTCACCATTACATTCATTTATTATTTTTCATTCATCCCCCAAAAGTTCATGTCGGGTTGATTTACCCCATCCTAGGTCATAAGGAAAATAACAAGATCTCCACCAAGGTTGACTCACCTAAGGGTTGAAAGTAAATATTTCCCTATGGGATCTCTTTTTCCTAATGAACTAAGAAAGATAGGTGCATAATACCCCCATTTCAATTTGATGAACCCATTTTTTATGTTTCATTGTGGTGAACCTAACATTATACATCAATTTTTTTGAATTTGGAGTCCATTCAAACCCTAGATCTATGATTTGCATTAGTTTTCATTGTATTACATTAATTTCCATCTCATTTAGGTTTTTAGGTTTACATTTTTCATCCTTTAAAATATTAAAAAAATAAAAAATTGCATGCATATTACATTGATTTGGCATAGTACTTGTATATTAGTGTATGCTTAATCATTCTCATTCAAAAATTGAGTCAAAATTGCATTTAGAAGTGTTATATTGTTCATCATTTTTCATTCATTGCACTTGCATTTAGACATTAAAATATAGGAAAATCGGTCACTAAAACTATAGTTTACAGTTTGAAATAGGAAATCCTAGCTATAAGCTTTGTTGATCATGAAAGCTTAAGCCTCTCTGAACATCCTTATGGTAATTTTAGTGAATGGAGGACCTTCTTGCACTTAACTAAATATACTCCAAGATTTTTAAAGAAGCCTATTATTCCTTTGTGTTTGGGGAAAAGGAGAAATAAATGTAGGAATAAAACATAACTAAGGAGATGTGCCAAAATATTTTACAACATTTCAAAACACTAACATGTTCCTATTTCTGATAAAATGAACACATAATTCCATATAATATTTATTGTTGGAAGGATAATGAGTGAATAAGGCCTATACAAGCATAGGGTATTCATTCAAATCCTTTTGTGGGAAGCACCCATTAAGGTTTGGTAGAAAATAGGGAGTTTGATCTTGAACAAGATGTTTTGAACCCTTATAGAACTATTTTTCCTTGACAACATAAAATGAAATCTAACACAATTTCAACAAGAAAATAAAAGAGTATCATAACATGGTTCAATTCTTGAGAGTATAAGTTAGAACAATATAAAATCTAGTAACTGAAAATCAATTATCAAGATTGTATCTAAAAATAGAGTGACACAAAACATTCAACATGCATGAAATAGAGAATAAAATGTAAAATAGAGGCCACATGTGTACAGTCTAATACAATTTTCCTTCTTCTATTGCTTGATTTCATAGAATAATAAAAATTCTAAGGTTCAATAATAGACTCGAATAGCTATCTTTCAATTTATTAAAAAATTGCTATAGAGCAATCAAAGTTCTATAAGAAATCTTCTACATCATTATTCTATCTATCTATATTTTATATATCCTCCTATCACTATCTATATATCTATGTCTACCTATGTCCATCTCTATAGAGAGGCTACATGAAATTCACTTTTATAGGACAAGGGAAGCATACAAGCACAAAGGAATCTTGACCGCCAAAAGACAAAACACTAACAAGTGTCACCACAAGGAAAACTCAAATTTTGATCAAAGATCATATCCAATTATGACAATAAAGATTGGGTAATAAAATCAAGTTTCTTTAATAACGGTGATGGGTGAAACAACTTGATGAACAAGATTCCACGAGAGCTTCTTGAAGATTTCCTATCAGAAGGAAGATATGTGGTTGTAAATGCTCGATCTAATCTAATTCGATCAACTACAAGTAGTAATGGTTTCATCAAAAGAAAGTTAACCCTTGAGATCATGAAGGATCAAAAATTCCTTTCTAGCCAATAGTGACTGCAAAGATACTATTCCCAATAGTGAAGAAATGCACTAGATGAAAGACATGTGACATGGCACGCTGGTGGGCACTCTTCAAAATTTATGAGAGTGGCTTGTGGAAAATCCTCATAGGGCAGCCACATGTCCTACTTCAAGCCTAAAAGGAGGGCGATATTAAAAAGGTTGTGCAGCCACTACATGACACCATTGCACACCTTTTAGTTAAAAATTAACCCACAATCTCCAAAATGATGTGCCAATGTGACACGTGGTGAGAAAAATAACAAGAGCCAAAAAGATAGAACCTCAGGGTTGAAAGAACAAAGAGAATAAAATTAAAATGTACTTAAGAGAAAAAATTGTTACACAATTTTTGGTGAATCATAGGGGGCCTTCTCCTACAGAGGCATAAACCTAGAGAGAAATAAAGTGGCATAAAAAGAGAAAAAAAATATACAATCCCTTAGAGTTTGAGGAATGCAAAATGTAGATATTCCTAGTCTTCATCAAAACGCAGAGTTAGTATGTGAAGCATCTCATATGCCTGATCTAGGTCAAGTATCTCCTTTAAGGAGACTCCTCCCCATTTTTCTTGTGTTGCTATGATGTGGAAGTAGATTTGAGCCAAGGGGATAAGTACCTTTTCAATCTCTTCAGTGGTAGGTGATGAAGCCAAATTTTAGAGTCTCGACTAATCCTGCTACTTGACTTCTAACACTTCCCTAAGTTTCTCCTCAATAAATACTACTCTGTCAGGAAATAATAAAGAGGGTAGACCCAATTGGATCAAAACTTTGAAATATTCTCTAATTTTTTCAATCTTCTTAGTCAATTCCAGCTGACAGTTACTACTTTTCTTCACAACCTGGTTGTAAATGATGAACTCATTTTCCTTCCTAGTAGTCGCTCTTTAGTCTGAAATCCCATAACTTTCTAGAGTCTCTTCAGTCACCTTATACAACAATATTATCAAATTACTCGATTCCATAGAATGGGTGTAACTGTATGCAAGACTTGGTTGATTGTTGGGAAAACCTTCACATTCAAGTTGTGCACATCCACTATGAATCTCAAAGTTATATTTAGAGCTATTTTTGTAGCCTTCATTCATTCCTAATGGGAGGAAAATAATCCTTGTAATAACAAGAGGAGATCAGACCTCTGTGCCATGGTCAATTCCTACTAGAACTGAGACTCTTTAGCCCTTATATCCTCCCTTAATTGGTCAATTATTTGGAGGATACTTGAAAGCTAAATGTAATAGTTCTACCTCTTCATTGCGGGTCTACAAAGTAGATTCAATATCTTTCTTTTCTTTATTTTCCTTTTAAATTTCTACCTAAGCCCTTTGAAGCTCCTCTATCACTTGAAATCAAGCGCTAACCAATTTTTCTTCCATTTTCTTCCTTTCCTTTTTGAATTTCTCGTCTAGTTTCTTAATTTCATTCACTGATTTGGACCATTTACCCTACATTTCTTGTCTTGTCAGCCTAATATGTCAGTGAACTCTTTTTTCTTCCACTTCCATTCCTCTACAACCTCTTACATTTAGGCCTTTAAATCTTCTATTGTTTTTTACTCAGTATCGACCTTGCCCATCATCTTTATACCTTAGCCAAAAGTCGATCCCTCTTATTCTAAATAGCTTCAAGCGACATAGCCACTTTGTCTTACTGATCCTGTGTCTTCCTTAGGTGGGTAATCTTCATATCCTTTTCCTTGATCTCCACCTGGTGCTTGTCAATCATAGCATTTACATTCACCAACTCTACTTCCCACTTTTAAAAAAATTTCTCCAGCTTCAAGTAGTCAATGTATACCACCTTTTGTGTGGCCTTAATGAGCCAAATATTATCACAAGGAGGTGCTTCACTCAAGTTCAGGCCTATGGTTTGGATCTAATAGTCCTCATATTGCATTGCTCCTTTTAGCTTGGAAACTAGTGGCTTCGTAGCTGAAATCATCAAATACCTCTGCTCTTCATCGAAACACATCTCTAGCTTCGGGACAGCTAGAGCTATTATGGCATTTTCCAATTTCTTTTGTTTTCTTTCCCATCAAGATTTCTTGGAATACTCTATTTACGTTGAAGATTTTATGGAGACTCAATAATCTATGTAGGAATAGGGACACCAGTAGGGAGGCCATAAAGGGTGGTGTGAGGTGTGCTTGTAGCCACCTAGGCTTGGGGAGAGGAAAATGGAAAAGCTATTGGTGAGAAGGGTGGGATGCCTCACAAATATTGAGTGGAGTGTGGAAATTTTTCATTAGGATAATGGGAGTAGTGGTTGAAAATAGAGGAATATTCTTGGAAGCAAGAAATGGTGATGAAACTTGTAGCATGGGTGGCTCTGACATTGAAACTTGGGCTTTTGATTAAGCAATTAAAATATTGACCATAGCTTTAGTGGATGATGCATGTTTTATGCATGGAGCTTCAAAAGGAGGCTCATTAGTGAACACAGTGGGGGTGTATCAAGGATAAGTAAGTTAGAACTGAATGGTGGATGATTTTCTTCCTGGGATGTAGGCCCTAGAGATACTAATAATTTAGTAAGAGAAAGAACAATGGGTGAAAAACCTACCTAAAATGCAAGAATCAAAGATAATTTCCAAGACATAATTTACTTCACCTTCTTTGTCCAAAATCCCCTACCTACCTAATTTTTGGATTATCCTCCTCTTTATGAAGGGAACACTTGTTCCTCTAGATCCTTTTTTCACTAACCCTGATGAACCTTGAGTTCCATGACCTATTGAAGACTTCATCACAGATCATTGGGTTTTTTTTACCTTCATCAATATGTTGGTAGATGGGGAGATTTGTGACTCATTTCCTTGTGATACTTTCTTCTCCTTTCCCTTCCCTATTTTTTCCATTTGGTGTGGTGAGTCAAAATCTTAGGCATACTCCTACTTAGGATCTTCATCAAATCCTTGTTCTAAATTGGACCTAGCCTCTTTATCATAAATTTCTCCAAAAAATTCATCTATGGGAATAGTTCCGTGTAGGGGACCTACTTGCTTGATTTCCTACCAATATCTCCATAAATCGATCACTTTTCTCTCGGACCACCCCTTCTTCTTCAATTTTTGTTTGATGGATTTTTCCATTGATATGCTTGACTTGAAGTTTTCCACACTTGATATAAAGTGATCCATCGAGGGTGTACAAATGTTATAAAGTCCAAGTTGACATAGGTGTCTTTGTTGTCCTCGACTAGATTTCACCTTTTGTCCCAATATAGCCATGACTCATGTAAATGGAAAATTCACTTCTAGATTATATTTCCATCAATCGCAAATAAGACCTATAGGCCAATTTTTTGGTCAATATATCCTTCTCTTCCCTCTTCATGAGCATCACCTTGCTCTTACCAATCATGAGAGGGATTGCATGAAGCTTTGTCTTTTTCTTCTTGGTTTTGTAGGCATAATCTGCAATTGATAATTATTGGTATATTTCCAAGGAAATTTTCTTTTTTGTTACAAATATTGGTAGCTGAAAGGGCTCTCCTTTAAACCCATGGCACCTAATGAAATTAAAATATAGGCCCATGAAAAAGTCAAGTGAGGTCTAATTTTTCCTCATCTATTCCAAATCATCAAGAAAAAACCTACACATAGGCCATTGGGATAGATCTTGAAGAACAAGATTCAGGAAATACTTGGAAAATGTATAATAGTCACATGTACTTGAAAGAACATGGGTCCACACCAAAAATAGTTTGAATAACTTTGATCCACTCGAAATGCTAAGCTAAAATTACCTCCCAAAAAACTTAGGGTTTTGGCGCAATATCAAATGTACTAGAAAAGAGGAATACCTAGACTTACAAGAATGGTTGTACTCCTCCAATTGCTGAAGCATCTCATCCATAATTACCTCGACAAATTCAAATCAACATTTTCCTTTTTCCTTTTTGAGCATAAAATCTAGACCCATTTGATATTTTAGAACATCATCATCACATTCCATGCTATATACAAAGGCCAACATTGAAAATAAATCCTACAAATTATATGAATTAAATTAGCTATACGCAAAAGAGAAGATGGGCTTCTCATTGTAAATTCCTCAACTCATCCTAGTTCTAAAAAATGTTAACTTATCTCTCCTTGAAATCTAGAATCTTTCCATGTCCCTTTGTTAGAAATTATTGGCTACCATTTTAGAGGGGATACATAGCATATACCTAATGACTTTTGTACTGATGGTGACTTGTAACTCCCCACTGATAATGACCCCAACATCCTCATATAGCTTCTTTGCACAAATATCTATCAGCTCTAGGAATGGATGAATGAAAGGAAACATATACTGAGTTAGACTACAATACGAAATCCTTACTTCAATTCTCTCAAGATTTTCAACCTTCAATCTTCCGATTCTTCTCTACAAGGCCCCCTCCCATAGACTTTTAGGGTTTTTGAGCAGCCTTGAGTTAAAAATATTGTCTAAAAAGTCCTTGAATGCTTCTGGTTCAATGTGGTTACCAGGCTTCATGAATCTGGTGTGGGGAAAAATCTATTCTTCTAGAATCTATACGTTAGCATAGGAAGAATCCATAAAGATATCAACATAGCCTAGTTGAGAAAAGGGAATTTCAATGCCACTGTCGTAGGATGATTCTTTAGTAGCCATTCTTAGTGGTTTTCAAAAGAAATTTGCAAGAACTTGCTTCTGCACTTAGATAACTTTTACTCTTGCTAAGGGGCTCACACTGAGAAACTTGTTTTCTTTGTCTATTCAATTTTCATTTGATGCATATAGAGTAGATGCATGGTCATTATTACCAGCCCATTGAGTGCTTCCAGCAAAGGAAATATGTGTGGAATAAATGATTTCTTTCTTAGGAAGTGCAACCTTCACTTTAGGAAGGGAATTAAGTACATTCCTTACAATTTTTTTGGAGAAAGAAATCATTGAGAAATGAGTAAGATAATTGGAAAATACTTCTACATTAAATAAGAAAAAAATGTCTTTTAAAATGGTTTTTTCACATGACAAAGATGGTTGGTGATTAAAAAGGTGAGGAAACACATGGAAATACACTGTACATCTATTCATCAATGCCAACACCTCAATTAATTGTTCAAAGCCTTGTAAAATCTTCTCATCACCAACTTACATTTCCCATTGTTGTTCTGAGAAAGAAAATATTTTTTGTTTCCAAAATTTCCAACTCAAGCACTTTGATCAAACTCTTGAGTCAGAAGAACCAAGCGGCCTTCATAGGAGATTTCACTAATGATAGAACTAAGAGGCTCTTAAAAATGAAGTATCCCTTGACCATTACTACATTCAAGTGGGTGCTAGGGAGGGACTTCATCATAGACATGAACCACTATTGCACCAACATGGATGTTATCACTCAGTTTGTCACTTCCCTACTGGGCCTGAACGTCTCCAAGCTGTGGATAGTGTACCTCTGCAAGGCCATGTTCTACAAGGAGTACCTGCTAGGTGTTGAAGAGGTAATTTTCATGGTGGTCCCGAGCCTTGGTATATCCTCTACCATGGACCTTCGCTGACATGTGGATAATGCTGAGATAGTGCCATAGCTTCCTTTTCTTTCTAGCTTTCAAACGATGACTCTAGAGCAACATCACCAATGGGTGAAGCTCACTAGCTCCTTCCTCCTCCATTTGGAAAATATTAGGACAATTTTTGGCATAGAGTGGCACACTCCTTCGAGAATTTGGTGTACAACCATGGAAAGGTGATGGTGGACGTTGAAGACTAATTCCTAGTAAATTTTTTTGGAGCCATGTGATGAAGACCTTGCTATTGTAATCCCAAAGAATTTTGGAAATGTCAATGTATTTTTTTCTCACTATGACCTTGAGGTTGAAATTCATGCTATCCTTAGCTGCTACCTCCAACATTTTGGCTATAAAGATGGAAGTCACTTTGACTATTTTGAAAAGAATATTTTTATACTTTTTTCTCTAAGCTTTGCACTTCCTCCTTCATAAATAAGCCTCACTGCATCAAACTAAATGTAAATTTTTTACTATAAATATAATATAGTTTTTCATCATTTCTACATCTTATTTTATTCATAAAGGAGTGTATTTAATTTTTTTTATACATATAGTCCATAAAGTGTAGAATTTTTACAAACTTGAAGCTTTTAATGAAATATTTTCAAATGAATATCATTTACTAGTATCCCCATGATGTTTCCATTCATATCTTTGAGTTCATAGGTGTTACTCACTTTTCATTTCAGAATTTGCAAAGGACCCTTCCACGAAGAGTTGAATTTGGCATGTTGTCCTAACTTAGTAGCACGTTCATCATATTTTAAAATTAGGCTCTGTTCCTTTAATCCTAGGTCGGGGACCTTTTTATCAAACCACCATTTGACCAATTGTTGGATCTTGACCATGGTGTTGAATGATTTTTCTCTTTTTTCTAGAAGGCTTAGTAGTTCGACTAGCTTCACCTTCATTCCACCACTTTCCTAACTTCTAAAGACTTCAAAAATTGTAGTACCAGAATCTCCATTGAGATAGGAAGGACCACTTCCTTCCCATATACTAATTCATAAGGAGAAGACTTTAAATTTTTCTTCGAGGTAATGTGGTCTACCCATAAAGCTTCCCATAGGTGCATGCGCCATTCTCTCTGGTGTTCTGAACTGATGTGTTTTATTAAGCGGATCAATTTTTTATTTATGGACTCTGCTAGTCCATTCCCCTGTGGCTAGTAATTTGATGAAGTCCTCAGATAGACTCCATGCTTGAGAGTGAAATCTAACATCCGAGAACCTACAAAGGCTCACACATTTTCAGAGATGATGGTTCTAGGAGAGCCATACCTCATTACTATTTCTTCAAGAAAGTTAAAGATTTCAGCTTCAATAGCATTCTTTAGGGGAGTCAACTTCATCCATCTTGTAAAATAGTCAGTGGTTGTTAGGATCCATTTATGTCCCAAATCAATATGGGATTAATCATCCCAATGAAATCTAGTCCCCATTGTGCAAAGGTTTCTTCAACCATGATTAGGCTCAAAAGCATAGTGAATTTTTTCCACTTGTCGATGTAGAACTGACATTTGAGAATATTTTCTCACTAGATCATGGGATTTGAAAAATAGGGTTGGCCAATAATACCCTTCCTGCATGATATTTAAAGCAGTAGTTTTTGTGGATAAGTGTCCACCTTCTAGAATAGTGTGGAATTCACCTAAAATTCTTTTGGCTTGCACCTTGTCTACATAGCGTAAGAAGACTCTATCAAAAAAAAATTAAATAGAAGGGCTTCAATTAACACATACTTGACACCTTGGAGTCTATAGTACCTTCTTTTGTGTTTTGGGATTTTAGATGGATATTTTCCAGTCTACATGAATCTTATTTGACTGGCCACCCAAGACTCATCTAACTCAAATTGGTTCATGAAAACCTGATTAGCCTCTTCAGCTTCTGCCTCTGAACCGAGTTCTTTGGAGCGATATTCACACAAGCCTCTTCCTCTAACTAGCTTTGTGGGTTGAATATCTAGATCATATTCTAGGATCTTGGTGATCTCCCCCTCCATAATATATTCCCTTACGATGGGGTGAGTGACAAGGACTATGATCTTGCTATCTGAAACAAAGTGTTAGAACGTTTTAAGACTCTTCAATATCATGAAGGTCAATTTCTCCATGAGGTTATACTTGATCTCATACCCTTTTAAATTACTTGAATGGAAACCAATGGGGTTCTCTCTGCTTCCTTCCCCATCCTTATGCATAAGTAAAAAGGCTATACTATGCTCGCCATTGTAGACCTTGAAAGCAATTTTTCCTTCTAGATTCCACTTGAAAGCTACACCTTTCTTCAACATTAACATAATAGGTCTTGCAATTCCTATGAAATCCAAGATGAACCTTCTAAAAATATTGAGCTTTCCTAAGAAATATTATACTTGTGTTTGGTTGACTAGTATTGGTATTTATATTATAGCTTTCACCCTCTTAGGATTGATAGCTATACCTTCCTTGGAGACCACAAATCCAAGTAACTTTCCTTGTGGCAACCCGAATACACTTTTTTTAGGATTTAAGGAAATATTGAACTACATTGACATCTCTGAAAGAAATTTTCTAGGTGATTGAAATGGTCGTCTTTAGACCTCAAAAATTTATTCAAGTCATCTAGATAGATAGGGATGATCTTATTGATCAAATCCTTGAATGTGACATCCATTGTACAATAAAAAGTGCTACCCACATTTGATAAGAAAAATGGAATATCTATGTATGTGAATGTTCCTCATTTGGTGGTGAACGTTGTTTGGTGTTGGTCTTCACCTTTCACATAGACTTGATTATAACCCAAAAGGTTGTCAAGTAGCAAGAACATCTCTAACCTTGCCATATTTTGTAAGATCTATTCCATTAAATGGTAGAGGGTAATGATATTTTATAGAGTCCTTGATTAAGTCTCGGAAGTCCATGCAAAGATGGATATCACCATTCTTATTTTGGATAGGGACTAGATTATATACCCATGTGAAGTGCTTAATGGGGTATAAGATCCTTGACTCGATCATCTTTGTGAGCTCTTGTACCATTAAGGCCTCTACTTTTCGGTTAACTAACCTTTTCTTTTGATAGAATGGCTTGAACCCCTAAGAAAATTTGATGGTGTGAGATTATGTTTGGATCAAATCCCTTCAGATAATTATAGGTCTATGCTATGAACCCATTGTAATTGGTGCATAGGGATCTTGGCCTTTCTTTATCCCCTTATGGAATGTTCCTCTTGACTTTGAGCATTTTGTCATTTATGACATGAAGGTTTTCATAGTCTTCCTTGTCGACAATGAACCTCCTTTTACTATTTCTTGCATCTTCACAATAAAAGAGGTTCTCTAGAGTGATTAGACCCCACAAGAGCTTATTACTTTTGAGCTAGATTATTTTCTCCTCATCATCTCCTTCGGACCTAACCTGTGCTTGTTTATTAAATTCTCCCAACTGTCATAGGAACACAACAATTTGGTCATAATCCTCAAAGACCTACCACTTTTGATCATTTTTGAGGATAGATGGTCAAAGAATGACTCACATTGCATGTTGTGTTAGGGCTGGATCAGAAGTTGGCTCAAACTATGAGCTAATTGAAGCCATTCTATCTATGACAATGTTTAGGGATCTCAAAATGAACTGAATGTTGAAGGCCTTAAAACCTTTGATCAAATCCCACACCTTATGTCAGTAGGATAACATTCTTACATTCTTCGCAGTTGCCACCACTAGCTCAAAATATCCAAATGTATCAATGGGTTAATTTTTTAGGTAGGTTAGCGGATTAGATCAATAAACAAAAACCCGAAGAAGATACCAAGTACAATGAAATAAAATGAAATAAACAAGAATGATTATACCTATTACTCATTGAAGTTTCCATGATTCACCTCCATAGCACCTTCTATCTTGCAACAATTGTGATTTTGGCCCTCATATTTGTGCATGTGAGAAAATGACTATGACAATGTCCTATGCAAGTTTTGAAGGATTTAAGTGACAAAAGACTATGCCTATGACAAATGACTATAATTCCTATGAGTAAATAATCCAATTTAATAAACTAAGTGCAAAGTAAATTCTAAGGATGAATGTAAGAATAACAAAGTTGTGTGTCAGTCTAAAATGTGAGCAAAATTGACATTTTATAGAAAACACAATTTTGGGCAAATGAACTAGATTGAAAGTTGACAAAGCCTAAAATCAGTGGACGAGATTTCATGTGACAATCCCTAATTAGGGTTAGGGAAAAATCATTAAATGAGTGGTCAAGATGTCATTTGAGAAAATTGAATCGATGGTTGAGAATAAATGTGACAATTAGTCAAAAAGATAAAGATTTTCAAAAATCAAGAAGATAAAGACTGCTTGATTTGGAAGATTCAAAAAATCAAGAGGATAAGAGTTGAACTGAAAAGAAGATTTGAAAAATCAAGAATTTTCTCAACTACTTAATTTTTGGAAGAAGATTACCATTTTGAATTAAATAAATTTAAAATATGGATTTTGTGTGACAGTAAATAATCAATTTTTAGATTATTTACTAAAATGAAGTGATAGTTAATAAAGTGATATCATTTTAAATAATTAATTTATTTAAAATAAGAGAAATGTTATATTAGGTAATTAAATAATTAAACATAATTATTTAATTTAGAGGATTATGACCGATAGTTAAATAAATTAATAAATTCATTTAATTATGAGAATTAGTGACATATTAAATAAATAAATAAAAATCATTTATTTAATAATCAGGAAGAATAAATGAATAAAGGTAATTAAATAAATTAAAAAATTTATTTAATTTGAAGAATAAAAGAGATATGAATTAATTAAATAATAATCAATTATTTAATTAATGATGGAAAGTGGACCAAGGACATAATTAAATGTCACAATTATGCTAGGACGAAGGTGGTAAAATAAAGCTTGTAGACCTAGGTCATTTTTATGTGTTTACATTTTTCCACTCCTTGTCATAATGTAGCATGTCGCATTGTGACAAAGAAACTAAGTCAAAAATATGTCCTAGTGCAAAATAGGATGAGGAAGTTAGTGATATGCCCCATCAAGAGGACAAACAGGTTCCAAGAACATAAGTGTTCTCTCGAAATTGATGAGAAGACTAGAATATGAAGAGACAAAGAAATGTTAGTGCAAAAGATATGGATGATGATATGGATGCAATGTCTATATGAGATGGGTGAGAGAAGATGACAAGACAAAAGGAGATGCATGTTACTTTCTAGACCAAATGCTTCAAAAAATTACCATAGGACTTTAATATTTATTGCTCTTAATCATCATTGGGTAGATTATTGTAATGGCCAACAAACATCGTGATATGACATAGATCAAGGTGTGCAAGGTCGTACCATCACATGAGACTAACAATCACAAACAAGGATGATCATGACTCATATTAAGAACGTGATTTCCCTAGTATTTTTTTCAAAATAAACCATGAGCATAAAAATACAAGTCATGAAATGTTATTGTTCCTCTAAATCATGTCGTCAGGACATCCTCGAGGAAGTAGCAACATGACTGCCAAAAAGACAAGATGAGACAATATCATGATACGTCACTGCTTCTCTAAATCCCGTCATCAAGAAATTGTAGAGAAACTAATAACATGATAATTTGAAAAAGATAAGACAAAATAAGACAATCATCATGATACATTGTTCATTTTCTAAATCTTGTTGCCAGGACATCATCGAAAAACTAGTAGCATGATGAAAAATAAAACCAACCATCATGATACATCGTTGCTTCTCTAAATCCCACTATCAGGACACCATGTAAAAACTAGCAACATGATGAAAAATAAAACCAACCATCATGATACGTCGTTGCTTCTCTAAATCCTGATGTCGGGACATTATAGAAAAACTAGTAACATGATAGTTTGAAAAAAATAAGACAAGTCAATCATCATGAGACGTCGTTGCCTTTCTAAATCTTGTTGTTAAGACCTTGCTAAAAAACTAGTAACATGATGAAAAATCCAAAGACAAGATAAGAAAATCATAATACATCATTTCTTTTCTAAATCTCGTTGTTAGGACCTCACTGAAAAACTAGTAACATGATGAAAAATCCAAAGACAGGTGCCAAGTGTTTTCCAAGTGTGTCTGAATGTCGAGTGTTTTAATATCAAGATGTCAGGTTTGACAATATTGAGATGCCAGGGTGTCAAGGTTCTAATGATGCCAAGATGACGAATTCCAAAGATTTCCAAATTTAGGAAGGACACATCCTGAATAATGTTGATGTTGAGAGGAATGATCCCTAAATGTCAAAAGGGATCCCTCAGACTTCCAATGACAGTGACAGTGATGATGCCTAGGAAGGACACATCCTAAGGCATAAATGACAGAGTTTGTTCTTTAGAAGGACACATTTGAAAGATATTGATGTCGAGAGGAGTGATCCTTAAATGTCAAGAGGATTCGTGAAAAATGTCAGATGGCAATGATGATACCTAGGAAGGACACATCCTAAGGCATAAATGACAAAGGCTATTCTTCAGAAGGACACATCTGCAAGATAATTAAGAGTTGATAGTTTGATTGGTTATGATAATGTAACTTGTTTTGACCAAATTTGATTGAAGTTGACTAAATTGACCTTTGTCGACTATATATCAATATTGACATGCTGATGTAATTGTCACATTGAGTAAATGGTTGCCAAAATTTTGTTGTAGTAATTGGCATATTTTGAGATGACTTGTTTGACTTGAAGAATTTTTTACGTGTGTGCTAGTGTAATGTCATGAACCCTAATGGAATGACATAGTGCGGCCTCAGGGGCTCATCGACAGATGGCCTTGCCTACGTCATGCACTCAGAGACCTCATAGTTTGACACGACCAATGACTTTGTCTTGATGACCAAAGATTGCCTCATGATTTTATTTTGGCAAACCTAAAAGGACTGACCTAATGTCTCAGGGACTTGAAAATGAGTATTTCCTATGCATCAAATGCATAGAGACAATGTAGTTTGGACAACTAACACAAACTAATGGATTGACATGACAAAATTTCAATGGGAAATGACTTCGTTTTGCATTCTTAAGACAATTTCACATTTGTTGTTGTTTCTTCAAGATGTTTTTGATTCTTTTTAGGTCTTTCTTTAGGAAATTTTGTGATGTTTTTGTCTCTTTTTAGGAGTTTTTCAATGTTTTTGTCTTTTTTAGGACTTTTTCAATGTTTTTGTCTTTTTTAGGACTTTTTCAATGTTTTGTCTTTTTTTAGGACTTTTGCAATGTTTTTGTCTTTTTGTTCAAGACTTTTTCAATGTTTTTGTCTTTTTTTAGGACTTTTTCAATTTCCCAGGTCATGTGTGATACCCACTACAGTCACATGATAATTTGTTTTCCCTTAGTTAGGTCCAAGACTTAGCCAATTTTAAAGGACGTGAAAAGGATATGCATGGGATACCCGATAGACAGTATGTCAGACTTGATGTCAATGTTTTTCAACCATGAAAGGAAGGGTATGATGTCATGGAAATGGTCGTGGTGGTGATGGAAAATGTGTTCCATCAAAGGCCTAAGACAGATAAAGTGAAAGTAGATGGTCAAGCAATGACTGACTACACATGGTGTCTGTTTGCTAGGTTTTCACCATGGTACTTATCCAAAGTGCCTGTTTGCCAGGTTTTCACTATTGAACGAATTATTTCTCTTTATTAGTTTTGTCATTTTTTTCATTTTTTTTGTGTCACCAAGATGCCTGTTTGCCAGGTTTTCATCAAGGCAGCAATTTTTTTGATCATTTTTCAATTTTTTTGTATGTTTAAATTTTTTGATGCTATGAATAAAACTTGCAGAGATGTAGACTATTGACAGGCTCTATCAAATTTTCACTATCTAGAGTAGCTAGTCAATATGTTTCAGAACCAAAAGAGGATATGATGACGTAAGGAACCAACCAGTTTCATTCAAACTTGCCCAACTTTTCTCTGTCGGCCTGATTCTTAAGGTTTTGCATGAGGACTAGGTCACTAATGTCAAACTTCCTAACCATGACTCTCTTGTTGTAACTATGATAGAGACGGTTCTGATATTCCTATAAATGGTTCAAGGAATTATGTCTTCTTTCCTCTAACATCTCTAGCTCATGTAGGAACAATTGTCTATACTCCTCATCATTGGTCAAACCCTTCAGGGAGACTCATAAGGAAGGAATTTCAACCTCAATGGGCAAGATGGCCTTAGCTCTAAAGACTAAGGTGAATGGAGTGGCTCTTGTAGGCGTAAGAATGTTGGTGTGATAAGCCCATAGAGTAGGGTTGAGTTGAATATGCCAATCATGACCAACGTCATTGATAGTCTTTTTAAGGATTTTAACAATGGTTTTATTTGATGCCTCGGCTTGACCGTTTCCTTGCGGGTAATATGAAGAGGAAAAATGATGTTGGATATGAAACCGCTCACATAACTCATGAAAATCTTGGTTTTTAAATCGATGTCCATTGTCAGTGATGATGGATCACAGAAGGCCATACCAAAAAAAGATATAGTTAAGAATGAATTTGGAGATTTGTTTGCCAGTTATGTATGTCAAGGAGATGGCTTTGATCCACTTCGTAAAGTACTCAGTGGAAGTTATGATGAATTTTTGGCCATTGGACAATGTAGGATGGATCTTTCCCATGAGGTTGATTCCCCATTATGCAAAGGGCCAAGGAGATGTGATCAGCTGAAGTTCTTGTGCTGGAGCATGAATCAAATCACTATGAATTTGGCATTGGCAACAAGTCCTGACATATTCTAGTGCATATTTCTCAATGGTCAGCGAATAGTACCCAAGTCTCGTTATCTTCCTAGATAGAGTAGGACCGCGTTGACTGAGACCCACATATACCCTCATGTACTTCTTGTAAGGTTGTGTGTACTTCGTTGCTGTCAAGACATCTAAGGAGGGTGTCGTCAAAGCTACAATAGTAAAGGGTTTCACTGACAATGGCATATCTTGTGGATTTTCGGATAAAGGACTTCCTCTGGTTATTGGAAAAATTAGGGACGAGGGTTTGAGACTTAAGGTAGTCATGAATGTCTTGGTACCACGGAGAATTGAGACCAACAAGCTCGTAGACCATCTCTGATTCTGGAATATCAAAGACAAAGACCAATAATTGTTCTATCAGGAATTCCAGCTAAGGAATATTGCTTGGAATGTCGAGGAGAGAGCCTATTGTAGCCATGGCATCTGCCACCTTGTTTTGTGTTATCAGAACTTGCTCAAAATTCACCATGTGAAAGTATGTCTAGAAATTGTCAACCATTAGTTTGTAGGGCATTATCTTCTCATCTTTAATGTCATGCTCATCATTAACTTGGTTGATGACTAACCGAGAATCCCCATAGACATGCAGTGCTCTAATTTTCCATTTTATTGCCATTCTAAGTCTTGTAACCAGTGTCTCATATTTTTCCACGTTATTTGTGCATGGGAAAGCTATGTAGAAAGACTTGGGAATGGAATCTCCTTGAGGGGTGATAAACAATATCCCTGCCCCTGAGCCATGATTAGTATGCGATCTATCAAAGTATAGCCTCCAAGGTGACTTTGGTTCTATATGGAATATTGAATCATCTGGGAAATCTGCCACTAAGGGGTGATCACTTTGTATAGGCGTGTCTGCCAATTGGTCTACAATCACTTGTCCTTTGATCACTTTTCTTTCTATGTATTGAATGTCGTATTCACTCAGAATCATGACCCATTTTTCCAGATGTCCTGTCAATGTTGCATGACTCAATAGATATTTGAGGGGGTCAATCTTTGCTACCAACTATGTCTGAAGGCTCAACATACAATGTCTTAGCTTCTGAGCTGCAAAGACAACTACTAGACAAATGTGTTCAATTGATGTGTAATTTAGTTCATACCCGACCAGTGTCCAACTGATATAATATTTGGCCCTTTCCTTTTCTTCTTGGTCGTTATGTGCTAGTAATTCCCCCAGTTCTCAAGTAGTGGTAGAGATGTATAAGATTAAAGGCTTTCTGTGAATGGGTGGCATGAGGACTGGCGGTGATAGTAAGTAGTTTTTTATTTGTTGAAAGGATTCGTGGCATTTATCTATCCACATAGAGGGCATGCCTTTGCACATAATATATTGGAATGGTTGACACTTGTTGGCCAATTATACTATAAAGCACTAGATAGATTGTATCCTACCCTGACATAATGTCCTGAGTTTTCTTATTCCTTTGGGAGGAGGCATGTCCATGATGGCTTTGAATTTTACTAGATCAACTTCAATGCCTCTTCGAGAAACTATGTATCGCAAGAGTTTTCTAGATGTTACACCAAAGAAACATTTCTTAGGATTCAGTCAGACTTTGTATTCTTCTAGTCTCTTGAAAATTGTGTCTAACACCTTCGGATGATCTTTTCTTGTTACTGATTTAGCCAAAAGGTCATCTACATAATCTTCCATTATTTTATGCATCATGTCATGGAATATTGGGGTCATAGCCCTCTGATATGTGGTGCCTACATTTTTAAGACCAAACGGCATGACATTCTAGTAGTATGTACCCCAAGGTAAAGTGAATGCTATTATATGTTGATCTTCAGGGGAAATACAAATCTGATTATAGCCTGAGAAACCATTCATGAGGGAAAGCATCTCATATCCTTCCGTGAGGTTGACTATGATATCAATATTTGGAAAAGGAAAGTCATCTTTTGGGCATGCCTTGTTTAGGTCTCTGAAATATGTGTAGACTCGGATCATTCCATTTAGCTTTGTTACTGGCACAAGGTTAGATATCCATTCAACATAATCAATAGACCGTATGAACCCAACATCTAGAAGTTTCTTCAACTCAGCCTTGACCAATAGAGCAACCTAAGGATGCATTTTGTGTAACTTTTGTTTAATTGGTTTGGAATTTGGAAATAGTGTAAAATGGTGCAAAACCAGTTCTGGCTCTAGTCCCAGCATGTTGGCGTAGGACCATGCAAAGTTGACTTTACGTTTTGCAAAGAATTTGTGAAATTCTGGTCTCTCTTCTTCAGTCAAGGATGCAACAAAGAGGACCATTTTGGGATCTTCTGTTGTTGATATGTTGTCTTTTATGGTGTCCTCTATGAGCATAGATGATTTCTCTTGAGTTATGAGAAGAAAGTCCAATCCTCTATGTTTGGGAACCTTAGAGAGGTTTTCACCCATAGATACGTCCTTTTTTTTACTTTTTTGTTGTCAAAAGGTGCCTTTCGGTTTTCACCTAAAGACATTTCATTTTTTGCTTTATTCTTATTTTTAATTTTACGACTGGAGGACAGAGCAGTCTTGCCGAAGTAGGATGTACAATCTAGGTCAATAGAAAATCCTTGTGATCACCACTGGGTATGCCCTCACGTAATCCCATAAATTTTGTGATAGCCTCATCATTCTGAAAGGTGTCCAAGACTAGCAGGCCTTGTTGGTCCCAATCAATTAGTTGAGGATAGACTAGGGAAATGCCATCGTCAGTGTTGGTGAATTGAGGGGAGGATGCAGAAAGCATGTACATAGATTTTGAGACATTGAAGATGAATTTTTCATCATCCAATTCCATGTCAGACTCGATCCAATATTCCCCTTCACTTGTTTCATATTATTTTTCAAAGTAGGGGACAAAGGAATCAAATTCATGAACGTCAGTGTCTTGTGGTAATTTGGATGGATCTAAATGATGGTTATTAGATTCAAATGGTGGGGCTTGTATGTCATGGGGAAGGTAAATGGTACTGTGACTATTTGGTGTCTGATCAATTTTAAATGTTTTCCAAAATTTTGTTTAGAGGTAAGCTCCCCAATTTCAATGAAAAAATCATCAAGGCAACTGTCACTTAACGATCATTGGGATCCAAACTCCCACTCTTGGGAGTCAATTTCGATAAGGGATTCCTTAATAGTCTCGACACTTTCCAAAGTATGCACGTACTCACTAGAAATTTCATTGGTATGATAGTTATCATTGTTGGAAAATCCATACCCTAATCAAAGATACTTTGGTATTTTGAAAGGTTTTATGGGCTCTCTTCATCTAGTTTTATTTTTGCCTAGGCCACTAGTTCCATTGTAGCCCCTTTCCTTCATCATGTCATATCCCTTGCCATATTTCTTAACTAGTAATGGGGGTAGGTCGGCCATTTCTTTATAGAGCCATCCTGTAATATCGGCAAGGTCCTCATCACTCATGTATCCCCATTTTATGAAAACCATTTTTGGTGGAACTTTGAAAATTTCTTTGGGTTCCATTCTAAAATATGGTTGACCATAGACCTTCAGAGACTTGGGTATTATTGTGATGTTGTATGCCCTATGCAGTTTGAATTCTCCATAGCCTAGGTCCTAGATCTTGACATTGGACTCATCCTTAGGAAGTGTGGAAGATGGTGGTATGGTGGAAGATGTTGACAGAGTGGTCATGTACGATGATGCAAGTGTGGATGGGTCAATGTATTTAGAGGAAGAGGATCTAGGAGCTTCTCAGTTGATGGGCACTCAATTTTTAGAAATACCCCTTAGGTTGGTACAATATTGAAAAGGGTCAAGGTATCCATATATAGTAATTTTTGTGCCATCAAATGGGAATTTTAAGCATTAGTGATATGTGGAGGTAATGACTTTTAAGGAATGAATCCATGGGCAGCCGAGCAAGATGTTGTAAGGTAATTCTAGATCTAGGACTTGGAAAGTTGTATCCACAATGATTGGTCCCACTCTGATAGGAAGAGAAATAACACCTCATGAAGAACGTTCTTCGTCATCATATGCTTTTATGACTATATTATTTCTAGGGTCCATGCATGCATCAAAAAATCCTAGAGCCTTAACCAATTTCAAGGAGCATATGTTCAATCCTACTCTGCCATCTACTAAAACTCTTCTGACCTTGTGCTTATGGACAAAAGTTTTGATATGTAATGCATCATTATGGTTGGTCTTGGGTGACGAGTAATCTTGATCAAAAAAAGTGACATGATGAGGTGTAGTTAGGTATCCCACCATGTCCTCAAATTGGTTGACATCAATATCCTTAGGGACTAACGACTCTTGTAGGGTTTTATCCAATATAGACTTATGCATGGGAGAGATGCAAAGCAGCTCAAGTATGGAAATCTGTGCAGGAGTTTTTCCAAGTTGGTCAATAAGGTTAAACTGGCTCTTAGGTGGCCACTACTTTATGGTCGAGGCAGGTTGTGACTGCCTATGGACTAGGTATGGTGATCTTAGGTTGCCTAGTAGGAGGCAGACTAGCTATGGTTGTCTTGCCACTTCGAGTAGTGGCATTGCATTGAGGTTTTCGTTTAACTATGATGGTGTTGATGTATTCATCATCAGTTTAGACATTGTTTATAGTAGGTCCACCGGAATATTCATACTTGGCACAAACATAATTGGCTTGATTATTGTTTGTCTTAGGACCTAACGTGGAAGCATTAGTAGAGCCATGGTCTTACAATGGGTTCTTATGAATGGTATGGTCAACATTTGATGGAAATTGTGGCCCACCTAATTCAATTATTTGATTCTCAATAAGGTCTTGCACAATATTTTTGAGTTGTCAACAGGACGATGCCTTATATCCTTTAGCCTAGTGGTACTCATAGAAAGCATTATCGTCCCACCATGACGGTTTGAATTGTCTTGGGTCATACAGCTTTGGTTCTTCAAGTGTGATGAGACCATTCTAAAGGAATTTCTTGAGGACTTCCTCCATGGGCTCACCCAAGGGAGTGTATGTGCGACCCCTGGGGAATTGTCTTATCTGACGATATTGTCCTTGATTGTGACTATTTTTACCATTTTGGTTGTTTGGGGTGGCATTGATGGGGGGTGTTAGTATTGTCATTGGCTTGTTTTGTGGTTGAACCCCTTTCAGAGCTAGTACAGGACCCATAGTATTTATAGCCTTGGAATCAACAACACCGTCATTGGTAACATGTTTAGTTTTGACCTAGTACTTATTTTTATTAGTGGGAGGATTTGCATTTGTGTTTTCAGGACCGTATTTTAGCTCTCCCTTTGCAATAAGGTCTTTCTCAATGTGGACACCTTTTTCGAATAGGCCTGTGAAGTTTGTGAAACAATGCACTTGCAATCCATATTTTAAGGGTCCTAGAAATGTTTGAATGAACATGTCAACCTTTTCCTTTTCGGGTATGTCGATGTGGCAACGACTAGCTAGACTTCTCCATTTTTGGAAGAATGGAATGAACGTTTCACCAACGTCCTCTTTCATGAGATTGCATAAGCTAGTAATAGAGGTGTCCATGTCAATGTTTTATGAGTAATATTTTATGAATTTGTGTTTAAGTTCATCCCATGTTTGGATATCCTTTTGAGTGGAGAACCATTCAAGGGTAGGACCTGCAATACTTTTAGAAAAGAGTCTCATCAAGTGTGTTGGTTCATATGTGATGTCCATACAATTGGTTGAAAATTCTCGGACATGTTTGATAGGTTTTGTCTTTCCTTTGTATTTGGTAAAATTTGGTGACACATATCCCAGAGGAAATGGTGGCATGCATAAGTTCATGTCAAAGGGATATACAGATAAATCATATGACACTTCTGATTTCTTGCTAGATATTTTTATGTTTTCTATGGTCTTCTCTAGACCCGTCAAATTTTCTCTCAAGGAATCGATTATAGGGTCATTTGTGGCCCCATAAATTGGATTGATTGGTACACCATAGGTCCCCATATGTTGTCAGTGGATGTTGGTGTGTTGTTGAGGGATGTGTTGTTGTGACATGTATGATGTGTTCTGATTTGCGTGTTGTTGGTATTGAAATTTTGGATTGGGGACATCTTGGTGGGTATGAATATGGGATGAGTATGTCAGAATGTGTCCCCTAGCCATTTGGGTTGATATGTGGGGAATATGATGACCATGAATATTTTGATGTGTGAATGATGCCATAGGTTGTGTGTTTTGACTACCTTGTCCAAATTGTTGGGATTATACAAGGGGAATGTTCGTACTTTGTCCTTCGGAGGTGATGGAATTAAGTTGTGTTGATGTGCTAAGATTTTGTTGTGGTCCTTGAATAACGATACGTCATTTACTTCCTCCCAAAGGATTATGTGAGGATGCATTCATGGTACTTGATGTAGTCGTAAATGGAGGATTTGACTAGCTTGATGATGGCCCCATGGCATTTACTATAGTGGTAAAGAGAGGATTGGAATAAATTTCCCACATTTTCGAGGACCCAAAGGTGGCTCCAGCCGATTGTGACGATATTGTGGATATTGTGGGAAATGTGACAGATTATGTTCCTCTAATGGATGTAGTGTTGATTGAATTGGAATTTTTTGGAACGTTGGAGGTAGCACTCATGGTAGTTGTGACAACTTGCGAGGTAGCATAAAAAAAGGTATTGTTTGTGTTGTTTGGAGGTTGACCACCATTGGGAATGTTATTTATATTGTTGACATTATGGTCAGGAAACGGCAGTCCAAAGTATTAATGTCGAACCCACGAGGTAATTTAGCTCCTTGACTTAAAAGTATGGCTAAATATCTGTCTTTGTCATATAAGACCATTTGTTCTACAAAGTAGGCCGCCTCTGGATCTTGTGTTGCTACCTATAGGTTTTCCTCAAGTATTTATCTATATTCATCCTTACGTAAGAATGGTTCAAAAGGGTTGCCTGATGAGGATGGTATGGTCATGAGAGGTTGAGTATTTGTGTTGCTAAATGGCTCGTCAGAAGTCCAATTTGGGTCATAAGTGTGAGTGGTGAGATTGGAATTAGAATCTTTCCAAAGTTTTCCATTTGTCTTTTCTTTCTTTGGAGTCTAGTTTCCACCATAAAAGGGAATTGCTCAAGTGAGGGTAATGAAAATGATGACTAAATGGAAGGATGATACTAGCCTATGTTTTTTGTATTTTTGTGATAAAGGATGACAATGCAAAACTATTTTTTTGGATTTTTGATAATAAGGGATGACAATGCAACATTTTTTTCTAAAGAAAATGGCTAATGCCAAAATGATGACTAGGATGACAAGTTATGAAAAAAAAAATTGTATTTTGGAATAAAGGATGACAATGCAAGGTGATGACTAAGGAAATGATTGATGAAAAATGACAAGGTTGTCAAAGCCAAAGTGTTAAATGAGGACTAAGATGATAATGCTAACGAAGGACTAAGATGATTAATGAAAATTCTAAGTTCAAAATGAGGACTAGAGGTGGACAATGCAAAGTCTAAGTTTAAAATGATGACTAAGTTTGGACAATATTTGGAGAAAGGTTTGCCTAACCACTCTAAGGTTGACTTATGTCACAATTTTGGTTATCAAAAGGACTTGCTAAAGGGACTAAATGACAAGGTCAAAATGATGAGTGAGCCTACCTAACTAGACTATTGAGTTGGAGGTTCTCACAAAAATGACAATGACTGAAAAGAGGAATAATGACTAAGTCCTAAGATAACCTAATTTTGAAAACAATGGTTTTTGCAAAGTGTGGAGATTTGGCCTAATCCAAAATTTTCCAAGATGAAACCTACAGACAAATTTATGCTAAAAATGACGATTATGATGCCTAGGGAATGCAACTAAAATATGGAAATTTTAAACCTATGGTTAAAGTGAAAGCTAATGAATGCAAATGAGGGATGTTTTGAGGAATTTCAATTCTGGTGGACTTTGAAAAAGATGTTTTGACAGTAGGCTAAGATGTCTGGACTTGAATTATGGTCTAAAGTAGCATTTGGTTTTTTGTCAGGTGATTGCATCGTTACAGGTAGCAAATGCATTGCAGTGATCAAATGTGGCTCTATTAATGGCAAATGTGGTTCAATATTGAAAATGCGGCTTTACAGATTTCAAATGTAGTGCAGTATTGTAGATGTAGCTTTAAAGAAGGAAAATGTGTTTCAAGATAGGAGAATGTGGTGTTTGAAGCATCAAATCCATTTCAGCAGAGCAGATGCGTTGCGAAGTCTAGCAAATGCAGTGCGACAGAGCGATTGGAATTTAACAGATGTGTTGCAAAATGTAAAAAGTCAAATTTATTATATTTGTGGTAAAAAACCTAATTTTTTTAAATTTTGACTATTTGTTTCAAGATGTTTGAGTGTTGTTTTTTTCATTTCCGTAACTAGCAAACACTTGGCAAGCACAATATTTGGAAAAGTAATCAAACACATAAGAGAACAAGTATAATCCTATGGTTAAGCTAGGATAGTATTTGCTATACTCCACATGGGTTTCCCCAACTGTATATTAGTAGCGTGTGAATCCAGAAGCTTAGCTAGACGACCTCCCGCTTACAATGCACTCTCTTCTTAGGCCAACCAAGCTTCCAACCCCCATGAAACTCCCATGGTAGATTGATCGCCTCTACTAAAGACTATGAAGACGTGGAAGGCTTCACACCAACTGGTGTTGTACTAGCAAATAGAAGGTTTTGGACTTACTACACAAGAGTTTTTAATTTAGGAACCCCATTCGAGTGGCCATACATGGGGTAGAAGATTAATCTCTATTTAGGAGGCACTCCAACCTGAAGAGGTTGAGGTCAACAGGGTTTTGGGGAGTACTACTTGGTCTATATGACACATCCACACTCGTAATCTTAGGTTTTCCCTTAAGATTCACATTTATATATTGGTCAGGGGTAGCATGGCTTTAGCTCCATTTCCAGTGTGATTCATGTTGGGGTGATGAAATCCCTAGGCAGACCCAATTTCTAGAGGCAATAATTGTTTTTTACACCCAGGATCGCATGACTACGCAAAGGGAGAGGATACTTCAGTTATTGCATTAGGGTTACACAGAAATAAAGTGGGTCTGGATTTCTGATCACCTAGTTTGCATAGGGTGAGAGCATATTCACCTACTACTTTCAAACACAATCAGACGATATTGCAAGCATGTTCATTTTAAGTGTACCAAAAAGAAATGTGTTTTAATCTAAAAATAAAAAGCACAATGTTTCTGGAATGAATCTTGGACACTCAAACATGCAAAATCACATGTTAAGAGTCTTAGAAAAAGTCTTGGACCCATGAAATGTAACCGCCACATGCTACAAACAAAGATTAGTAACACGAAAAACATATGCTAGGTAGAATGTAGAAAATAAAACCAAAATGAAAAACAAAAAAGAACAGAAAATAGAAAAAACTGAATGCCAAAAAGAAGAAAAAGTTACCAAGAAAATATGTCACACCAGAGAGAATAGATCTCTCTGTGCAACAAATGTGTCACAGTCCCACGTTCTGGTCTGACAAGCAAATGTATCTTGGATATGAAATGCGGCTTTTAAAACTTCGAGTGGGTCTCGGTATATCAAATGTGGATTTCTAGACTTCGTATGCAATGTATCAAAGAGTTTGCATCATTTTAGCCCGTGAATGTATCACTACACATCAAATGTGGCTCAGGAAAACTCAAATGTGTCATTCCGTACCTGTGCCTACCAAAAAAAAAAAAAAACTAAAAACCGTATGGAAAACAGAAAAAATAAAATGCGTCAAGTTCACCAATGTATTAATGGGTTAATTTTTCAGGTAGGTTAGCGAATTAAATCAATAAAAAAAACCCAAAGAAGTTGTCAAGTACAATGAAAGAAAATGAAATAAATGTGAATGATTATACCTATTACTCGTTGAAGCTTCCATGATCCACCTCCATAGCACCTTCTAGCTTGTAGCAATTGTGATTGTGGCCCTCAGATTTGTGTATGTGAGAAACTGACTATGACAATGTCCTATGCAAGTTTTGATGGATTTAAATGACAAAAGACTATGCCTATGATAAATGAATATAATGCCTATGAGTGAATAATTCAATTTAATAAACTAAGTGCAAAGTAAATTCTAAGAATGAATGTCAAAATAACGAAGTTGTGTGTCAGTCTAAAATGTGAGCAAAATTGACATTTTATAGAAAACGTGATTTTGGACGGATGGACAAGATTGAAAGTTGACAAAGCCTAAAATTAGCGGACAAGATTTCATGTGACAATCCCTAATCAAGGTTAGGGAAAAATCATTAAATGAGTGGTCAAGATGTCATTTGAGAAAATCAAATTGGCAGTTGAGAATAAATGTGACAATTAGTCAAAAAGATAAAGATTTTCAAAAATCAAGGAGATAAAGACTGCTTGATTTGTAAGATTAGAAAAATCAAGAGGATAAGAGTTGAATTGAAAAGAAAATTTGAAAAATCAAGAATTTTTTCAACTACTTGATTTTTGGAAGAAGATTACCATTTTGAATTAAATAAATTCAAAATATGGATTTTGAGTGACAGTAAATAATTGATTTTTTAGATTATTTACTAAAATGAAGTGACCGTTAATAAAGTGATATCATTTTAAATAATTAATTTAATTAAAATGAGAGAAATGTTAAATTAGGTAATTAAATAATTAAACATAATTATTTAATTAAGATGATTATGACCGATAATTAAATAAATAAAATAAATTCATTTATTTAATAATTAGGAAGAATAAATGAATAAAGGTAATTGAATAAATTAAGAAATTTATTTAATTGTAAGAGGACAATGCCATATTGAATAAATAAATATAATTTATTTATTTAATAATCATGAAGAATAAAAGAGATATGAATTAATTAAATAATATAATCAATTATTTAATTAACAGTGGAAAGTGGACCAAGGACATAATTAAATGTCACAATTATGCTAGGACAAAGGTGGTAAAATAAAGCTTGCAGACCTAGGTCATTTTTATGTGTCTACACAAAAGACTTGTATCCCTTCAATTCCCATATGTTCTACTAGTGTCAAGCCATGAATCAAGCCTTCATACTCCACGCCATTTTTTTGTACATGCAAATTAGAAATGGAAAGCTCTAAGAGTTTCTCACCCATCAGAAGATACAAGTTAGATCTCATCTCCAAAGTTGATTCTACATTTGGCACCATCAAAGTGAAAAGTCCATAAGTCATCGTTAACTGAATCACCTTTCATTCTCTTGTTCCTTGATTAGCTTTGAAAGGGACTGGTCTTTGTCAAATATTACATATGTGCCTAGAGCAATGGCAAGGAAATTTTGGAAAGGGTTGAAATCGATAAACTAGTTTAGCAGGACTTCTTCTTCTAGGCTCTGATCACTTGTGGCCTCTTCAACCTCCAACATTTCCATGCAAAACATCTCCTTTTTGTAAATGGAGGTGTGTGTAGCCTTGAATCTTATCACTGCATCCTCCACGATGTGTTTGGGATGCCAAGGTTCAAATTTTTTCTTTATTTTTGTCCCATGATTAGTCCTCATTATGAAGTGAGACCAATCAAGAGCTAGGTATTGTTGATGTGTTTTTTATGCACTTCTCAACACAGGCAGTGTGTAGGTGCACTACCTCTCTTGAAAGACAATCTTCCACAATCAAATTACAGAACACTATCCCAAGGTATCTAATGTCAAGTTTTGATAGTGCTTGGAATATCTCAGTTGTTTGATGTGATTTGTTGGAATCACAAGGCGGTCTTATGGATGAGTTACAAAGCATGGGAAGTTGGGTTTGCAAATGCAGTTTCAAAGTGCTGGAAGTGAATGAACAGTGGTTGTCCACTCCAAACAGCAAGTTAAAACTCATCAAGTTCATCTGATTTAGCTTTATGGTGATGCTTTGGATCCTACTCTAACTAAGGATTAAAATAAATAGCAAAAGGAGAAGGATTAAGAAAGTTTTCCTAATCCTAAGATACGAATGAATAGTAACAATGGTGGCTGCTAAAGTAGACAGGCTTCCTAAATTGAGTTTTGTTTGACTAAGAGAAACCTACAGCTACACAAAACCAGTGCAATCTTCTAAGTTTTGCTAATTTTCAAATTACGCATAGCATCATGAACATGCAATTGAACTAGGTTACAACAATGACAGAAAGAAGCCCAAGCTAACTTTGCACAACTGTTTGTAATCAACAAGTGCTAAAAGTATGGGCTAGAAGCTCATCAAATACTATAACAACACCATCATGACAACCATTCAAGAAACTAATACTAAAACTACCATGGAAGGTAGAACCATGCATGCAAGATGAGAAAAATCAAAGAAAACATCCATAAAATCATGCAATGTTGTCTTCTATTGCAGCAAATGTTTTTTACAACAGCTCTCCAACCCTTACAAATGAGGGGAAAGCCCCTATTTATAGTTTCCCAAAGCACAAATGAATGGATAGGATCAATTTGCAATGAATGGCCTAGGTTCAATTACATTAGGGTTTCACCTACCCCACAATATTCAGCAATTAAAAATATATTGCTTGTCTTTTCCCTATTTTGTCATCTAGTGCTCAAGTGTTGTAGTAGTTTTGTCATTTAGTTGATTGCCATTTTACTATAGCTGAAACTATCTGAAAGCTGCCCTCTTACTTGATGTGTTTGCAGTGTTTTTCCTTGGATCAAATGAGTCCATCGATGATTGGCATCAATAGATTGGTTGCCCCTGATTCGAGCGGACAACTACCTTATGCTTTCTTCAAGGCCACCCCGTTGCATTTTTATCCTTGACTTCCTTGGCACATGCCTTCTTCTAACGCCGAACCTATTGGTGGGTGTGAGGGGGAGAGGTGAACATGAAATGAATGGTGATAGGAGTGATGTGCTTTCCTTGTTTAGCTTTCACAATGGGTCTCCTTGACAGACCTGCGGTAGGCTTCTTGAATCCTGCATACATGAAGTGTCGTAAGTGCTTTCATACACAAATCAAGGAAAATGGTAGTAAAATCTTTCAAAATCCTTGTTAGATCCATCCATGCATAATCAAAAGATCATAATATTCATATTTGAAGCTCATTTGGACCATAAACATTAATCTGGGCCGTTGGGGCTCCACGGATGTTCCAAAACAGCCAAAGGGGGATGAAGCTCCGAAACCACCAAAACTTAACGGAACATTGAAAAAACCTTGGTAGTTCACTTAGGTACCCCAAGCACATCCTAGATCCACCAAAAAGTTGGCACCAAAGTAAAAAATGTGGAAACTAGACCAGCAGGGATCCACAAATGTTTCCAAAACAGCCAAAGAGGGATGAAGCTCCAGAACCACTGAAACTTAATGGAACATTGATGAAACCTTGGAAATTCACTTAGGCACCACAAACACATCCAAGATCCACCAAAAAGTTGGCCCCAAAGTCAAAAATGTGGAAACTGGACCGGCAGGAGTCCATGGATGTTTCCAAAATAGCCAAAGAGGGACGAAACTCCGGAACCACCGAAACTTAACAGAACATTGAAAAAACCTTGGCAGCTCACTTAGGCACCATAAACACATCCTAGATCCACCAAAATGTTGGCCCCAAAGTCAAAAATGTTGAAACCAGACCGGCAAGGGTCCATGGATGTTTCCAAAACAACAAAAGAGGAAGGGAATTCCGGAGGGAAAGTTTCAAAACCACTGAAAATTTATGAAACATTGACGAAAATTTTGCAGTTCACTTAGGGACCCAAAACACATCTCAAATCCACCAAAAAGTTTCCCCCAAAGTCAAAAATGTGGAAACTAGAGTGATGGGGGTCCACGAATGTTTCCAAACAACCAAAAAGGAAGGGAATTCCAGAGGGAAAGTTCCAAAACCATTGAAACTTTACGAAACATTGATGAAACTTTGGCAGTTCATTTAAGCAATGCAAACACATCCCAAATCCACCAAAAAGTTGCCCTCAAAGTCAAAAATGTGGAAACCAGAGTGACAGGGGTCCACAGATGTTTATACATAGCCAAAGAGGAAGGGAATTCCGGAGGGAAAGTTCTGAAACCACCAAAACTTTACGGAACATTGATGAAACTTTGGCAGTTCATTTAAGCAACCCAAACACATCCCAAATCCACCAAAAAGTTGACCCCAAAGTCAAAAATGTGGAAAAAAGCGAATTGAGTGATCAAGGACCAAGTTAGCAAAAACAAGAAAATGGGCAGAAAAGGGGCGGGGGACTTCATTTCTTTGTGGATATGAATACCCTAAGTAGGTGAATTTGGTAAGGGGAATTTGATTGTTTGAAGGCACATGACCAATTTGGGCTTAGAAAATGGGGCACGCAAAACAAGATAGGAGCAAAGTAGCCTATCAGGAGCAAAAAAAAGGGGTCCCTGTCTATGGTGGGGCGTGTGTGCAAAACATGGACAACAAATGGTGACTCATTGGGGAAATGATCCAAAGCATTTTGATGATAAACTAGAATCACGAACCCAGAATCTTTGGTTTTGATCTCCAAGCTAGGGAAAACAAACTTGACACCCAACCAAAGGATCAAAACCACTAGCCAACCCAACCTTCAGTATGCTGAAAATCCAAGTGTGTGCAGTTGTGTAAATTCCCATCCTTCAGTTGCTACAGGAGCCCAAGCTCCGTCAAGTTAAGCTACATAGTTTATTATAACTCCAAAAGCATCTGGGACATTGCCTCGCTGCCAGTCAGGTGTCCATAGCCCCGACGAGGTTGTCATTGTGATTCTCCCAAACATTGCTCTACTGCCGGCCAGGTGTCCATAGCCCTAGTAGAGTTGCTCGGATACCCCTGAAAAGTTGAATTTTCTCTTTCTTTTAATTTTCAATGTTTTCTTTCTTTCTATTCTCTTTTCAGCTCTTTTATTTCAACCCACAAGCATTGAAGCTCACGCTCAGGGCTAAGAATCACAGTGGTGCTAGAATAGAATTTTAGATTTTTCACTTAACTAGACTTCACAAAAGGCCCTACAGTGACTGTCAAATTCTTAAGATGTGTAAGAGCTGTAATATTTCAAAATACGTTAGAGTCAGACTAAACCAACAGCTTATCCTCTTTGAATCAAACACCTAGATCACTTGAAACTAATAGAAGACCTTCACCATCCACTCTGAAGACTTGATTAGAGTTTGACAAAGAAATACATAGAACAACCCTAGGCAATAGGTATGGTTGTTGTGCGCATAGATGTGCCCAGCTAAAAGCAGAGGGACACCAAAAAAAGTAGCAGCAAAGAAAAAGAAAACAAAAATCAAACAACCTACAAAGTGAACAACCTACATCAAACCAACTAACCTAAGGAAAGTAGGAAAGCAGAGTATTTACAGGAAACCTATACAACTCAAAATGAGCTATGTACAAAGATATTTACAAAGCACTATGTTCAGGGAGGGAAAACCAACATTAAGGGTCATTGGATTTCATATTGCATGCATAAGAAAATAGGAAATCATGATCGTTCTTAACCATGCAAACTTATCTTTATATTCAAAGAAAGGAAGTTCAACATTGCAACACTCAAGTTCAATCACGTTATCATGAAAAATCAGCAAATTGAGGAGGCTCATTGAACCCATGGTTAATCCATAAATAGGTTCATTTTCCCTCATTCCCATAATCAAAATAATAAGTGCAATTATGAGAAATAATAGGGGCAAGGAAGGATAGAACCTGGATGTCATCACATGGAGGTGGCAGTGTTGGACAATCAAGAGCAAGCACACCATCGTTGATCGTTGCATCGGTAGCCTCGAGCGGGCATGGTGAAGGGTGCAACACTTCAGGCATTAAACTTGAATAAGACTAGGAGGACAAGGCATCAAAAAAATCTTCCAATCTTTGTGTGGGATCCACAACCCCAGTTGGAAATTCTTCAAAAATAAATACTTCTCCACATTGATTATCTACAAACTTGGGATCCAATTGGTTGCTATCCTCAAATGGTAGTATGTTGTCTCGTCTCCTTTCCCAGGTGTTAGCCTTACTTTTGTGATGTTTAGTGTCATGGGACAATGACATACGCGAATCTATCCTATTGTATCCATCACAATATGAGGGAAGATCAACAATGATCAAGGTAGAAGAATGACCAGTTAAATCGTGTAATTGACCGAGCATGTCATGTCTTTTGGTAGCCATCAAAACACCCCCACCTTTGTCTTCTTCCCTTTGTTGTTCATGCATCTCATCATGATGTTCACTCATTTCCTCTTGCTCACTATCGCTGTAAATGGAGAAGGAGCTCCTCTCCCAATCTAGAAACTCTAGTGCATCACTGTTCTGGGGCTCAAGGAGTATGTGTTCATCGCTACCATCTTTTAGGATGCGATCTTCCTCGGCATGAGCATACCTTCATAGTGCAGCTCCCAATGGAAAAAAGTCATCAATTGATGGCACTTCATCAAGAGGACAAAATTCTACTACACAATTTCCCTCCAAAGACTTGCCAAAAATTCCATCATCCATGGTACACAACTGCTCTTCAAGAGGAAGAACTTCTTGGTGACTGGTGGACAAATTCTTGCTTGATCTACTTCATTGCCCAAAAGTCTGAGACTATATTGTTGTCCTTCTATTGCTGCCCCAACATCCTTTTGAGGTCCATCTTCAACTGAGCCATCACTTGATTCGGGCTTTTGGTATTCTTCTTCGATATGGGAAGCAAGTAGAGGAGGTCGGGTACTTGGTTGCCTTGCTTGTTCTTTGACTTGTTTCATGGCTTCTTGGCATAGTTCACATGTGAACTCCGAGTGTGATGAATCATGAACTCTGCACCAATTTGGTAGCAACAACACCTCCAAATCCACTTCAAATCTTAATTCAGACCAATCCTTTGCTAATTTGGAGATGAGTTGGTCATATCTTTCCACTACTAGGTCCTCATCATCACTTGAAAAAGAAGCTTGATGGTAGATAGTCGTGGCGAGTGGTTGCTCCCACTCCTCCAAATATGCATTTTCAGATTCTCAATCATTGTCATTGGTGAAAAGGAGGTCTTCTAATCCAATTTCACTTATACATTTCTCATCATTTTCTGCTGGTCCAAGGTTATCAACCTTTTCTTCTTCCTGTTCTTTAGCATCTTCATTGGTTGTCCTAACATCCACAGTTGTAGACTTCATTGGTTCATCGTCACCTACCGATTTCTCTTCTTCTAGAGTGGAGGACTTCCTTTTATTGGTGGAGGGAAGACTTTCTAATTTAGTTTCAATTAGATTTTCACCAAGGCACCTTGTTGTCCTAGTGAAATCTGCCTCTTCCTCCTAGTTTTCAACTTCGATGTCTACTGCTCCAACATCAACTTGTATCAAATTTCTTGGTTCATCTTCAATGTGCTATCCTCTAAATGCTAACAACTCTTCTGCCTCATTGGATAACTTCTCTTCATTGGCAGTTGGCTGCTCCAACTTGTCTAAATAACCCTTAGCTTGAGTGATGATGTTTGTGCATGATGATCAAGTGAATTCAGAGTGGGGTGCATTGTGAAATCTACACCAACTTGCCACTAGCACTTCCTCCAATCTTGGTCCATCCTTTCTACTCAAATGTTCTTGGATCAGCTCCATGAATTCTTTGGCTGCCATGGTTGTCAACTCTCCCTCTGGGTCTTTGGGAGCTAAGGGCTGGTATATTTCCCAAAAGGGAATTTATCCCTGCAAGATCATTTCGATTCTGCTCAAGAAAGTCAAACATCCCAATTCATTGTGCCTACGAGTGAAATGGATCTGACACCTATCCGCCAATGCAAATTCCTGCAATGGCTTCTTTAGTGTCTTGTTCAAATCTGCATGTAGCTGAGTGATGTTGATTTGTGTGTGCTACTCCATTTTGACTCAACTTTTTTTCCCTTCAATTTTTTTTATTTTTTTAGCATTAAAAGAAATCTCCCTCTCTTAGATTTCTTATTTGAAAGTGCTCTTTTCAAAGTGCCAACTTTCAGCTTTGTAGCCTCAACATGTCATGCTCTCCTTCTAGCGCTAGTTCTATTGATAGTGTTAGGAGGAGGAGGGAATAAAATGAATCACTTCCAACCTTCAGCTTTGTATTCCCAACGTCTCAACCCTCCTTCTAGTGCCAGTTCTGTTGATGTGTTTTTTATGCACTTCTCAACATAGGCAGTGTGTAGGTGCACTACCTCTCTTGAAAGACAATCTTCCACAATCAAATTGTAGACCACTATCCCAAGGTCTCCAATATCAAGTCTTGACAGTGCTTGGAATATCTCAGTTGTTTGATGTGATTTTCTAGAATCACAAGGCGATCTTACGTATGAGTTACAAAACATGGAAAATTGGGTTTGCAAATGTAGTTTCAAAGTGCTGGAAGTGAATGAACAGTGGCTATCCACTCAAAACAACAAGTTAAAACTCATCAAGTTCATCTGATTTAGCTTCATGGTGATGCTTTGGATCCTACTCTAACCAAGGATTAAAAGAAATAGCAAAAGGAGAAGGGTTAAGAAAGTTGTTCTAATCCTAAGCTATGAATGAATAGTAACAATGGTGGCTGCTAAAGTAGACAGACTTCCTAAACTGAGTTTTGTTTGACCAAGAGAAACCTACAACTACACAAAACCAGTGCAATCTTCTAAGGTCTTCTAATTTTCAAATTACACATATACATCATGAATATGCAATTGAACTAGGTTGCAACAATGACAGAAAGAAGCCCAGGCTAACTTTGCACATCAGCTTGTCATCAACAAGTGTTAAAAGTATGGGTTGGAAGCTCATCAAATACTATAACAACAACACCATTATGATAACCATTCAAGAAACTAATACTAAAACTACCATGGAAGGTAGAAGCATGCATGCAAGATGAGAAAAATCAAAGAGAACATGCATAAAATCATGCAATGTTGTCTTCTATTGCTGCAAATGTTTTTTACAACAAATCTCCAACCCTTACAAATGAGGGGCAAGCCCCTATTTATATTTTTCCAAAGCCCAAATTAATGGATAGGATCAATTTGCAATGAATGGCCTAGATTCAATTACATTAGGGTTTCACCTACCCCACAATATTCAACAATTAAAAATACATTGCTTGTCTTTTCCCTGTTTTGTCATCTAGTGCTCAGGTGCTGTAGCAGTTTTGTCATTTAGTTGATTGCCCTTTTACTGTAGCTGAAACTATCTGAAAGTTGCCCTCTTATTTGATGTGTTTGCAGTGTTTTTCCTTGGATCAAACGAGTCCATCGACGATTGGCATCAATAGATTGGTTGCCCCTGATTTGGGTGGACAACTACCTTATGCTTTCTTCAAGGCCACCCCGTTGCATTTTTATCCTTGAATTCCTTGGCACATGCCTTCTTCTAATGCTGACCCTATTGGTGGGTACGAGTGGGAGAGGTGAACATGAAACAAATGGTGATAGGAGCGATGCACTTTCCTTGTTTAGCTTTCTTAATGGGTCTCCTTGGCGGACATGTGGTAGGCTTCTTGAATCCTCCATACATGAAGTGTCGTAAGTGCTTTCATACACAAATCAAGGAAAATGGTAGTCAAATCTTGCAAAATCCTTGTTAGATCCATCCATGCATAATCAAAAGATCATAATGTTCATATTTGGAGCTCATTTGGACCATAAACATTAATCTGGGCCGTTGGGGCTCCACAGATGTTCCAAAATATCCAAAGGGCGACGAAGCTCCAAAACCATCGAAACTTAATAGAATGTTGACAAAACCTTGGCAGTTCACTTAGGCACCCCAAACACATCCCAGATCCACCAAAAAGTTAGCCCCAAAGTCAAAAATGTGGAAACTAGACTGGCAGGGGTCCATGGATGTTTCCAAAACAGCCAAAGAGGGACAAAGCTCTGGAACCACCGAAACTTAACAGAACATTGACGAAACCTTGGTAGTTCACTTAGGCACCACAAACACATGCATGATCCACCAAAAATTTGGCCCCAAAGTAAAAAATGTGGAAATTGGACCGGCAGGGGTCCACAGATGTTTTCAAAATAGCCAAATAGGAACGAAACTCTGGAACCACCGAAACTTAATGGAACATTGAAGAAACCTTGGTAGTTCACTTAGGCACCATAAAAACATCCCAGATCCACCAAAAAGTTGGCCCCAAAGTCAAAAATGTGGAAACCAGACCAACAGGGATCCACAGATGTTTCCAAAATAGCCAAAGAGGAAGGGAATTCTGGAGGGAAAGTTCTGAAACCACCGAAACTTTACAGAACATTGAAAAAACTTTGGAAGTTCACTTAGGGATGCAAAACACATCCCAGATCCACCAAAACGATTCCCCCAAAGTCAAAAATGTGGAAACCGGAGCGATGGGGTCAACAGATGTTTCCAAATAGCCAAAGAGGAAGGGAATTCCGGAGGGAAAGTTCCCAAACCACCGAAACTTTATGGAACATTAACGAAACTTTGGAAGTTCATTTAAGCAACCCAAACACATCCCAAATCCACCAAAAAGTTTCCCCCAAAGTCAAAAATGTGGAAACTAGAGTGACGAGGGTCCACAGATGTTTCTAAACAACCAAAGAGGAAGGGAATTCCAGAGGGAAAGTTCTAAAACCACCGAAACTTTACAGAACATTGACGAAACTTTGGTAGTTCATTTAAGTAACCCAAACACATCCCAAATTTACCAAAAACTTGACTCCAAAGTAAAAAATGTGGAAAAAAGTGAATCGAGCGATCAAGGACCAAGTTAGCAAAAACAAGACAATGGGCAGAAAAGGGACGGGGGACTTCATTTCTCTATAGATTTGAATACCCTAAGTACATGAATTTGGTAAGGGGAATTTGATTATTTGAAGGAACATGACCAATTTGGGCTTGGAAAATGGGGCACACAAAACAAGACAGGAGCAAAGCAGCCTGTCGAGAGCAAAAAAAAAGGGGGTCCCTGCCTATGGTGGGGCGTGTGTGCAAAACATGCACAATAGGTTTTCATTGATCTTTTTTGGAAAATCTCTTGATAGGAACATTCTAAAAATGGGGGGAATGTTGATTATGACCACCTCTTAGGTGACCGTGTGGCTTGGGGAGTACAAGATTAAGGGGAGATTCTTAATCTTACCTATGGTCACAACCTTATTTCCATCTAATTGCATAATTCCTTTTTTAGGGATTTATATTTCAAATTTAGGGCATTAGCTACCAGCTTGGGAATCAACATGGTACTAGCCCTTAAATCTATCATTTTGTTCTATATTAGTTATCCCCTACAATAAAATTTAAGAAGGGGTGGGTTTTTACCTACATACCTCTTTCTCATTTGTTTTGTCTCCCATATTCATATATGTTACGACTCCCGAAGATTGGGGATCCACCTAAGTGTTTTTCCTTTATCTTGGTTGTGTGGAGGGACTGCATCCAATTGTGGAACCTACTTCTCTTTACTCAATGCATCCCACAACAAAGTCTTCTACTCTGGAATGGATAAAATTTCCCACAAAGATATATTGGTGGGAGCCTTCTTTAATTACTCCACAATGTTAAGTGCCCCAATTGGTGGCACCTTTGGTTTGAATGATGGTTTCTCCCTTGCTTTAGGAAAATATTGGTCTATTAGAGGTAGATAGGAAGCCTTATCAGTGATTTTTAGTTGCAGCTAAGGTATCTACAGTTGAGTCCACTATGGATATTGGGCTAGTGGCACCTATGGTACATATGGCACATACTCCCCAGTGATCCTTCTTTTGGATTGGGTATTATGATCTGATTATACATCTAGAGCTCCTGTTATCATAACTTCATTTGTAAACACTAATCCTTCTCCCTCCATCCAAGAAAAAAGTGCTTGCTTGAGCGATATATCTACTTATTGCTCCAGAGACATGCCTTGCGTCTGAGTACTAAATATGGCATTTTTAATTCTATGTGACTAATAACTTTTGGAATCAAGAGGAATGCCTTGATTCCTTTGTTCTGTCACCCTCTACTAATGATTTCCTCTTAGAAAATTTTGAGGCATGTGGGCATCATAGCACGAAAAGCACCATGTTTTTATGTCTTTTGCAAGGTTGTTTTGGCATGGGACTAATCCTTGCTTATGCTAGAATTAACTGTCTATAGCAGAGTGGTTACCAAGACTATTTTTCCCAATGCTTGTAGCTAATTACGTCCTATTGGAGCTCCCTAGTATGTATTATGTTAGAAGGGAGACCTTCCTCCTTGATAGTTTGGTGTGGGAACTTCAGAGGTGCCACTTGCTAGTGCCCTATGATGATGAGCTCATTTGTAAAAGTTCAAATTAATTTTTTCATGTCATTCACATTCATAGCCAATGAATAAGAGTTTGAAATTTTTGGCTATGCATTTGGATACACATACATTGAAGGTGGGGGCATAGTTGATGTGCTAGGAAGTGACACATATGTACTAGTGGCTACATCATCTTGTGTTTCACTAGATATTTCAGTGAACATTGCCATTGATAGTCATGATAGGAGCTTCTTGGAATCAATCAAACTATTATTTAGTTTCACATCCAGATCATATGCATCAAGAAGAGTATCACCTCCAAGTGACTATACTATAAGCACAATGTCTGAATTGAAATCTTTCAGGTAGAACATAAATGCCATTTTTGTTGGAGGTATGGTTACTATGGGGATCCTTTTCCAAGTTTTATGGAACCTTGATGCAAGAGCATCCAAGGTGTAAGATCAATCTTGCATCAACTAAAAAATAAAGGGATCTATGTTGTTTCTTTTCAATAAGGACTGATTTGGATTCAGTTTACTGAGTTTGGTGTATGTAGGATCCCACAATCCTATGAAGATCTATGAAGGGAGTTTGTGGTATGGTGGTATAGAACCCACAATCTCATGACACTCTATGAAGGGAGTCTACAGTATGGTGGTATAGAACTCACAACCCCACAAAAATCTGTCAAGGGAGTCTATGGTATGACCGTATAGAACCTACAACCTAATGACAGTCTGTGAGGGGGGTCTACAGTATGGTGGTAAAGAACCTACAACGCCGAGATAGTTTGATGAGGGGGGCTACAATATAGCAGTAACCTGTGACACTATGATGGTCATTTTTATGGATTGCGATGGAGTGATATTATGCAGTATGATGATAACTAGTAGAGTGATGAAGGTTAACTGCAACATCGTGACCATTCGAGTTGGTGTCAATAGTATTGTGGTAAAGAAACTGATTAAGTTATAACATTAGTAGATCATTGCTGATAGACAAACGAGTAAGGTGGCAACACATGGCACAACATTGGGGTGATCCCACAATAGTGATTTACAATTTTTGGCCAAATTGGACATTGAAATTTTATATTTTTTAACTAAATCTTCACATTCAGGCACCTATAGCAGCTAAACCGTGAGGAATTTGAAGATGATGCAAACTAGAGTCTCGTCACATTTTGTCTATAGATTCTATTTTTTTTTTTTCAAAATTTTTGGAATTAGATTGTACTTCTCTTTCCATCTCCCATGAAAACTAGTTTTTTTCAAAAACAACATTTTTAAAAAGTGACGCACACCATATTACACAACTTTTTTTCCATGAAGGATAAAATTCTAATTATTTTTGAATTTAGATTTGTAACTCCAATATCTAGTCCTTCCACTTGGTTAGATAGTTTTTTATTGAATATTTTTTCTTTAATAAAGTTTTGAAGTCAAACCAATTACAATTCAGACATAGCGCGACCATATAACACGTAACTTTTTTTGTATATATTGAAATTCTTTTTTTTTTTGTTGGATCAAGGACTTCAATATCTGGTGCACTCATTTTTTCAATTGTTTTTTTCTAATCTACTATTTTTCCATATGTGCAAAATAGAGACCTTCATTTTCAATGAAAAACCTATGTTTAATAAAACTAAAAAAACAAGTACATAATAAAACCTAAACATATTAAATTTATATTCATTGGATAGCTCATTCTGAGGAATACCTAATTCTAGTTGGGTTTGTAAATATTCCTCCATTTTCATCCTCAACCCGAGCTTCGATGCATAAAAAAATAGGTTTATTTTGTGAACAAGGTCAAAAATTAGGGAAAAGGGGGGTTCGCTAGAACCAAGGGGGTTCTAGTGAACTAGGGTTAATTCGAACCCCCCTCAATATGAATTTTCCTTTTTTTTTCAGGCAGGAAATGTGGGCCCAGTAATTAAATAGGTTTGGTCGAATCCATCTTTGATTCGATCGAACTTATAGGTTCATTCAAACCCCTAGTTTTTTTTTTTGCCATGGGGTCATTTTTTCTCAGTTTTCCTTGCTCCATAAAATTGTAAACCACTATTGTGGCTTCACCCAATGTTATTTTTTTATTGCAAATTATTGTTGTGAATCAACGTGATCATTGGCCAAAAATTTTCAAACATGAAGTCAATGGTAGGAAGATGACTTCTAGCACAAACAAATAGAATTGAAGCCACTGATAACTAGGTAACTGCCTATGGATCTCATTTTTTATTGGATAGCAATGGAAATACTAAGGCATTGTGTAAGGGAAGAGCAATGAAGATATAATATGATCTGAGAGGGGAAGTAGGGTAGCAAGAAGAAAGCCAAAAGCTAGTGAGAAAGGGAAGGAAGGATGAGAAGCAATGTTGATTACTTGCTAGTCAAGGTAGAGCCGAGATTGAATGCTATGATTTGCAATTTTGGTAGATGACTATAATAAGATATCCCATATAATAAGGCTGAATGTTGTAATTTATGTTCCATTCCAGAGATAATAAAATAACTCATTTTCTTCTTGCATTTTAGTTGTGTTTTTCTATTTTGTGGATGTGAGATCATGTCTATAATTGGAGTACCGTTCATCAAGTGGTATTAGAGTAGGTTGTCCTGATTTTGTAAATAGATCGGCAAATGTGAGGAAGTTTGTGGTAGGATCTATGAGTGTGGGTTGAGAGAAAAATGCCTCCTAGACTTTCCCAACATGGTAGAGGTAGAGGTAGAGGTTGTGGAGGAAGATATCCTCCTAGAGATGAAATTAGAGCCCTCAAGAGGTAGTTGGAAACTTTGTAGGAAGAGGTTCATAGGAGAGATGCACACCAAGAAAGGTATGATAGTGAAGATAAAACTAAAGAGGAAGTGGAAGAGGAAGAATAGGATGAAATGGATCCTAGAGAAATTATATGCTAAGAGTGATATCAAACATTAAGAAGAGGCCCAAAATGGAGGTTTTTAATTTTAGTGGAAATCTAAATCATAAAGAGTTGATCGATTGGATCAACGATATGGATGAATTTTTCGAGTTCGAGGAGATTGAAAACCCTCGCCAAGTGAGGTTTGCAAAGAAAAAGTGAAAAGGTCATGCAAGCATTTGGTTGAAAGAAATATAGATTCAAAGAGGAAGACAAGGGAAAGAAAAAATTTCAAAATGGGATAGAATGGTGGAAAAGATGAAAACGCAATTTATTCCAGTAAATTATGAGTTGGAGCTACTCAAAAAGATGTAGCGCTTGAGACAAGGAATGAGGACTTTGAAAGAATACACAAAATAATTTCACAAGGTTCTAATTAGAATAGGACATTCTAAATAAAACAAGGAGAAAGTATCCCATTACATTAATGGGATAAATCCAAGCATCCAAGAGGAGTTGGCATTAGTGAGAATATACACCATTGAGGATGCATATCAATTTACTTTAAAGGTAGAAGAAAGATTGAATAGAAAATTTGAGAATATGCAAAAAGGGAAGGGTAGAGATTATGTGTAGAAAAAGGAGGATGAGCCACAAAGTGGAGATGCTAAGGATAGCAAGGATGAAAGAGGCGAGGACTCAAACAATTCTCTTGATCGAAATTATAGACGAAGAGGAAAATCAGGTGCAGGATTTGGAAGAGGAGGCTTCCAAGGAACTTGTTACCAATATGGAGAAGAAAGAAATAGAGCCTTTGAGTATGCTCAACATCAAGGAAGGACAAATAGAAGACCAGAAGGCAATGCTTGAGTTGGCCATGTAGATGAAGATACTCAGTATTCACATTTTTAAGATGTTGAAAGGAGTGAGTCCCTTATTTCCAGAAGAGCCCTACTAAATGAGGAGAATGAACCTGACCAAAGAAAGAACCTATTTTTCAATAGATGTAAGTGTGAAGGTAAAGTATGTATTTTTTATTATTGACAATGGTAGTACTAACAATCTTTTATTTTAAGAAATGACAAACAAGTTACATCTGGAAAGGAGAAGACACCCAAATCCATATAGAATTGCTTGGTTGCAAGATGACTGTACTTGGTTTTGGTGAATGAACAATGCTTGGTAAGATTTAAGATTGGTGATTATTGATCTACTTTAGGATCTAAGATGATTTCTTTAAGAATGCATAATGTTTACAGTTTGAAACTCCAAATTACTAAAATGAAATTAATACACAACATAATTGAAGTAATGAAATAACTAAAAGATGGAATTCAGAATAAGAGACAAGAGAGATAATGCAAACAACTTGATAATGAAGTTCATCCTAAGAACGACTACATCTCCAAGCCCCTCTCCAAGGAGTAGACCGATCTAATTAAAATATTTAGAAATTTAGCATTACAATTGATTACAAGCTTTTCTTTTCAAGCATGATGAAATTCCAACATTCTCTCGACGTACAAGATCAACAATTCATCTCTCCAAAAATTATCCTAATTCTTCACCACCTGAATGAATATGAATGACCCCCAATCTCTAAAAACCCCCGCTTTTTATACAAAAAATTCACCCAATTTGGTTCATAACCAAATGATTTTCAAAAATATCCCCTTTACATAGTAAAATATTTGAAAAATCCCCCTTATTTACATAAAAATCACTAACTCCCTTATCAAATCTCCTTTAATAATCTTTATAATCTTTTAAACATATTATTTTAGCCATTTAATTTATTCATTTCAGGCTTTTACTATTTGAAAGGTTATTGTTTAATCTTTTTAAAGGTTTAGGGAGTTTGTTTAAAATTTGGAGGGAATTATTTAAAAATAATGGGTATTCAATTTTGAAAAATAATCAAAACTGACTAAGTCATTATAATGCCTTGAAAGTGTCGAATGGCTCATTGGTGGCTATTAATTTTAGTACCTGGCCGGTGCGGGGTTAAACTCTCACTAGCCTCACATTTTTCCAATGAATTCCAACCACTTATTTACCAAAACAAACCTGGATCCATACATTGTTAAACACAAACTATTTGGTGCAATGGTCGAGTGGGAGTTTTAGTGTTGAGTGGTGGGGGGTTCAAATCCCCCCCAAATGCTTTTTTTAATCAAACAACCAACTGCTGACTGATGGAGGGAGAATAGATAAGGTGCCACGTGGCTCTGAGGAGGTGCCACATGGCACAATATGATTCACTACTATGTGTCGACGTGTCCACCAATGTGTCCCTAATGTGGCGATGATGTGTCCTTGATGACATAGCCAATGACTGGGTTGCTGACGTGGCCAATGACTGGGCGATGACGTGTCTAATGACTAGCGTGTGGATGTCACGTATCCCTTGTGGATTCATCCATATAGATAACTCAAATGCCACATGTCATGCAAGGTTGGTCCAAGTCAGCATCCATACTGTATGGACTAACAAGTCAGCATGTTGATGTCAGCGTACGTATGGTCAAAGGTCAACCTTCTCTGCGAACTTTGACTAGCTGTAGCTGGTGCAAACGGACTCTGATTCATGTAGAACAAACATCATCAAAAAGCTCTCGATGATCTCTTCGTGATGATTCCAACTTTGACCAGTTTTGACAATGTCAATTTTTGACCCTTTTTTCTCTATCCTCGGTCTTGGGTTGACCAAGGTTTGACTGAGCATATCTTGGGCTCCATAGCTCCGTTTGACTCCATTCGAGTTGTGTTGGATTTAGAATTGTACCCTCTTCTTGATGATGCCAATTCTAGAGAAAATTGAAAAACTTCAATTTTTTATGAAGATCCTCCAGATCAATCCTCCCCACTGGAGAGCTTTTGGACCACCGAAAGCTAGTTATTCAAAAAATAAGTGAGGGTAAAGTTCCCTCACTTTACCAATCTCCATCCATTTTTCCTTGCTTGGATTCATCCCCTTTAGTCCCACTCTGAGGTACTCAACTACTCCTCTTCATGAAGTCCTAGTTTTCCTGTCTAGGATGACATCCTCTGGCAACTTTGACATGTACTCTGGTGAAAGATTATCACCTGATGGAACCTGACTATCAGTCTCCTCATCCAATATCATCAGAGGCTCATACAACTTTAGATTCTCAATATTGACAACTAAATAGATGTGCATGTATGGAGGAAGATTAAGGTGGAAGGAATTGGTTTTGATCTTTTCCAAGATCTCAAAGGGACCATACTAAATCGGCTTGAGCTTCCTTCCTTTGCCTTGCATTCTTTCCTTGCTAATATGTAACTAGAATCTATCTCCAACTTGAAAATGGTGATCACTGTGATGCTTATCATGTCGAGCCTTGTATTTGGCTTGACTCTTCTCCAACTGTGCTTCCACTACCTGATGAATTGCTTGAACTTTCTAGATAAACTTCAAAGCATTCTCTAAATCATGGAATCCATCTTCAACATCATCCTTCCCAAAAGAAAAATCCATCAGAGTTTTGGGAACATAACCGAAACAAGTCTCAAAAGGAGATCTTTTTGTAGAAGAGTGTGTTGCATGGTTGTAAGCATGCTGCACATAATGAAGACTCTCATCCCACAACTTGGGATCTTTGTTGTAGTAACCTCTGAGTAGATGGAAAACTATCCTGATCACTACCATTGTCTATCTGTTGGTCTGCATATGGAAGGTTGTACTCTTTTTTAGTCTCATGTCCATGAGTCCCCACAAAGCTGACCAAAATTACCCTAGGAATCGAGAATATCGATCTGATACAATAGAAGTAACCCAAAGTGAACCCATACAAATTGAAAGTACATCTAAGCTGTCAGTTCAACAGTGACCTATTTTTTACAAGGCATTAAAATACACATTTTCTTGAATAGGTCAACTACTACATACAGATAATCATGTCCCTTCCTAGACATGGGTAACCTCTCAACAAAATCCATTGACACACTTTCCCATGGAATGGATGGTACATGTAGAGGTGTGTACAACCCCAATTTTTTGTTACTAGGTTTACTTGTTGCACACATGACACAACCTCTAATATACTTAGTTAGAGTTTCTTGCATACGAGGCCAGTAACAATAATTTTGCAATTGAGTCATTATTTTGCTTACCCCAAAATGTCCTACAATTAATGAGGTATGATCTTCTCTGATTACCTATGCTTGTTCATCTTTTAGAATGCATAGCTTGCCCAAGTGATACAATAGTTTATCCTACACATAGTAATATTTTTATTCTACATGTTTTCCTACAATTAGAGCTAGATAGATTTCCTTAAAGTCTTCATCATTAGCATATTATTCCTAAAAAATTTCATGTACCATGGAACTACCTTTAATGATAATCAAAGCATTTATAACAGGAGGCCTAGATAGCATATCTACTACTTTATTATGGGTACATTTCTTGTACTTAATAACTAAATGAAACTTTTGAAGAAAACCCATCCACCTAAAGTACCTACTTTTCTACAATTTGGATTGTGAATGCAACTACTGAAGTGGTTGGTGATCAGTGCGGATTATAGTTTCTTTCCCCATTAAGTAGTGTTTCCATTTTTTAAAACTCTAAACTAATGAATAAAGTCCCTTATCATAAGTAGGATATTTAATAATTGCACCTGAAAAAGTCTCAGAGTTATAGCAGATTGGTTTACCTCCTTGCATTAACATTTCTCCCATGGAAAATCCACTTGCATCTATTTTGATCTCGAATGGCTGATGTAGATCTGGTAAAGCTAGAATTGGTGTTGTGCTCAAATTTTCCTTCAAAGTGTTGAAGTCCTTTTGATATGGACCTCCCCACTAAATTTTTTTCTTCGTACTGGTCAATGTGTGCAATGGTGATGCAATGTAGGAGAAGTTTGCAATGAACTTCCTCCAGTACTGGACTGCACCTAAGAAACTTCTAACTTCAGTGACTATACTTGGCTTAGGCCATTTTACAATAGCTTCAACCTTCACAGGGTCTACTTTCAATTGAACACCACCTACGACATAGCCTAAGTACACTAGAGATGTCTTAGAGAATTCACATTTAGACATCTTTACAAAGAGTTTTTCTTTTAATACATCAAAAAATTTGTTTAAATGAATTACATGATCTTCCCAAGTTTGACTGAATACAAGAATATCATCTAAATAGACTATGAAAAAATCATCAATTAAAGGACAAAATACATCATTCATGACTCTCATAAATGTAGTTGGTGTATTCAAAAGCCCAAATGGCATGACCAACCACTTGTAAAGTCCTTGTTTTTTCTTAAATGGAGTTTTCTAAATGTCATCATCTGCAATTCTTATCAAATGATATCCGCTACATAAGTCTAACTTGGTGAAATAAACTACATGTTTTAATTGATCAAGTAAATCATCAATTTGGGGATGATGATACTTGTTCTTGACCATTATCTTGTTCAGGGCTCGATAGTTGATGAACATTCTCCAAGATCCATCTTTCTTTGGAACCAACACAATTGGAGAACCGTAAGGAGATGTACTAGGATGGACATGACTCCTTTTTCCACCAACTCCTGAACTTGATTTTTTATTTCCTCATTCTGCAAAAAAGATAAATAGTACATGCCAATATTTGGAAGAGGCACATCCTACAGAAAATAGATTTCATGTTGTATCTTTCTCTTAGGTGGCAACCCCTTTGGCTCTAGAAATAAGTCATAATAAGCATAAACTATTTTGACCATCTCAATTTTACACTTATGATCACATCCTTTAAATGCTTCATCTTTTTCATCCTCTTGGGGTTTTACAAGCCTTAAAACAAAGTTCTTACTAGAATTGACCAACCTTTTCATATGACCAACATTAACTAGTGCAAGATTAGTCTTAACTTTGTGTGCGCGTACAATATATTCTATCCCATCCTTAAAGAGATGATACTTATTCTCCCCCCTATAAAATATTGCTTTTCCATCATATAGATAAGGACTCCCTAACACAAGCCCACAAATATCCAAAGGAACAACATCTACTTCTACCTCATCAACAAAGTTTGCAATGATAGAAAATTTCAATTTACACTATTTTGTCACCTGCAATTGAGCATCATTACAAACCCATCCAATCGGATATGGATTTAGATGAGGTGTTGTAGCTAGATTGAGTTTCTTTACCACCTCTTTAGATATTAAGTTGACTTGAGAACCCATATCAAACAATGTATCAATCTTAGTGTGCTTAGTTACAATTCAAATATGAAACAATTCATTCCATTGTTTATTAGCTTTAGGAGGAGTAGATACTTTACTTGTACTTGAATTTACATTAGAAACATTTGCATCAGAAGAGAGAATTATATGTTTCCCTTTACCTTGGACCCCAACAGCAACAATTTGAGTTTTATCTCCAGAGTTGAATCCAAGATCTTGTTGAATCACTGCAACAGTCTTTTGCTTACCTCTATTGCCTCCATATATATTTGGCCTCAATTCAGGATGAATCTTCCAACACTTTGAATAATTATTCCCCTCTTTCATGAAATGGGAGCATGTGAGATTATCACCCTCCTTCTTATCTATATCTATCTTCTTCCCTTTTCCTTTATCTTTATCTTTTTCTTTACCCTTAGACTTCCCCTCAGACTTAGATGGTTTCTTTGAGAAATTATCACTAAAAGTGTTCTTACCCCTTGACTCTAAATGAGTATCTTGGACCGACTCTTCATCCAAATTATTAGGACTCAACATTAGAATAGTATGCCTTAGGTAAGAATGCAAACAACTTATGTACTTGAGTAAGGTATCCTCAGTATGCAATGGAACATTTAAAGCAATAGCCTATTTTCTAAACTCATGAGTGTAATCTTGGAAAGATTGACCCTTACCTTCACTAAAGGTTTTCCAATTCATTGTTAATTTTTGCATATAACCTAAAGGATAAAACTATTTTTTAAAGGCAGAAATAAATTCCATCCAAGTCATATTGACCTTACCATGGCAAGCAATTTCCTCCCAATTCCTACTCTCACACCAAGTGAGAGTTGTACCTCCCAACTGGAGAGTGGCTAACTGGATCATAGAAACATCTTCTGTTAGGCCTTGAATCCTATAATACACTTCTACTGTTGGATCCAATCATCTAACTTTTCGGCACTTAACTCACCACAATACTTAGGCAATTCAAATTTTACATCAAGTTTGATAATAGGCTTAGACTTTTTTTTGAAAGGATTAACAGTAGTAGAAGAGGAAGAAGAAGAAGAGGAAGATGGAGGAGATGGAGCTTCTAGATATTTTCCTCCTTTGTCCTTTCGATCTTCCTTATTTTCTTTCTTTGAAGAATCTCCCATTTCCTGCTTCTTCCTTTTTGCATACAACTCTTCCACCATAGCCTTCATTTCGAGGAAGACTCGCTGGAAAGACTTATCATCAAGCTCTTGCTCAGTACTTTTCCCAACTTCAGTTTCATCCATTGTTGGAAAAGTCCTTCATTTTCTGATCTCAGGATTGTATTCTTCAAGTTCGCCTTCACCTCTTTGAAGCTTGGAGCGTGTTAGAATTTGATTCTACAATACTAGTCAAAACACAACTCTGATACCAATTTGATCTATTTTAGGATCTAAGATGATTGCTTTAGGAATGCATAAAGTTTACAATTTCAAACTCCAAATTACTAAAATTAAATAAACACACAACATAATTAAATTAATGAAATAATGAAAAGGTAGAATTCAAAATGAGAGACAAGAAAGAGAGAATGCAAACAACTTGATAATGGATTTCATCATAAGAATGACTACATCTTCGGGCCCCTCTCCAAGCAGTAGACTGATCCGATTAAAATCTTCATAAATTCAGCAATAAAACTTATTACAAGCTCTTCCCTTCAAGCACAATAGAATTCCAACATTCTCTTGACGTACAGGATCAATAATTCATCACTCCAACAATTCTCCTAAGTCTTCACCACCTGAATGAATATGAATGACCCCTAGTGTCTAAAAACCGCCCCTTTTTATACAAAAAATTCACCCAATTTGGTTCATAACCAAATGATTTTCAAAACCTCCCAATATCCCCTTTACATAGTAAAATATTTGAAAAATCCCCCTTACTTAAATAAAAATCACTAACTCCCTTATCATATCTCCTTTAATAATTTATATAATATTTTAAAATATTATTTTAGCCCTTTAATTTATTCATTTCGGGCTTTTACTATTTGAAAGATTGTTGTTTAATCTGTTTAAAGGTTTAGGGAGTTGGTTTGTTTAAAATTTGGATGGAATTATTTAAAAATAATGGGTATTCAGTTTTGAAAACTAATCAAATGGCTCATTGGTGGCTATTAATTTTAGTACCCGGTCGGTGCGGGGTTCAACTCCCACCGGCCTCACATTTTTCCAACAAATTCCAACCACTTATTTAGCAAAACAAGCCCTGCTCCAAACATTGTTAAACGTAAACTGTTTGGTGCAAGGGTCAAGTGAGAGTTTTGGTGTTGATTGGTGGGGGGTTCAAATCCCCCCCACATGCTTTTTTTAATCAAACAACCAATTGTCGACCGCTAGAGGGAGGATAGATAGGGTGCCATATGGTGTGCCGAGGAGGAGCCTGTGGCACAATATGATTCGCTACTATGTGCCGATGTGTCCTCCAATGTGTCCCTGACATGGTTATGACATGTCCCTAATGATGTGGCTGATGAGTAGGTTGCTAACATGGTCGATGACTGGGTGATGACATGTCTGATGACTGGCATAGGGATGCCACATGTAACCTCTGAATTCATCTGTATGGATGACTCAACTACCACATGTCCTACAAGGTTGGTCCAAGTCATCATCTATACCATAGGGACTGACAAGTCAGCATGCTGGCATTAGCGTCTATACGATCAAAGGTCAACCTTCTCTGCAAACTTTGACTAGTTGTAGCTGGTGCAAATGGACTCCAATTCACATGGAATAAATATCGTCAGAAAGCTCTTGATGACCTCTTCGCGATTATGCCAACTTTGACCAGTTTTGACTACATCAAAATTTTACCCTTTTTTCTCTATCTACGGTCCTCGGTTGACCAAGGTTTTGACTGAGCATATCTTGGGCTCCATAGCTCCATTTGACTCCGTTTGAGTTGCATTGGAGTCAAAAAATTTCCCTCTTCCTGATGATGCCAATTCTGGAGAAAATTGAGAAACTTCAATTTTTGATGAAGTTCCTCTAGATCAATTATCATGATGAAGTTTTGTGTGATGTTATGTCTATGGATGTTTTTCCCCTATTATTGGGAAGACCTTGGTAGTTTGACAAGAAGGTAGTGCATTATAGGTATGTAAATACTTACTCTTTGATGAAGGATGGAGTCAAAAACAAGTTGAAACCTTTGAATAAAGAAGAAGAAAAGGTATGTAATAAACCTGGAAAATGCTTGATTAATGGAGTTAGACAATTGGTTAAAGAGGATAAGGATGAAGATCATGATTTTCTAATGCAAGTTGCAACTGTGTTGATTGCATTCAAAAGGGGTAGAGTGAATGTATTGGTGGAGAAAGAAGAGGTAAAATATGATTTTTGTGAGAATTTTGTAGCTGATTTATGTGGGAATGATGAGATTAATGTAGATGAAGGCATTATAGTCTGATGCAAGAGCATCCAGGGTGTAAGAGAAATCTTGCATCAACCAAAAGAAAAAGGATATGTGTTGTTTCCTATCAATAAGGGTTGTTTTGGCTTGATTTTGATGAGTTTGGATTATGTAGGATCTTACAATCCCGTGATAGTTCATGAAGGGAGTATGCGGTATGGTGATATTGAACCCACACTCCTATGACAATCCATGAAGGGAGTATGTGATATGGCAATATAGAACCCACAATCCCATGAAAGTTTATGAAGGGAGTCTATGATATGGTAGTATAGAACCCACAACCCCGTGATAGTCCATGAGGGGTTGTATGGTATGGTGGTAAAGAATCCACAACCTCGTGATATTCTGATGAGGGGAGTTGCGGTATAAAAGTAACCTATGACACCATGAAGGTCATTTGGATGGACTATGGTGGAGCAGTATCATACAAAATGGTGGTAACTGGCAGAGTGATGAAGGTTAAGTGCAACACTATGATTGTTCCAATTTGTGTTGGTGGTACTATGGTAAATAAACCAATTAAGTTATAACGTGATTAGATCAATGGTAATAGATAGATGAGTAAGGTTGCGACACATAGCACTATGTTATTTTTTGATTACACATCATTTTTTTGAATCGATGCAATCTTTTCCCAAATGATTTCAAACATGAATCCAATGGTTGGAAAATGATTTCCTAGGGTAGACAAATAAAATTGAAGCCACTGATAACAAGGTAACTACTCGCAGGATCTCATTGTTTATTGGATAGCAATGATAATACTAGGGCAATGTAGGGGAAGAGTAATGAAGATACAATCTGATATGAGAGGGGAAGTAAGGTAGCAAGAAGAAAGCCAAAATATAGCAAGAAATGGAAGAAAGGCTGAGAAGGAATGCCAAATACTTTATGGCGTAGGTAGAGCCAATAGTGAATGCTCTAACCTACAATTTTGGTAGACGACTGTAATAAGATAGCCCATATAATAAGGTTGAATGTTATAATTTTTGTTCCATTCTAGAGATAATAAAATAGCTCATTTTCTTCCTCCATTTCAGTTGTGCTCTACATTGTGGTTGTGAGATTGTGTAAGGGGAGTACCCTTCATCAAACCTGGTATTGAAATATTTCATAGCGTCTTGGGGTGCAATCTTGATCATTATCAGTTGTTGTAATAGGGATGAGAAATCTCCTTTCTCTACAAATTTCTCAAAGAGTTTTCTATGAGCTCATACCATGAGTAGATGGAATTAGAAACTAGGGACCTATACCAATCCTTAGCCTTTCCCTTGAAGGATGTGACCAATAATCTAAGGGTTATATTTTGCTTCATGATATTGTGAACTCTACAAACATATGTGATGCCTTGGAGATTCTCAAAAGGTGTTTTAAAATCCTCCTAGGTGAAATTTGGCACTACTTTGAGGGAATTGGTGGGGATAGGGAGCCATGCATCTAGAGGGGTAGGAGGAACTAGAAAACTTCCATTGTCCCAAGTCACAAAATTTTTCATATCTCCTTGGAGAGCCATAGGGAACATACCTCTATGAACCCATAAAATATGTATTTCTAATTTAGAAATATTTGATGCCTAGAGGGGTAGATAGGGCTCTAGATTTGGTACTAGCACTTCTTTCCTGTTTACCTCTAACAGGTGATACAAAACTTGTAACTCATCTCCTCCAAGGAACAAAAGAAGGAAATTGGGAAATTGGAAGTTACCTATAGAGAATGCTCTCATTTGGATCCTAGGCATGAGCTCACTTGTATCTCCTTCTAATATGGTTTAAATGCCTATTTAAGGCTAGGTATCAGATGTTGTGAAAGATTTTGGTCCCACCAAGCATGCTAGAAAAAGAATTGTTGATCATGGAAGGTTGCACTTCTTTGAACAACCTTATGGGAAATATAGTGAATGGGGGACCGTCTTGCACTTCATTGAATAACCTCTAGGATTTTTAAAGAAGATGACTCTTCCTTTGTGTTTGGGGAGAGGGATAAATAAATGCAGGAATAAAATGTAACTAAGGTGATGCATCAAAATATTTTATAACATTTCAAAACCATAACAGGTTCCTATTTCAAATAAATTGAACATAGAATGCCACATATCCTTCAATTTTGGAAGGAAAATGAGTGACTAAGGCATATATGAGCACAAAGTAGTCATTCAAATCCTTCTATGGGAAGTACCCATTAAATTTTGATAAAAAAAGGGAACTTGAGCTTGAATAAGATTTTTCATACCCTTACAAAACTTTTTTACCCTAACAACATAATATGAAATCTAACACAATTTAAATAGTAAAATGAAAGAGTATCATAACATAGTTCAATTCCTGAGAGTCTAAGTTAGAAGAACATAAAATATTGTAACTAAGAATCAATTATCAAGACTGTACATATCCAAAAATAAAGTGACATAGAGCATTCAACATGCATGAAATAGAGAATAAAATGTAAAATAGAGGCCACATGTGCATATTGTAATACAATTTTCCTTCTTTTATTGCTTGATTTCACCAAATAAAAAAATTCCTAAGGATAGATAACAATTCAAAATAGCTGTATTGAAATATATTACAAAATTGCAATAGAGCAACTAGAGTTCTATAAGAAATCTTCTACACCAATATTCTATCTATCAATATTTTATGTATCCTCCTATCACTATCTATATATCTATGCCTACCTATGTCCATCTCCTATGGAGAGGCTACTATAAATTTACTTTTATAGGACAAGGGAAGCATAAAAGCACAAAGAACTCTCCTCCACCAACGGAAAAAACTCTAACATGTGTCATCGTAAGACAACCTCAACATCTGATCAAGGATCATATTTGATTATGAGAATCTTGGGTAATAAAAATTGAGTTGCTTCAATAATGGCTATGGGTGTATCAATTCAATGAACATGATGCCTCAAGAGCTTCATGAATATTTCCATATCAAAAGGAATATAAGAGGTTATAAATGCTCAATCCAATCTGATCTGATTGGTTGTAGGCAGTAATGGTGTCATCAAAAGGAAGCTATCCCTTGATATCATGAAGGAGAGAAAACACCTTTCCACCTAACAGTTCCAACAAAGAAATTGTTCCCAATAGTGAAGAAACCTACTTGATGAAAGATGAGTGATGTGGCACACTGGTGAAGCATTCTTTAAAATTTGTGAGAGTAGCTTGTGGAAAATCCCCGCAAGGCAGCCATGTGTCTTGCATTGGGCTTGAAAGGAGAGAAATATTCTAAAAGGTTGTGCATCCACAACATGAAATCATTGCACACATTTTAGTGAATAGGTAACCTGCAATCTCTAAAATAATGCACCAATGTGACACATGGCAAGGAAAATAACAAGAGCCGAAAAGATAAGAACCTCAAGGCTAAAAGAACAAAGAGAATAAAATAAGCATACTTAATTAAGAGAAAAATTTTCTCCACAAGCTTCATACTCAAATTTAAATTATTGCAACACATGTGCTAAAAACCCTTTTCCATAGGGTGAATAGGTCCCTGTACAGGTGTTGTTTCACACTTTTGGGAAGTAGTTTGTCTCTATTTTCTTCATTTTGGTCTATTGTTAAATCTAGGTTTTAGTTTCAAAAATGAGAAAATTATGTCACTATTGGCATTACGTTTAACTGGTCAAATTGAGTGCATTGTATCAAAACTGGCATTAAAAGACGTCATTTTTCAGCTTTTTGCATAGCATAATCAGTAAATTATCTTGTTTAAAATCTAAAAATTTCTCTCTTTCTACATACTTGCATTGCACTTCATATTCTAGGGTGTTTGATTGCATTCATCTAGTGCCAATTCTCCATTTTGGGTGCACCTTATTTTGGTGAAACTTGTATTATATTCACAAGCTAGTGTCCTATTACCAATACTATAGTGAGATGTAGTTTGAGACTCGTTCCATCTCACACTATTACACTCCCCATGGATCTTGAGTTTTCCAACTCTTTCACTCATTCTTTTGATACTAGTCAACCTAGTATGGACCATACCTTTGATACCACTTTTCCTACAACCACCCTACACATAACCAATGTGAATGATGTTGACACAATGGTTCCTAATGTCCCTCAAGAAGAGCTAAAATAAATTGATAAAGATTTAGAGAAATTAAAAAAATTGTGAGTTCTAAATAAATTGTTGGTACTGCAATTCCCATCATAGATAACATGAGGAAAATGCTTGATAATGAACAAGGAATAGAGATTTTTCATAGCCTAGCTCACACTATTGATAAACATGTTCCTACAACAACTAGTTGTGCTCAAAATTTGGGGTACACTCAAATTCAAGGTGGAAATCCAATTCCTCCTTCCACAACTATGACCTCTATTCCTACATACACTAATCCAATTGTTATAACAACAAAACAACCCACTGGCAATGTCAATACCACCTTAGTTATTTCCATTGGGAATCCCTTTAGCTTTGTGCATTCCAATCTCATATTTCCTTGTGGCATAGAAAAAAGGACCCTTTGCTTGACATGGGATTAATTCATGATAAAATGGACTTAATGAGGCCTTAATCTAGTGTTGTGAGGCATTTTACGCATCCACATTAGGTCTTGGACCCTTATAAATTGAATAACATTCTTTTAATGACGTCTTGTAAAGGTGTTGTAAAGTCTTGTAAAGGTCTTTCACACTTTTATAGACTTAACTAATCTATTTCTCTTCAATTCAACATTATAAAATGTGTTTAATAACATTATTACATCAGTCTAGAAGGTTTCTAAAATAAACTTAATGTTAAACTAGTGTTGTAATGTGTCTTGCACATTCACATTGGTTTTTGTGCCTTCCTAGGCTATGTGGACCTCATTTTAATGTTGTAAAGTGTATTTAATCACACTTTCACATTGATTTATGTGTCCCAATCCCTATTTGACATTTACATCATCACTAATAGGCCCCTCTTAACCCATATTGTGCATCCTGAGGCTTAAATTGATCAAATACCCGATGAGGTTGCATTTTAGACCTTATTTCCTTATCTCTTAATATTTGAGCTATCAAAATAGCCCCTGTGGGACACATTCGCCATGCATGGTGAATCTGTCCCATCCAGGTGGTACCCATTTTCCATGTGTGGCGAATGAGTCCCATTTGGCTCAATTTTGACCATTGAGTGGGAAAAAAGTGAAATTTGAGTTTAATTTTGCTTCATGTCGGCCTGTGATGAGGTATTAATGGGTAAAATAGGTGAATCACCTATAAAATCACCCCTCTAAACTCATTTTTACATCCATTCACATCCATTCTTCATTATTCATCCACCAATCTCTCATCTCAAGTCAAGCAACTTAGGGTTTTTACATTGCAATTCGTCAAGAAAGCTTCTAAGGACATTCAAGGGTTGAATCTTCCTCCATTTATGTAGAATTTCAAGATCAATTCATCATGAAAAGGTAATCAATTCCATTGTTGCATGTTTCATTACTTTATTTCATCATTTTGGTTTAATTACCTAAAAGGGGTTTAACTAAGGCAAACCCCTATATCCTAACCTTCAACACTTTTTCCCCTTTGCATGTGTTTTTGTATGAAGATTTATCAAATGGAAAGGTGAGAAAAGGTGTCCATATCCCATCAAATTCATTCAAGGTGTCTCAAGCCCTATTTCAAGCTTGGAGAGAGTGTACAGGTTAAGTCTTGCAGATTCAGATCCAGGGAATCTTTAGAAATAGATTTGCAGATCATAAGCCACAAAATCCTATCCAAAATTCATTGTTTTATAGAAGAGGACTCATTCACCATTGATGGTGAATCATTCCCATTTCTAGGCTTGAACAATAATTTATTTAGATTTGGATACCCAATTCCCCGAAACTGGCTCCAACACTTTCTAGCAAAAACAAGACACAATCACCTAGGATGGTGAATCAGTCCTAGTGAGAATTTCTAGTCTCTTTTGAAAGTTTTTAAAGCCTTATTCCAGTCTCTTCCAACTTCTAGGTACATATCTCCAATTGGGTTGCTTTCTATTATAGTTTGTTTGCATTTCTAGTCAAATAGTTTGAATACACATTGTGTTTTCCAACACTTTTGCATTAGGTTAGAATACATTCCTTAGTCTAAATTTTCATTAATTTTTCAGCATTTAAACACATCCACACACACACTTCATACCCCTCTTTCCATTTCTTCTAATGAGAACATAAGATTTTTTGGCCCACCTTTCTCCTTCTAGGTGAAAAACCCTAGGAGTGATAGAAAGCAAGTAGGTGCCAAAAATCTATGTTTCACTCCTAATCTATCTCCCCTCACAAAATTATAGTTAAATTTTTCTTTGAATACTTATACAACTCCACCATATTTACCTCCATCTCACAACACAAACAATGATCCCATCCTTAACCAACTCTTGCAAAATGTTTCATCACTCCAATAACAAATTGTTGCATTGAACCAAAGTCAAAATGCAAAACCTTCACAATATTTCAAAATAAACCCTTTGTCCTTGGAGATATTGAGAGAGAAAACTACACAAGGCATAGAGATTCCTAGGTTTGAGAAATACGATGGAAAAGGAGATCCTAGTAACCATGTCTTGACATACGTAGCCATATGTAGTGACTTTATTTTTTAGGATAAAATCTTGGCTAATATTTTCCCTAGATCCTTGAAAGAATTTTCCTTGGAATGGTTTTTATCTTTATCAAATAACTTGATTATTTTATTCCATGAACTTTTTTATTCATTTATTAACTATTTCCAAGTGCACATGGGTCCCAAGATGACTTTATCTAATTTAATGCAATATATACAAAACAAAGATGAAAAGGTCACTAATTTCATAGGACAATGCCAATTGCTTTACTCACAAATAAAAATTAAGATTCCTTATTCTGACCTTCAAATAATTTTCATTGCAAATTTACATATAAATATTCAAAATAAACTTGATATGTTGAAGTTTCCCTCCTTTACACACTTATGTGAAACCCTTCGTGATTATCAAAATTCAATTAGTCATCGTCAATCAGAAACCACTCCTAAAAATCATAATAAATATGAAGTCATGCCCCATAACAGTTTACAACCTTTAAAGAAACAAAATAAGGGATTTTTACAAATAAATGCACATACAAAGAGTCAACATGTTAACTCCTAAGTGACTGCTATAAAATGACAAATCCATATTCGTGCAGAAGCACCCTTGATGCAATTTTAAGTTATCTTGTGAAACTTTTGTTTTTTCTTTGTTTTTTCTTTATTGATGTAAATAAGGCCATTTGAGACCATCCTAAGTGGTTTAGGACCATTTTTGGTCATTTGGTGAAATTTAGGAAAATATTGTAAAAATTGTAAAAGTTGCTCAAGAAAGTTAAGCAACTTGTCAAAAAGTGTCATTAAGGTGTTTTGTCAACAAATTAATCAAAATTTAGTTGAAAATAGGTTTTTTTGTTGGAAATGTATAAATACATCCTCCAAAACTCTAATTGGGGGTTAGAGACATTTTTTTCGAAGTTTGATGAATGGAAACTTCAAATTTTGTGTGCATTTTCTGATTCTTACATTGTTTTCAGGCTGAAGTTGTGCATTGTACAGCCTAGTATGGAATAATATGAAGGAGTATAATATATATATATATATATATATGGAAATAATTTTTTTTCTAGTTTACAATTATTTTTGTCTCATTTAATTTTATTGAGTTTTGTTGGAGATATGACTATTTTGGTGAGACTGCCCTATTCTAACAATATTGTGCAGGAATTTTAAGTTTGAAAAATGTGATGGAATGGATTGTGCAGTCCATATTTTGATCTAAAACCAATTTTATTTTGTTTCCATGTGAATATACTTTAATTTTATTCAAGTTTCATCAAATTTCATTAAGATTTGAATAAGTTATGACCATTTTTGTGAGGGAAAGTCTGAACCCTACCTAGGGTTTGCAATTTTGGGAAAAATGCAATAAATTTCTTTTCCACCATTGGATATTCAAAAAAATTGGAAGAAAATTCTATGATTATGTTATATTCAATCTCACTAAATTGATTGGCTTCATTATTTATTTTGTGGAAGTTATTAATGATAGTTTGTTGCATTAAATTGTGGGTTGCCATGACAATGTTTCCAATATGATCTAGAATGCACTTACTCATTGTTTGAGATGAACCGGTTTATGAAAGTTGTCAAGTGAATCAATTTTGTTACAATTTTTTTTTGTTCATGATTTATCAGTTGTTTTATTAAAAAGTTAGCCAAGAATGCCTAAGATCAAGAATTTTGTATCATTGCTTTGAATGATTGGTTGAGTTGAATTGTGATCCTCCTAGCACTACATCACATATCCATTTACAGAGAGGATTAGAAAATTTACCCCTTCACCTGATACCCTTCACTCCATCATATTTCAGCTTATAAGTAAGAACTTAGTTTCCTTAAATTTTGTTAGAGCCATTTATACAACTAATCCCTTACCTCCAAACTTTAACTCAAATGTATTTTTCCATTATCACCAATAAAATGGACATGATATAGAACGATGTAAACAACTTAAACATATTGTGCACGAACTCATTGATTCTAATCACATCCATATTGGCGGTGTTAATTAACAAGGAAATGAGTCTATTTCCCCACCCAACCAAAATTTTCAAATCTTTACCAAATCCATTCCAAATCATAATATCTCTTTTTTGAAAGCTACTAATACCAAGAATGATGTGATGAATGTTGAAAAAATTGAAGATACAAATAATGAAAATATAAATGAAAATAAAGTAGACTTAGAACATGTAGTCAGCTTCATTAATATTCAACCTCATAGGGTCCAAACCAAAATTCCCCTTGACATTTCTTTCTCACAAATTTTCATAATTAGACATGCACCTAATGGTCCTCTTTACATCATTAAAAGAATCAATGAAAATCATACTAATGGGATATTAATTTATCTCATGTATGTAGAGAATTTAATCACCAAGGAATTCTTATTTGTGCTTGAACTTTATCAAAATTCTTATGAACAACCGAAAGAATGGATCAAAATGCATAATGGTTTTTCTTTCCCTATGATAGGTTCGATCACTCTTCCTTCAAAATTTGAACCAAAAAAATTGAATGTCTCATTCTCCATCATCCTATCTTTGAAAAAATTTGATGTGAATCTTTGTTACCCATGGCTATGCTCCATGGATTTTGTCCCATTGGTAGCACATAAATTCTTAAAATTTTCATTTGGAAATGAGATCTTCACTGTGCACCATAGTGGCTTTAATCATGTGTCTTCCCATGGAAATTTCTCATTGAATTTCTTTTGGACCAAACCTATGGAACCTATTAAGCCTCATGAAGACTTCTTTTTCAAATCTTATCAAAATTTTAAGGCAAAGCACATAGAAAAATTATCCCTTAGTAACATGCCTCAACCTATGATTGTGCCTCCTATCATTGATTAAACCATGATTGAACAAAAATCCCTTCCAAGTAACCAAGAAAAACCTATGGAAATTCCTTCACCTATCTCCTATAAAAGACCAAGAGATAACCATATAAGTCTCATTGTGCCTCCTAAGATTAGACAAGTTTATAAAGCTAAAGAGAAAGTGGTTGAAAAACCTTCCATGGTTCTTTCCATTCCTAGCTTGCAGAAAGAAAAGAAACCAATGGTTGATAAATCCATTCCTATACAATCACAACTTGACAATCATACAAAAATAAATAGAAATGCTAAAGATAGTAGCATAGATGTTGTGTTATTGCTCATAGATTAAAAGAAGATTAAAAAACAAAAAATAAAGATCAAACAACAATTGAAACAGAGCATGATGATCCTCCACCTTCACCACAACAAAAAAAAACAAGAAACTTCTATGGACATTGTCATTAGGCCTCCTATTATGATTAACTTGGATGATGATGATGAGATTGCTAAAACTGATGAGGAAGTGCATAATGAGGTGAATTTATTATTTTTCTCTTCCATGAGCTTAGATGATAACAACCATGATGATCCTCCTAATAAGAGTGAGACCACACATTGAACCTGGTGATGCTCCTAGTACAATACTTGTCATTTTACCTTTGGCTAGTTATCCACCTTCCACATATGATGAAAAAGATTGGGAAGCAGATGACCTGATATAGGTTGACTCACATATGCCATACTAGTCTTCTCTTTGTGCTCTTTGTGATTGCATGTGTGTAATGTGATCCCATATATAATGCTACTTGGGGTGTCTTTATATGTTTGTGAGCCTAATTTTGATGACCCTTGTCACTCCATTAGTGCAAGGATACAAAGGAAAAAAAATTTTTGTGACATTCTTCTATATGTCATAACCTTTACCTTATGTCTTATTTTTTCCTTTTAGGGATGATGCAAGGAAACAAGACATTTAGGTATCTTCCATATTGACCCAAAATATTTCCTTTGTTCTCTCTCTATGTTTCATTCTTCGTTTGTCTTCATTGTTCCATGAGTCATTTGGGGAATGATGATAGTTCTAAGCTTGATTATATTACTGCAACAATGACAAATGTTGACCCTGAATCCACAAATATCTTGTGTTATCTTAGGATTTCATATGGAGAGCAACCCTCCTTTCCATAACGTAGCTCTATCTTGGAAACATAAGTTTTACATAGGGAGATTTTTGAATAAAGCTCTCATTTATTGGTATTTGTCATATTGTACTTTAAAGTAATTGTTCATAGTATGGTGTTTAGAAATTTCTATAAAGTGGGGGCATGCGCGTCCCAACTCATTGTGTTCTTCAAAGTGTAGTATTATTACTTCACCTGATGTTTCTTCTTGGTTGTGTCATTGGGTTTGATGTCCTTAAAGATTACGACCTTTCTTGGCATGTGACATTCCTCTTAGTGGTAATGCTATGACTTGTATTCCCTAAGTTGTGAATATTTTATTCTCAACTAGTCCTCTCTTTGAGACATTAGGCACAATTTTTACTAAGGTGAGACCTATCATGAACTAAGAAAAACCCCTTCAAATATCCTATTGCATGTATCAAGACAACCAAGAATAACACAACTTACTTGCCAATGGAGCCTTTTTCATAAGTGCCTATTGTGACCATTTCTGTGGCATCTTGTCAAAGCTATTAAGAGGTATAACTTTGGTATGGTTAGTACAATGGAATAATATACCAAGCATGACTTCCCATAAGCCACTTTTTGGGGCTCACCTAGTGTAAAACATATTTCACTAGTCCATGTGAGTACATTTTGTTTGCACAGTTGACAACTTGTTTGCACTTGTTACTATTTTTTGAAAAATAGATAAGGCTTGATACATACCGGTTGGACAAAAAATTGAGGCTTGATCCACCTTCTCTCTATCTCTCTTCATTAATGTTGACATTTTATTCTTGTGTATCTTGTCTTTCTTTTGTATCTTTAACATAGGCATGTGTCTCTTTGTGCCTTTGTTGGTTTTCCATAAGATCTTAGATCTTGGAGGCTTGATCATCCTCCTTGACCTTAGTTGTCTTATCTCTCCATAAGTTGTACACTTAGATCTCTCTTGATTATTTTTTAGCTAATTTAGTGTGAGTTTTATGTAGGGCTCATCCTCTCACTAAAGTGGGGACTAACTATAGTTTAAAAAATTACACTCATTTACATTTTCACACAATTTGTGGGTCCCTTAATTAATTTGACTTAATTAAGCCTCTAATTTTCCCAATTTTTCATCTACAAGCTTAATCAATTACAATAAAGGGGAATCATGATTTATTTAATGCAATTATCATTTTTAACACCTTTAAATGAATAGGTACTAGTAATTTAGGTTAGGAACCATTAACTCTTAAGTGAATGGGGTCCCCTTTAGTTGCTTAATTCAAAAATTTTAATATGTTTTTGGTGGCCTTTTTATGATCCCAAGTCCAAATTCAAATGTCAAGTTGTAATTTTTAATTGTTGGGAAATTAGAAAATTGCCTATAAAAGTATGGTCTTTCTATCAATTCAAATCCTAGAGAAGCATCCTAGGGAATTCATTCAAATCTTACAAGAGATAAAATTATTGTCAAAGGTGTTCAAGAGAAAAATTTTCAAGCATTTTTTGTAGCATTCAAGATCTCAAGCATCATGTCAAAGTTATCAAGCACAATGCATGTTTTTAGAGCTAACATTGTGATGTAGGTTTCAAGAATTCAAGTCAATATTCAAGCATGAAAATCACATCATCAATCAAGCCACTTCATGTAATATCAAGACCTTGGAAACATATACTAATTTTTAGCCCTTAAAGGGCTTCAAATCAAGGTTTTGGTGAGTTGCAACATAGAAATTGTTCATTCATCATTGCTTTCAAGTTTCATTGCTTCAATTCAAGGTTTAATTACCAAAATGTGGTTTGACCAAGGAAAATATCCATTCACCAAAACCAACAAAAACCCCTCTTTTGTATTGATTAGATATTAGGTTTAAGAAGGATTGAAGATCTATCAAAAGAGAAAAATTGCAAAAGCTGTCAAGGTTGTAAAATTTGTCAAAATTGTCATCAAGCCACAGAAACTCACTTTCAATTTTTTTTTTTTGAATTTTTTATCATCAAACTTGGAAGAATGGAAAGTGTAGACATAGGACCATAGTAATATGAAAGCAATTTTCAACCCTTTTAGGAAGACCCATTTACCCTTGAGTGAATGAGTCCAATGAGAACACTCAACATAGCCTTTTTGTGATAGGTGCATAAAATCACACCATTCTCAAATCTAAAATTGCTTTAAATTGGATTCTATCATTTTAAGGTTTAATTTAGAGGTTCCATTTGTTACATTGCATCATTGCATCGTGTAGACATGCAAAATTATCATCATGCATTTAATTAATTTGTATTCATCCATTCATCAATTAAATCAAGCTCATTAAATTAAATCTCTAAAGTTATCCATTTAAGAGGTATAACTTTGGTATGGTTAGTACAATGGAAGAATATACCAAGCATGACTTCCCAGAATCCAACTTTTGGGGCTCACCTAGTGGACAACATATTTCACCAAACCATATTTCCAATGTGCTTTTTGGATTCTAAAGCTATTAAGAGGTATAACTTTGGTATGGTTAGTACAATGGAAGCATATACCAAGCATGACTTCCCATAAGCCACTTTTTGAAGCTCACCTAGTGGACAACATATTTCACTAGCCCATGTGAGTACATTTTGTTTGCACAGTCAACAATGGGTTTGCACTTGTTAATATTTTTGGAAAAATAGATAAGGCTTGATACATACCAATTGGAAAAACAATCGAGGCTTGATCCACTTTATCTCTATCTCTCTCCATTAATGTTGAAATTTTATTCTTGTGTTTCTTGTCTTTCTTTTGTATCTTTAACACAGGCATGTGTCTCTTTGTGCCTTTGTTGGTTTTCCATAAGATCTTAGATCTTGGAGGCTTGATCATCCTCCTTGACCTTAGTTGTATTATCTCTCCATAAGTTGTAAAATTAGATCTCTCTTGATTATTTTTTGACTACTTTAGTGTGAGTTTGATGTAGGTCTCATCCTCTCACTAAAGTGGGGACTAACTATAGTTTAAAAAATTACACTCCTTTACATTTTCACACAATGTGTGGGTCCCTTAATTAATTTGACTTAATTAAGCCTCTAATTGGCCCAATTTTTCATCTACAAGCTTAATTAATTACAATAAAGGGGAATCATGATTTATTTAATGCAATTATCATTTTTAACACCTTTAAATGAATAGGTACTAGTAATTTAGGTTAGGAACCATTAACCCTTAAGTGAATGGGGTCCCCTTTAGTTGCTTAATTCAAATTTTTAATATGTTTTTGGTGGATTTTTTATGATCCCAAGTCCAAATTCAAATGTCAATTTGTAATTTTTAATTGTCGGGAAATTAGAAAATTACCTATAAAAGTATGGTCTTTCTATCAATTCAAATCCTAGAGAAGCATCCTAGGGCATTCATTCAAATCTTACAAGAGCTAAAATTATTGTCAAAGGTGTTCAAGAGAAAAAATTTCAAGCATTTGTTGTAGCATTCAAGGTCTCAAGAATCATGTCAAAGTTATCAAGCACAATGCATATTTTTAGAGCTAACATTGCGATGTAGGTTTCAAGAATTCAAGTCAAAATTAAAGTATGAAAATCACATCATCAATCAAGCCACTTCATGGAAGTACAAGACCTTGGAAACATATACTAATTTTTAGTCCTTAAAGAGCTTCAAATCAAGGTTTTGGTGAGTTACAACATAGAAATTGTTCATTCATCATTCCTTTCAAGTTTCATCGCTTCAATTCAAGGTTTAATTACCAAAATGTGGTTTGACCAAGGAAAATATCCATTCACCAAAACTAACAAAAATCCCTCTTTTTTATTGATTAGATATTAGGTTTAAGAAGGATTGAAGGTCTATCAAAAGAGAAAAATTGAAAAAGTTGTCAAGGTTGTAAAATTTGTCAAAATTGTCATCAAGCCACGGAAATTCACTTTCAATTTTTTTTTTTGAATTTTTTATCATCAAACTTGGAGGAATGGAAAGTGTAGACATCGGAACATAGGAATGTGAAATCAATTTTCAACCATTTTAGGAAGACCCATTCACCCTTGAGTGAATGAGTCCGACGAGAACACTCAAAATATCCTTTTTGTGATAGGTGCATAAAATCACACCATTCTCAAATTTGCAATTGCTTTTTGGATTCTATCATATTAAGGTTTAATTTAGAGGCTCCATTTGTTACATTGCATCATGCATTTAATTAATTTGTATTCATCCATTCATCAATTAAATCAAGCTCATTAAATTCAATCTCTAAAGTCATCCATTTAAGAGGTATAACTTTGGTATGGTTAGTACAATGGAAGCATATACCAAGCATGACTTCCCATAATCCAACTTTTGGGGCTCACCTAGTGGACAACATATTTCACCAGCCCATATTTCCAATGTTCTTTTTGGATTCTAAAGCTATTAAGAGGTATAAATTTGGTATGGTTAGTACACTGGAAGCATATACCAAGCATTAATTCCCATAAGCCACTTTTTGGGGCTCACTTAGTGGACAACATATTTCACTAGCCCATGTGAGTAATTTTTTTTTGCAGAGTCGACAACAAGTTTGCACTTGTTAATATTTTTGGAAAAATAGATAAGGCTTGATACATTCCGATTGGACAAACCATCAAGGCTTGATCCACCTTCTCTCTATCTCTCTTCATTAATTTTGACATTTTATTCTTGTGTATCTTGTCTTTCTTTTATATCTTTAACATAGGCATGTGTCTCTTTGTGCCTTTGTTGGTTTTCCATAAAATCTTATATCTTGGAGGCTTGATCATCCTCCTTGACCTTAGTTGTCTTATCTCTCCATAAGTTGTACAATTAGATCTCTCTTTATTATTTTTTGACTAATTTAGTGTGAGTTTGATGTAGGGCTCATCCTCTCACTAAAGTGGCGGCTAACTATAGTTTAAAAAATTACACTCCTTTACATTTTCACACAATGTGTGGGTCCCTTAATTAATTTGACTTAATTAAGCCTCTAATTGGCCCAATTTTTCATCTACAAGCTTAATTAATTACAATAAAGGGGAATCATGATTTAATTAATGCAATTATCATTTTTAACACCTTTAAATGAATCGGTACTAGTAATTTAGGTTAGGAACCACTAACCCTTAAGTGAATGGGGTCCCGTTTAGTTGCTTAATTCAAAATTTTAATATGTTTTTGGTGGCCTTTTTATGATCCCAAGTCCAAATTCAAATGTCAAGTTGTAATTTTTAATTGTCGAGAAATTAGAAAATTACCTATAAAAGTATGGTCTTTCTATCAATTCAAATCCTAGAGAAGCATCCTAGGGCATTCATTCAAATCTTACAAGAGCTAAAAATTATTGTCAAAGGTGTTCAAGAGAAAAAATTTCAAGCATTTTTTGTAGCATTCAAGATCGCAAGCATCATGTCAAAGTTATCAAGCACAATGCATGTTTTTAGAGCTAACATTGTGATGTAGGTTTCAAGAATTCAAGTCAATATTCAAGCATGAAAATCACATCATCAATCAAGCCACTTCATGTAAGATCAAGAACTTTGAAAAATATACTAATTTATAGTCCTTCAATGGTTTCAAATCCAAGGTTTGGTGAGTTGCAACATAGAAATTGTTCATTCATCATTCCTTTCAAGTTTCATTTCTTCAATTCGAGGTTTAATTACCAAAATGTGGTTTGACCAAGGAAAATCTCCATTCACCAAAACCAAAAAAAATCCCTCTTTTGTGTTGATTAGATATTAGGTTTAAGAAGGATTTAAGATCTATCAAAAGAGAAAAATTGCAAAAGTTGTCAAGGTTGTAAAATTTGTTAAAATTGTCATCAAGCCATGAAAACTCACTTTCAAAATTTTTTTTGAATTTTTTATCATCAAACTTGGAAGAATGGAAAGTTTAGACATAGGACCATAGGAATATGAAAGAATTTTTCAACCCTTTTAGGAAGACCCATTCAAACTTGAGTGAATGAGTCCGACGAGAACACTCAACATATCCTTTTTGTGATAGGTGCATAAAATCACACCATTCTCAAATCTGCAATTGCTTTTTGGATTCTGTCATATTAAGGTTTAATTTAGAGGTTCCATTTGTTACATTGCATCATTGCATCATGTAGACATGCAAAATTAGCATCATGCATTTAATTAATTCATATTCATCCATTTATCAATTAAATCAAGCTCATTAAATTCAATCTCTAAAGTCATCCATTTAAATTAAATAAATCAACTTTATCCTAAAATCACCCTCCTTGATTAAATAAATTAAATCTTTATTTAATTATATCTGAAATCATTTTCCATCTCCTTTCTTGATTTAGTTTAATTCATAAATCTGAAGAAAAATGGTCAAATCACCCAATCCTCTTTTAAATTAACTAAATTAGGATTACATCTAATCTAATGCATGTCACATTCTCTATATTTTCCCACTTGCACAAATAAATCAATTTATTCATTTATTAAATCCTCATTTTCATTCAACAAGGCATCTTTGGAGAATATTCCCTCAATTTTGAATTCAAATTGAGTTGACTTGTCCCTTCCAACATGGCATTAAATCCCCTCTTACATGTCCCCCACTTGGCATTTAAGTCCCTTTTTCTCCCTCCAACAAGCCAAATTTGAAATTTGAAAAGGCCAACTAATGTCATTTATTGGCACATTGACCAAAACTTGAACATCTTCCATCCACTCACATTTGGACAAGTGGATCCTTCCTATTGGTTGAATCTTTTTTCCACATTCACCCATTTTTCTTCTTCTCTCAACAAAATCTTCTATAAATGGAAAGGCTATCCTTCATTTTAGAATCCACAATCTTCATGCAAAGTTAATCTCTCCATATTGAGAGCTAATTTTTCCCATTATCATTTACATCATTGATTTTTCAAGGGTTGGGAAAGGGTCACTTTTCACAACAAAGTGACACCAATCCACTATGGAATAGGAAAGTGAAGGAAAAGTGAGGAGGGATTTATTTTGCATAACAAGCTCGCAAGAGGAGATCTTTGAAGAAACTTGGAGATAAATTAAGCATTAAATTTGGAGTTGATAAATTTTTTTTTAATGCTTATAGCTTCCATATTGTGCTTTAATTTTTTGTTTTCGACTAACTCACCTTTTTTTGGGCTTTAAAATGAACATTACAAAAGATTTCAATTTTCATTGTGAAGGGGTTAAAATGAACTTTAGGAAAATTGACTAAATTTCATTTGAGGTTATCAATTGACCAAGAAAAATTTCATATCTCATTTTGGTGCTTTACAACAAATCAAAATCATTGCTTTGTGGAATTAAAATGAACATGTGCAACTTTCTTTTGTGATTACTTACTCAAACTAACGCCGTTGAAAAGATGTATGTGCTTCTCTCGCACCTTATGAAAATCTTGAGAATCAAAAGGCTTTTTGATGGTCTTAGGGTGGGATAAAGTGATCACCTACACATTTCATTTTGGGATTAAAATTGAACAAAACATTGTGCGAGTGTGAGCAAACCTATTGCATGTGTTCTCCCTTTGTTTCTAAACAAAGGTTGATCGAACTATGAATATGTTTACTTACTTTTGTTTAGCTTAGAGGGCCTGCCTTGGGGAAAAAGTACTCACCCAAGGGAGCGACTCAACCGGTAACACTCTAAAGACAAGAGTATTTCCAGCTAGGATATAAATGTGGGTATTGGAATAAACACTAGTATCATGTGGTTGACTCTGACAAGAAGGGCAACAATGGTCTCTCGCTGCGTTGGGTCAACTCCTACGAATGGAAATTCCAAATTAAAACCCTTGTTGTAGAAATGCCAAAATCCATATCTATTTTTTGGTGCAAGAACGATCATTCTAAAGCCGCCCCAAACTTTTACGGTCTTTAGTAGAAATGGAAAGCATGCCATGGGAGTTTCATGGGTGTTGATGCTTGGTTGCCCCATATAAGTGAGTGCCATGGAGGGGATCCAATGGGGTCAAGCGTCTAACCATTTGATAAAGATAAGCGTAGCTAGACTTGTCCAAGTGGGGACACAACAAATATAGTCTTTCATATCCATAAGGTTGTGATGGTTCTTGGTTACAAAACACTTTTCTTGTTTGAAAAAATTTGGAAACAAACATTTAACATCATCATCAAAATTTCAAACCCTTTAGGAGGAAAATACAATTGACCAAATTCATGTGTTATTGCTTTCCCTTGGGATTTTATCCTTAGAGGTTTCTAAACACTTGGATTTACATCTCAATTTTCCTACTAAAGTTAAACAATAGGTAACCCTTGCCTTGACTTCATCAAAATTCCACATAACATACTTTGTGGGATTCAAATAAATTGAGACATTGGACATCTAGTTTGGAAATCTAATCAAAGAAGTGTTTGTGGTAAAAAAAAATCACTAAGAAAAGATAACAAAAGTTGGCTCTCACACATGTGTTAATTCCTCATGATTTCCAAGAAATTCAAAATCCCAAAATGAAAGTCCTTGAGCCAAAGTTCAAAATTTAGGAGTCACACTCGAAAGGTCATCAAGAAATACATTAAGAAGTGCAATCAAAAGCAACATATCAAAATAAGAAAAAAATTCACAAGGTTCTATAGACTCATCCCTTTGAACAATCCAGAAATGTATGCTCAATTTGAACCACTTCTTAGTTATAGAGGTTCTTAGAAGTATTGTATGTTCTTCAATACTGAGGTCTAGTAAAAAAAATTCTTTTTAGGTATATCCTAGGATCATAAAAAGCCTTCATCCATCTTTGTACATCAAAAAAAAAAAATCATCTCATCATCAACTTTTCAAAAGTCTTGGAAAAAATCCTTCATGTTAAGCTTTGAGAAAATCATTTGAAGCCAATCCAAAATCACCTTGTTTGATTGAATGTGTGTAGATGCATCCTTCTCCACATATTTGATCAAATTATCAAAACTTGTGAACAAATTCATCCCTTGATAAAATCCAACATCTTGGGATTTAGGAGTTCATTATCAAAATCATCTTTTTTGGATAGGAGTGTTTAGATGAATCCTTCTTCTCACACCTAGAAAAATTAACATCTTGTGAACGATTTAACTCTAGGACAACATCCAATGTCTTAGAGTTTATGATTCCACCAAAATCTGAATACAAAAAAAAAAAATCCTAAATCAAGTCCTAAAGTTTAACATACCCTTCAATATTTTCTCAAGAGTTCCAATCATCCATCAAACATCCATCTTACATCCATATCATTATCACCCTTTGATCCTTAAATCATCCTAAACTTTTCTCTTTTGTACCTAAAGTTAGATTAATCCAAAGAATTAGAGAGTTCACCTTCCACATTCTTGAAGATTAATCCCTATTTTATGGTGCAAACTAGGTCACAACACAAGAGGAACATGGAAGCCAAGAAAGAAACATCTACTTCGAGTGACTTAAATTAAACCACTCCCGAAATGAATCCCATTGGGTCTGGCAGTCTCACAATTAACCTTCCTCCATTTCTACAAGACCATCAAGAGGAAGGTGTCCAAATGGAGGATCTTACCAATAATCCATTTGGAATGACACATGAGGAAATCATTGAAATAACTCAAAATTTAGAGAATCGTAAGATTAACAACATCATGATGAGAATCAATCCCTCACTATACATGCTCAAATTAGCAAAGCAAGGGGATAAACTCCCCTCCAATTTTGATGTGAGTACTATTGTGGAACCATCTTTTGGAGTCATGCCTCCAATCTCATCTACCATCCCCATTTCATCTACCCCCTCATTTCAAAGCGTCACCCAAAACATCTCACAAATCACATCATCCATTGCTCCAACGTAGCCCATTGTTAACAAAGGAAGTGCATTTCTCAATCCATTGCAAACACATCCTCTCGTAAACAATTAGGATTTGGACGCAAACACCATCTTGGGACAAATCATACCCAAAAATCCATTGCATACATATGTCCCTCTCACCTTTCATGATCCAAATGACCCATCATCATCATTCCATGCAACACCCCAAACCTCTCTCCCCATAACCTCACAAGGAGAAGGTGACATGTTCAAACTAGGGGGAATTTTTGACACCACACCATTTCCTCAAGAGCTTACACCCCTCACATTTCCACCACTTCCACCATTGCCATCATCATCCACACCACTTCTTGGCTTAGGGATTGCTCCTTTAACAAATATCAATCAAAATCAAACCAACATCCTAAACATCAATCAAAGCATCACACCAAACTCTAAAAATTTGTCATTGACATCGCAACAACAAATGACAACTACACAAGCAATCACCACATCATCAACCACCCCCCTAACATCTCAAAACATGATCTCTCAAGGACCAACCACATCGATCAAACCATCTACCAATCAAATCCCAATCACCAACACGATGATGCCTCTCACCACCACAACAAGCACCATTCTGAATCCACCACCACCAAGCTCAAATACATCCAACCAATATAGTATGACATGTTTCAAGCCACTCAGCAAGTTGCTTATCAAAAGGCATTCCTGCAAGTACAAAAACAACAAGCTACGCAATTAGCTGCTCAACAAACTGAACAATTAGCTACTCAACAAGCTGTGCAACTAGCTTCTCAGCAAGTCGTGCAAGTTGTGCAAGCTGCTCAAACTTCCCAAGTTGTCCAACAAACACAATAGGTTGAACAAGCCCAAGTCTTATTGAAACAACAACAACAAGAAGAAGAAGTCGCTCAAGAAACTCAACATGCACAAGCTGCACAAGCTCAAGCTCAAGCCCAAGCTCAAGCCAAAGCCCAATATCAAGCATAAAAAGCACAAGAACAAGCACAATATCTTGCACAACAACATGCAACACAACAACAAGCATATCATCAAGCGCTAAAGAAATATCAAGAACAACAACAAGCACTAATATCATAGTAGCAACATGACCAACAACAAGCATTGTTGGTACAACAAAAATTGCAAGCATACTTGACTCAACAGAATATGAAAACATCATCCATCAACATACCAACCATTCCACCCATCCCACCGACAATCAAACCACCTTAGAACAATTTCATCCCACCCCCTAATCTGAAAATGATGTGACAACACAAATCAAGTTTATCTCACAACAAGTACTTGACCTTCAATTAGGGTGAACCACGAAAACACCCAGCAACTTGTGTACTTATCCTTTCAATAGAAGCCTTGTAATGAAACCATTCTCGAAGGGATTTGAGATCCACAAGTTTAAAAAGTATTGTGGGACGAGAAACCCTGAAGATCACATCAGGGAATTCCAGGTTCATTTCATAGAAGTCGCGTATGATGATACCTATCTGATGTGGCTATTTCCTAGGAGTTTGACTGGCCACGCCATGGAATGGTTCTCTTGCCTACATACAGGCATCAAGACATTCCAAAAAATCATAGACGCATTCATCAAAAACTACACATGCAATATCACCATGGATGTTAGTCTAGAGGAGCTCTCAGATTTGAAACAAGGTAAGAATGAATCATTTGCTTCATTCCTACAATGATGGTGATCCAAGGCCAATCAGAGCAAATGGGTCATGCCCGAGGAACAACAAGTGTGCACTATCATATCCAACCTTGATGGCCTCTTAGAATTTCATCTCAAAGTCCAAGGGATCACCTCATACAACTAGTTGATTTCAAAGGCACTCAACATCGAACGAGCTCTTATGACACAACCTAGAGGATCAACTTCATATCCTAAACAATAGATAATCACCCATCCACCAATTACAATGAAAAACCTTTCACATGAGCAAGAAACAAAAATATTACCAACGATTATGTTATTGATGCCAAAGTTGTCATCAGTGCCCCTTAGAAAAAAAACCCGCACCACAAAAAATCCAAAACCATCATCAAAACAACCATCACACAAGCACAACAACACATCAACCAAACAATCAAGTGATCAATAATGTCAATGATCAAAGGGGATTGCCCCAACAAAACAAGAATTCCATCAATCAAAAGTACACCACTCTTGGGGAACCACTTGAAGTCATCATGAAGAAACTAATAAATGAAAACCTCATCAAGATTCCCACCTATGAGAACTACCAAGAACCATATGTTAAACCTCCTTAGTACAAGGAAAATTAGCTTTGTGACTTCCACAAAATCAAAGGGCACACCACTAACAATTGTATGAGGTTAAAGAACATAGTCCAAGACCTCATTGATCAAAGAATCATAAATGTGGAACAACCAACAGGAAACCAGAACCTCAAAATATACATGAATCTAATGCCTAACCATAACATAAAGGGAACAATAACACTAAAAAGGAGAAAGGCATCTTCAAAAATGTGAATCATGTGTATGAAACTATCGTTGCTTCCCTAGATGAACACTATGTAGTAATCACTATCAAAGGAGCTCAGGCCAATTGTGGAGTCACCACAAGAGGTAGAAAAAGTTACTATCGCAGGATCATCTCAACCAAACAAAAATTTCATGTCCAATTCAAGATCCATTCCCAATGGTTGCAATGTCCTTGATCAGCTAAAAAGAACACCAGCACAAATATCCATCATGGAGTTATTAAAAATATCATTCGCCCACAAGAAAATCCTTGAGGAAGCATTGGCTTCATCCACCATCCCCGCATATCTTGATGTGGAACAATTCCAAGCTATGGTCGGAAACATCATTACCCCAAATCTCATTACATTCTTCAACCAAGATTTTCCCACTCAACCATCTCATAACCGTGCACTCCATTTAGAGGTCCTAGTGCAAAAAATTAAAGTCAAGTGAGTCTTGGTGGATGGAGGTGTAGGATTGAATATTTGTTCCCTCAAGCTCATTAAGAAGTTAAAAATATTAGAGGATTCCATCGAGAAAGGAAAAGGTATTACAATCAGAGCATATGATGATCAGGAAGGAGTGTCCCAAGGTACAATTAGAATCCTTATTCAAGTAGGACTAGCTATCATGGAAACCACTTGTTAGGTCTTGGATCTCGACTTGCCTTATAGCATTCTCCTAGGATGTCCATGGATCCATGCAATGCAAGCAGTAGCATCAAATTTCCATCAATGTGTCAAATTCACATATGAAGGACAAGGTCACCATCCATGGAGATCCTGAACCATTCTCCTACTACAAGAACCTTGAGGAAAAATGCTACAAAATACCTCAAGTACCTAAAAATGATGAAGGCCCATCAACATAGTACATTGATCTAGCCACTCTCGCTTCCACTTCTGCAATAGAGACACCCACCACTCCTACCATCCCCACCATCTCTAATATCAAATTCATCATCCAGGATAATGGTTGTGGAAACTACACAATTCCCAAATATGATTTTGTGGTAGGAGAGTTACCACAATCTCCTAGATCATGAGGATGTCTGTAATTAAATGAAGCCTCCACATCTCAAACATCCCCTGAAGAATATCCCAACTTCAGAAGTTGGGGAGATCTCAATCGAGAATTCATAGAGGAGGACCCATCTCATCTCCTATACCAAGATAATAGACCAGCATCCAATCTATCAATGGATGACAGAAGCAAAGGTTTGCAAATGATGCTCGCAATGGGCTATAATAGAAACCAGAGACTTGGGAAAAATGAAAATGGGCTTATAATACATATCATTCCAGAGACGTGAATGCAAAATCTTGGCCTTGGATGTACCCCTCTGAGTATAACCATACATGGCCGAAGTCCTCTAGTTAGAAAGGTCAATAATCCTCCTCAATAATTCGCAGCCGAACTTCACTTACCCGTATCTACAGGTCGAGTCATAGACAACTTCACATTTGACATAATTGGCATCTGTAATAGTAGTGATGACGAGGATCCCATAACCAACCTACCCATGCTCTTTGAGGATAGCGTCCTTCTCATGATTAACACCTTATCCTTTGAGTCAAACCATCAAAATCATGAAATCCACCTAGTTTACCCCCAACTCTTTGATTATGACCAATGACGACCACCAATTCTTGACACATTCAAAAACAATGAGGCGATCTCAGAATTCATGGGACTACATGATAATATTTCATGTGGGGATCACAAACCATGATTCATCATTTAGCTAGATACAAACACATAGTATGGGGAAACAATTGAATCCCTCAGTTGCAAAAGTGAAAAACTAAGAATAATCTCTAGGTCCTTGAGTGAAAACCACATTGTGGCACTCTTCAACCCGAAAAAAGTAAAAAGAAAGGATGCATCCAATGGTGAAAACCTCTCTGAGGCACCTAAGGATGGGGGATTCAATCTTCCTTTCAAAGCTCTCCATCAATAAAAATCAGCGGTCCGAGCAGAAAAGTGCAATCCAGTTAATCTAGGAATAGAGGAGACCCCACACATCACATTCTATGCAGAGTCACTACTGTTAGAAGAAAAAGAACTCCTAGCAGCCTTCTTGAGAGAAAGACAAGTTAACTTTCCATGGAGCTATGCAGACATACCTGGCCTTGATCCAAAAATTATGGTTCATCACCTAGTAGTATTCTCTGAAGAAAAACCCATTAGACAAAAGCTCGTGAAAATGTACCCTCAGATCGCCCTGCTAGTCAAAATGAACTAAAGAAGCTATTGGACATAGGATTCATTCAACCAATAGACTATCAAAAGTGCATGTCAAACCTGGTTCCTATCTCAAAACCTGATGGGGGCATCAAAATATGCATAGATTTTAGAGACTTGAACAAGGCATGTCCAAAAGACGATTTCTCATTGCCCAACATTGACATGATTGTAGACATGATGGTGGGACATGAAATTCATTCCTTGATAGATGGTTTCTCAGGATATAACCAGATAATGATTGCTAAAGAATACCAACACAAAACGACCTTCACTTGTCCATGGGGGACTTACTGTTGGAATATGATGCCATTCAGCTTGAAGAATGGAGGAGCAACATACCAAAGAGCCATGACGTTAATCTTCCATGACATGATCCATAAAACTATTGAAGATTATGTCGATGACATACTAGCCAAATCTAGAAAGAGGAAGGATCACATAGCAACCCTAAGTTTCATTTTTGATAGGCTGGAGGAATACCATGTTCGATTAAATCCAAAGAAGTATGTCTTCGACTTACAATCAGGAAAGTTTGTAGGATACATAGTGCCAATTAGAGGTATTGAGGTAGATCCAAAAAACAAAAAAAAATCTTTGAGATGGAGGCACCCAAAACATTGAAACAATTGAGAGGTCTCCAAGGTAGGCTTCAGTCCATCTGAAGGTTCATCACATAGCTGACAGATAAACATAATCCATACTCTCACCTACTTCACAAGGGAGTAGCATACAAGTGGGATAAGAAGTGTGAAGAAGCTTTTTTTAGAAAACCAAGATCACCTGCATGCAAGATGGATACCTATCACATGCAAACCTGTTCTGTAAACCTCTCAGTAAAAATGCATTAAGAGAATCAATGATTACAAAAGAGATCAATCCTTATGAAGGAGATCAAGAAACCCTAAAAGGGAAACCCTAAATGAAACCCTAGTGTGCACACTTAATAATTAACAATTAATTAATTATTAATGTGCCTAAGTTTAGCTTAAGTAACAAAGAGGAATAAGTGACTTAATTAATTAATCAATATGATATAATTAATTAAGCATAATAACTTATTACTCTAATAGCTTTCAATAAGATCAAAGAATATCTACTTACACCACTGGTCCTCATGCCATTGATCCCAAGAAAGCCATTAATCCTCTATGTGTTAGCAACAACAATGGCCCTTGGAGCTCTCCTAGCTCAACACAATGAAAATGGGATAGAAAGGGCCATCTATTATATTAGAAGAAAAATGGTTGGGCATGAGTTAAATTACTCATTCATCAAAAAAGCATGTTTAGTAGTAGTGTTTGCTTCATAGAAATTTAGACATTACATGTTGGTGCACAAAGTCAAACTCATCGCCAAAATCAATCCTCTCAAGTACTTACTATCAAAAGAAATGCTCACTAGAAGAATGGACAAATGGGTCATGATACTATTACAGTATGACATTGAATATGTGGAGTGGAAAGCAATTAAAGGCCAAGTGATCACAAATCAGCTTGCAGAAGCACAAATTTATTTAGAGAATCCTCTCATCTCATAGTTTTTAGATGAATCCATCTTCAATCTCAACATAGCCGACCACTAGAAACTTTACTTTGATGGTTCATACACGCAACATGGATCAAGAGTCGATGTATTCTAAATATCACCCCACAAGGGGACTACATACCTAGATCATATAAATTGGCATTCCCCTGCAACAACAACATTGTTGAATATGAGGGTTTAACCATAGGTCTTAGAATAGCAGTACAGTGGCACATCATGGCCCTTAGAGTATATGGAGACTCCCAGCTGATAATAAACCAAGCGAACGGTGAGTACCAGACTAAGGATGATAAGCTCACTCCGTACAAGAAACTGGTGGAGAATCTCAAGGAATCCTTTATCAAGATCACATTTGAGCAGATACCCAGAGCCAACAACAGAGCTGTAGATGCCATGGCAATGATTGGATCCCTACTAGACATCCCTCACAATGTCCCAAAATATGAATTCTTGGTAGAGTAGCTTCTCGTACCCACATTCGAGGTACTAGAATCAGAATTTTTGTGTGAAATTATTGGTCCTAGTGATCCCTGGTACCATGACATTTATACCTACCTGCTGACTTACCCTCAACCTTAAAAAAAACCTTTGTCAAAAAGGCATCTTGATTCATCATCCTAGGAGATACCCTGTATCGTAGGAGCATAAAAGGAACCTTATTACGCTACTTAAATGTTGAGGAGGCATTGACCTCTTTAACTGAGGTGCATAATGACACCTGTGGTTCACACTCGAGTGGAATGACCCTAGCCAAGAAATTACTGAGGATGGGGTATTATTGGCCTACAATGGAAAGAGAGACACATGACTACATCAAAAGGTGCCTACAATGTCAGCAGCATGGGGACCTCATCCATGCTCTAGCTCAAGAACTTCATCCCATCATCACACCATGGCCCTTTTCACAGTGGGGACTCAATCTCATTGGAAAAATCACTCCCACTTCATCTAATGGCCACAAGTTCATCATAACTACCACTGAGTACTTTACCAAGTAGGTGGAAGCCATGCCCATGACATATATAACTGGGAAGCAGATATCAAAGTTCATCTTGAACTATCTCATTTTCCACTATGGTGTCCCACAAGCCATTATCTCAGATAATGGGACACCATTTAAGAATCAGGATGTTTGCAACTTGTGTGAAAATTTTAAAATCCAACATCGCTTCTCCACCCCATACTATTCCCAGGGCAATAGCTAAGCAGAAGCCACAAATAAAACCATTTTAAAAATCCTCAAGAAAACAGTCAATGATGTAGGCCATGACTTGCATCTACATCTCAATCCCCACTCTAGGCCTACCGAACCAGCATCTGCACACCCACTGGCGCCACCCCCTTCTCCCTAGTCTAAAAATTAGAAGTAGTACTCCCCATTGAGATAGAGCTCCCATCACTAAGAATATCACTGCAAAACCTCATCATGGATGAAGAGTACTGAGTATCAAGACTGAATGAGTTGGAGCTACTAGATGAGCAGCGTATAGATGCTTTAAATCATTTGCAAGTCTATTAGAACATACTCAAGAGGATCTATAACAAAAAAATTAGAAGCAGAACATTCCAAGTTGGAGAATTGGTACTAAAGCAGAATCAAAAGAACGTCCCAAATCCAAACAGCAAAGGAAAATTTGAACCCAACTACTTGGGACCATTTTTTATCACAACAAGCTATAAGTCAAGGGCATATTAGTTATCAACACTCGAAGGGGAACCTTTGCAGGAGCCCATGAATAGCTCCCATCTCAAAAAGTTTTATGCCTAATCTTTCAAGGTATAGAACCCAAAAAATAAAATGAATAAAAAAATGTACTTAAAAAATGGTTACCTTTGCGACAAACAGGCGTCTTGGTGACAACAAAAAAATCAAAAAATTAAAAAATCCAAAAAAATTAGAAAAGGGATTAGAAAAAGTAAAGAGAAAAATCATCTTTTAGTGAAAACCACTTTGGTGGCACTTTGGACAAGTACCTTGGTGAAAACCTGGCAAAAAAGCACCTTGTGTAAATAAGGATTTTCCATCCACTAGGATCTTTATGACTTGTTCTGCATCATCCATCCATTATGTTTCCATCATCCATCACATTCAAATCTCCATCCATCACCCATCCATTTGGCATCCACATCATAGCTTGGTCCTGTGTTCGTATCATGATCCCTCCTAGTATTACTTGGCCCATTCCCAAGGTCAGTTTATCTTGCCTTTATTATAGTAGTCTATTGCATCACACTGGGGGAATGTTCTCATTGGATTGGATTCATGTATATTCTTGAAGTCCTAAAATCTCATAAAATCCAAAAAATCCAAAAAACATCAAAAAACCAAAAAAATCCAAAAACATTGAAAAATCACAAAATCCAAAAACATTCAAAACATATCAAAATCCTAAAACAGCTCAAAAAAGTTAGTCAAAAAGTAAAAAAATAGAGTCGTCTTGTCGAACTATGGGTCTTTAAGCCTTGAACGTAGGCAAGGTTGATCTTTGATCATCCCCCGAGACACTTAGGTCATTCCTTTAGGAGTCCGTCATAATAAACTGACATTTCATCATGTATATCTTCATTTGTAAATCGGTCAAGTCATCTGTCAAACTACGTGGTCTCTGCGTGTATAAAGTATGCAAGGCTAATATGTTGATTAGCCCCCGAGGCCCCTAGGATAGGTCCTTAGGTTAGTCTCTTGGTCAAAATCTCAGAAAACCCAAAAAACATTTGAAAATCAAAATCAAAACATTTATAAAATCTCAAAAAATACCAAAAACAGCCTCAAAACATTTCAAAACTCCAAAAACATCCAAATATTTGAAAAAATCCATCTGTCTCATCTCGCTTTCACTGCAATAACACCACTCATAATAAATGGTCGTCATCCTCAACCTTTGGTGAAACAATTAGAAACAAGTCTAGCAAATGAAAAAAGTGAAAACTCAAAATGTCAAGTCTCAAGTTTAAGTCAGTATGTAAATAAGTTGGTCAACTCTTTATGTCAATAGCCCATCATCCAATCAATCCCATATCAATCATCTAATAACATCATGTCCTAGGATGTATCCTTCCTACAATGGGAATTATTTATTGGAGAGAACACTTTGGATAAACAAAATGACGTGTCGCCATCCACTAACATGTCCTAGGATGTATCCTTCCTACAATGGGCATTATATTTTGGCAATACTTTCAGTTCTTATCACATTTCCTTTTGGTTAGCAGTGTTGAAGAACATCAGCTTGTTTGTTTACTTTATCTTTGTCTTTTGACTTATCTCTTTGTGCTCATTCCAATAACCTCTCGATGATGTCCAAACAAATGGATTTAGAGAGATAGGAATGGGGCAAGAATCATTATCTTTTCTCTACTATGCTTGTTGGAAATTCTTGTAATATAACTTGGCGAATACTTGCTTTGTTAGATATGTATGGAGGGTGTTTTGGGCAGCTTGTTGACTATTGAATTGATAGGTTATGCCTTTCTGTGTTTTGGTCTAAGATGTTTGAAACTTCTAAACTACATCCTAGCAAGGTTTTCGTATGCCAGGTGTGAAAAAGAATACTCCTATCTATTTTTTGAGTCAAAGTACATCACACTAAGTGCAATGCCATCATGTTTCTTTATACCTTGATGAATCGTGCTTATGCGTGTTATCAAACATAAGGTACGTGACCCTTTTAAAATCCCAATTCTTGATAAGCAAATCATCCATTTCCCATCATCTCTCATAAATTTGGCTTGTTGGATCCTATTGTCATCATCTCATTTCTCATTTCTTCTTTTCTGCACTAACATCACATCATGATTAGTTAATCATCATCACCAGTGCATCCATCCTGCATCCACAAACCATCAACATTTTTCACATCATCTCACATGCATATTCATCATCATAATATAGATCTGTTAGTCTAAGCATCTCATAAAACCAAAAATTTGCATAAAACATCCATTGCATAATCATATAGGCATCATCACATCATATCATCATTTAAGTTGTTTATGATAATATAGATTGGTTATTCTAAACATCTTAAAACCATCTCATTTGCATCATCATCATAACCATCCATTTTGAACCTCTTTATCGTGAGATCGACTCTCAAATTGAATCTTTCACTCGATCTCTCAAGGGGGAAATGTACCAGTGTACTTCTTTCTGCTGGGACATTTGAAAAAAAAAAAAAAAAATGAATTTTGATCACGGTAAGTTTATTCTTTGAACCAGCGCAGCAAGTACATTGCTTCAAAGAGGTGAAAAATGTAGACATGCAAAATTAGCATCATGTATTTAATTAATTTGTATTCATCCATTCATCAATTAAATCAAGCTCATTAAATTCAATCTCTAAAGTCATCCATTTAAATTAAATAAATCAACTTTATCCTAACATCACCCTCCTTGATTAAATAAATCAAATATTTATTTAATTAAATCTGAAATCATTTTCCATCTCCTTTCTTGATTTAGTTTAATCCATAAATCTAAAGCAAAAAGGAAAAATTGCCTAATCCTCTTTTAAATTAACTAAATCAGGATTAAATCTAATCTAGAATGCATGTCGCATTCACTGGATTTTCCCACTTGCACAAATAAATCAATTAATTTATTTATTAAATCCTCATTTTCACTCAACAAGGCATCTTTGGAGAATATTCCTTCTAGTTTGAATTCAAATCATGTTGACTTGTCCCTTCCAACATGTCATTAACTCCCCTCTTACTTGTCCCCCACTTGGCATTTAAGTCCCTTTTTCTCCCTCCAACAAGCCAAATTTGAAATTTGAAAAGGCTAACTAATGTCATTTATTGGCACATTGACCAAAACTTGCACATCCTCCATCCACTCACATTTGGACAAGTGGCTCCTTCCTATTGGTTGAATCTTTGTCCCACATTCACCCATTTTCCTTCTTCTCTCATCAAAATATTTTATAAATGGAGAGGCTATCCTTCATTTTAGCATCCACAATCTTCATGCAAAGTTACTCTCTCCATATTGAGAGCTAATTTTTACCATTATCATTTACATCATTGATTTGTCAAGGGTTGGGAAAGGGTCACTTTTCACAACAAAGTGACACCAATCCACTATGGGATAGGCATTCATTTATGCTTCTTTGATACTTTCAATTAGTGTATTTCATTATTTTGTTTATGAAGTATTATGCATTATTTCATAGGAGCATTTAGTGAGTTTGCATGAACTAACCTTTGTCATGGAGATTAAATTGTGTGCAGATTTTGTAGGTGCTCACACATCCATTTAGTATTTTCCATTCATCTCCCAAAATTTCATTTTAGGCCGATTTATCCCATCCTAGGTCATAAGGAAAACATCAAGATCTCCACCAAGGTTGACTCACCTAAGTGTTGAAAGTCAATCTTTCCCTAGGAGATCTCTTTTTCCTAATGAGCTAAAGAAGATAGGTGCATCATACCTCCATTTCAATTTGATGAACCCATTTTCTGATATTTCATTAGATAAGGGTCATTCATATTACATGTCCAATAAAATGAGATCAAATTATTTGAGGTTTAACATAAAAATAGGGCATGATCCATTAGATCATATCCCAAGCTATTTCAAATGATTATAGATGGAAGAAACATAAGATTCACACATGGAATGATAAAATTTTAAATTATAGAGGATTTTTAAGGTCATCATCAAAATAAATTCATAAAATTTGTAGTGTCCCTTGAATGAATGATTCCATTATGTCAAGTTTTGTGTAAATATTTTTGTGTCTAATATCCCATGATTCCACATGAATTTAGATACTATCTATTTATTACAAGTGTGATAGATACACATGTAGTAAACATGTATTTATATTATTTATATTGATATTTATTGATGAATAGAGTTATTTATGAAAATATATCTAGATCACACATTTGAAATTATAATCACCCACTAGGAATTGATGGAAAACCTACCTTCGGTGGGAGAAGGACAAACTAGAATTAATATCTAAGAAAATATGGAAAACATACTTGGGAGCCTCTAAGGATGAATAATATCTTAAATATGTTTATAATCACCACTATTTAGTTGTAATAATTGTGGTAAGGATGTAACTGATTATTCCACATCTACTAAAATATCATCCATGAACTCTATGCAAAGTTAGGTCCATTTGAGTTAGACAAATGCATATTTATCAAATACCAAAAAATGTCTATCACAAGATTTATTCAATTGAAACTAAAGCTATCGAAGCCTAATATAATGGGAGAAGCCTATCACTCTAAATGATCAAGGAGTCAAAAATTAAGGAAAAAGAAAAGGAAAATAACTTTTTTCTAAATAGAACACCCTTTTTGGACAAGGAAAAACTATCTAAGATAGGTAAACGGTGGAACAAACTCAAGACTTATAATTTCTCTAATGTAGAGTATCATCAATGAAATACATTTTTCATGTATTCAAAATATTAGAGATTCAATGTGTTATTCACCTATAGATAGTTCCTAGATTATAGAAAATGGTGATTTGGTTAAGTTGATATTTAGGTCTTTGATTGAAAATTGGTAAGAAACTACATGAAACTATATAATATTTTTTGGTTTAGCATGGATTCTTATGTGAATATAGTATTTTGTTTTATGAGAAAAGCAAGGCAAGGGCCCTGATCTTGAACAAAACAAAAATGAAAGCACAAGGCCAAATGGCCCACTAGTTCAGGAAAAAACAAAGGCCTACATACCTACTAGAAAAGAACACCAAACAATAAGGATAATTTAGCCTTAGAGTATTAAACACAAATAGTAGGCAGGTCTCAAAGATATAGGCACATAGGCCCAAGAACCCAAGAAATAAAAAAAATTAAAACCACCCAACTGAGAACTAATCCTTAGGACTATTAATCAAATTTCATTCTTTCTTGAGTATCTACAAATCATTCTTCTAGTTGTCTTTAGCATGACTAGTAGTTTCCTCCTTTCAGGAATCATTATCATCTTGGTTGTTGTCCTTTTTACATTTCATTTTCCTGACATTAGATTGCCTAATTACAATTCCAAAAATTGCACAATTCATAATCCCATAAGTGATAGAAATAATGCAAATCATTATACTATCATGATCTGCCATATTTTCTTTCAATGTATCACTTTCACTATTTGATTTCATTTGGCTAACCATCCCTACAGATTTTCAATTTGATTCTTAAAAAAATGGAGAGTAACACTTCTTAGATCCCCCTCCTCCTTTGAGGTTACCATAACCTTATGTTTAGTAACATTATCTTCCTCTTGTTCTAGATCCGTACCTTTCTCTTCTTCGTCAATGACAATATTTATTTTGTTCCTATCATTATCCTTCTCCTCCTCTTCCTTGCTAGTGTTGTCATCATCAGACACATTCCCAATCACCACTTCAAGCTCCTGTTGGCTAGTTTCAAGGTCCTTCTCCTCAGACATAGTGAAATAATCTTCATCCAAAGACTCATCCCCCTCTTCTCTAAAATGTGTCTTTTTCCCTTTAATGTCCTAGTTTTTGTTCTATTTCACCACATTAGCAATTTTGGCCGATCTTCTCTCACCTTTACCACTACTCAAATCACCCAATTGACCCACCTCACCTTCATATAGTATTTCAATACTAATATAATTCTTAAACATCATCTTTGAATCAAGGACCAAACACTTTCATTTTGAACTAGTGGGGTTTGGTAGGAATTTTATTTGTTGAGGGGGAGGGGTAGATTTATTTTCCTCAATGAGAGGGTTTTGAGAAACAACACTAGGTAGGATAGCAGATTTTGGCTTCTTGGCAAGGTTAGGGTAATGTTGAATCAAATGTATATTTTTCTTCAAAGGCTTAATTTGCAAGGGCTTAATGTTATTGAATAAACACGAATGAGGAATTAAATAAAAAACATGATTATAGAGTCTAATGATTAAGCCTCGATGTAGTAGTGTGAGGCCCCTTTAGCCTTGCATTAATGTAGAGAAGATAAATGAAAGAAGGGGATATTGATTTCTTCATTATTGTAATGTAAAAACAAGAAACCTTTTTTCACACTTAATTTTGGAATAATTAATATTAAAATGAGCCTAATTATACCTTAATTTAGTGTCATAATGTGTTTTACACATTCACATTAAGTTTAGGACCCCACTTAATAAAATGGACTTAATTGTGCCTTATTTAGGGTGTTGGAAAGTGTATATTTACACTTTCATAGTAATTTAGGGCTTTATTAATTAATTGAGGTTAACTGAGCTTAATTGGCCCCTTTAATTCAAATCCAAGCCCAATTAATTGTATATTTCAAGGGATGAAACTTGGCATTCATAAATAATATTGTGTGCAACACTTAATTTTACAAGGAATGTGTCCTATGTTAGTGACCTAGGACCCATTCACCACCTAGAGAATGGGTCCTCACTTAACCATAGGACCCCTCCTTGGAATATGTTTTTGGTGGTATTCCAATGATTTCAAATCCTAGATCAGATGTTGACTTGTGTTATTTGAATTTTGGGAATTAAGAGTAAGATAAGTATAAATAGAAGGCTATTTCACCTAGTTTCATCAAAGACTTTCAAGGGAGCATCCTAATATTTCAAAAAGAGCATTCAAGACCATTTTGAAGGTAATCAAGGGAAAATTATTGAATTTTATTGCAGCAATCAAAGATCCATTTCATCATGTCAAAGTCATGTATGTTGTTGAGCTAATGTAATGTTGTAGCATTGGTGATCAAGTTAAAGTGTTCAAATCCATTATCTTACGTCAAATTCCATGATCAAGATCTACATTCATTGAGGCCACTTTAGGAAATATTGCAGATTTCCCATTCAATATTTCATCCAAGGTACCATTGTTTCATGTTTCATACATTTCATCCTTCATGTTTCATTGTTTCATCATAAGGTTTAATTACCAAAACATGGTTTGACCAAGGAAAACCCGTATTCCCTAACAAGACAACATTTTTCTCTCCTTTGACGTGTGATTATAGGTTTTAGGTTGAAGATCAAGTGGAGAGAAAAGTTGCAAAAGTTGTTCAAGTTGCAAAATTTTCAAAGTTGTCATCTTTCTTGCAAGATCACAATTTTTTTCTATAAAATTTATTTTATACTTTCGGGAACTAAATGCCTGGAGTTCAGGAGTGTAGACATAGAAGAACATAACCCAAAAATTGATTTTCTGGAACCATAGCAGGGACCCATTTTCCATTGGGTGAAATTGTCCTTAGTAAGGCCCAAAAAAGCACTTTTTGCAATAGGTACACATCATTTTACCATCTTAAAATCTACCTTTTGATTGTTATATTTGTTAGGTTTTATTTTTTATTGTTAATTTCACATTATAGCCCTCATAGTTGAATGAAATATTAAAAAATAGTAGGTTTATCATCTTGTTAATTCATTTTGATTAAACCTCCATTTTTTTATGGTTCAATGATGCCTTATATGATTAAGAAATAGAAAGTGATAACCATGGATGGTAGTATATCTTCCTTCAAGAGTAAAATATTTCATGTGTAAAATCACTAGATGAAATTGAGTCAAAAATTTATATCTATCATACCTATTTTGAAATCTCCTCAGCTTCTCATCCTTGTAGAGGAAACTATGGATGACATTGGTAGATCCCATTGCTCACCTTTTCCATTTTAATTTTTGTACATTCCAGATCTATCACCTCAGCAATAAGTCTAAGGGTAACCTCAAAGAAAGTACTTCCAATAGACACGTTACCCTCCCTCCAAGAGTTAAATTTTTTTGATGTGAGATCATTGTTGAAGTTCTTCATGGCTTAGAATAAGGGTGGCATTATGGATTCCTCAAATAACTTCCAGATTTCAACATTTTTTTTAGGGGAATGCAAGATAAGGGTTCAAATCACTTCATTGGCCCATCTGTATTTACCGAAAAGACCTTCCGCATCCTACATAGAGGATTTCGAGAGACAACAACCACACCACACCAACAAATATTAGAAGGAAAAGGAAAGCAACTAGAGCCTATTTTGATTATTTTAAAAAAAAGGTAAGATTAAACATATTTCAAAATTAAGCCAGACCAATTAAACCCTTCATCTACTTCCTCAATGGATTTTTTTTTCTTTTTCTGTCATTATCCTTCTCCTTCTCTTCCTCACTTTTTTCCTCCTGCGCATCCTCTTCCTCACTACTGTTGTCATCATGGGAATCATTTCCAATCACCACTTCAAGTTACTTTTAGGTAGTATCAAGGTTCCCCTCCTCAAACACATGGAAATACTCTTTTTTCAAAGACTCATCCCCCTCCACTTCAAAATCCAACATTTTCCCTTTAATGTCTTGGTTTCTATTTTGTTTCACCATATTGGCTAGTCTAGCCAACCTTCTCTCACCTTTACCACTACTCAAATCACCCAATTGACCCACCTCACCTTCATTTGGTATTTTAATAGTAACATTATTTACCATCATCTCTACATTATGGGCCAAGAAATTTCCTTTTTAACTAGTGGGGTTTGATAGGAATTTTATTTTTTGAGAGGGAGTGGTAGACTTATTTTCCTCTATGAGAGGATTTTGAGAAAGGACACTAGGAAATATAGTATATTTTGGATTCTTTCTAGGGTTAAGGTTATGTTGAATCAAATCATGATTTTCATTCAAAGGATTAATTTATAGGGGCTTAAAGAAAACCATGATTATAGAGTCTAAGGATTAGCCCCTGTTTCAATGGGGGGAGGCCCCTTTGGACCTACATTGATGCAAAGAAGATAAAAGAAAGAATGGGATATTGATTATTTCATTACGCTTTATATGATTAAGGAAAGGAAAGTGATAACCATGGATGTTAGTATATCTTCCTTGAAGAGTAAAATATTTCATGATGTGTAAACTCACTAGAAAAATTAGAGCTAGAAAACTATTATTTTGTACCTATTTTGAAATCTTGTCAACTTCTCATCCTTGTCGAGGAAACTATCGATAAAAAATGGGTAGTTCTCATTTCTCAACTTCACCACTTTAATTCCCTAACATTCCAGACCAATCACCTTAGTAATAATTCTAGGAGTTGCCTCAAACCAAATACTTCTAATAGGCACCTTTCCCTCCCTCGAGGAGTTAAAAATTTTCATGAAAGATCATTGTTGAATCCATTCATGGCCTAGAAGAAGGGCATCATTCCAACTTCCTCAATTAACCTCTAAAGTTCAATAATTTTTTTGAGGGGAACACAAGATAAGGTTTAAGAGTGCTTCCTGGTCCACCCATATTCAATTGAAATACCTTCCACATCTTTCACAAAGGATTTAGAGATACAACAACCACACCACACCAAAAGATATCAGATGGAAAAGGAAACTAATTCGAGCTTATTTTTGAAATTGTGTAAAAATGGTAAGATAAAACATATTTCAAAGATTGAGATAGATCATTTTAAGCCTTCCTCTTCTTCCTCAATGGCAATTTTTTTTTTTCTTGTCATTATCCTTCTCCTCCTCTTCCTCACTTTTTTCTCTCGCTGCCTCCTCTTCCTTTCTAGTGTTGTCATCATCAGAATCTTTCCTAATCACCACTTCAAGTTCTTTTTGTCTAGTATCAAGATCCTCCTCCTAAAACATAGGGAAATACTCTTCATTCAAAGATTCATCCCCCTCCACTTTAAAAGAAATATTTTTCCCTTTAATATCCTAGTTTTTTTTTGTTTCACCACATTGGCTAGTCTAGCTGACCTTCTCTCACCTTTTGCACTGCTTGAATCACCCAATTGATCCACCTTACCTTTATCTGGTACTTCAATAGTAACATTTTCAAACGTTGTCTTTACACCATGGTCTAGGCACTTTCATTTTGAACTAGTGGGATTTGGCAGGAATTTTCCTTTTCGAGAGGGAGAGGTAGACAACTTTTCCTTTATGAGAGGGTTTTGAGAATCAACACTAGGTAGGATAACAAATTTTGGCCTCATGCTATGGTAAGGGTTATGTTGAATCAAATAGGGATTTTCTTTCAAAAGCTTAATTTTCATGGGATTAACATTATTGACTAGACATGGTTAAGGGGTTAAAGCAAAAAGATGCCTATAAAGTTTAAGGATTAGGCCCTGATGTAGTGGGGCGAGTCCCCTTTGGCCCTACTTTGATGTAGAGAAGATAAAATAAAGAAGTGGATATTTATTTTTCATTTACACCTTATATAATTAAGGAATGGAAACTGATAACCATGGATGGTAGTATATCTTCCTTCAAGAGTAAAATATTTTGTGATGTGTAAACTCACTAGACCAAATAGATCCAACAATTTCTCTCTATCATACCCATTTTAAAATCTCCTTAGCTTCTCATCCTTGCTAGGGAAATTATTGATGAAATGCTAGTAGTTCTTGTTTCTCATCTTCTCCAAAATTCCCTTGCATTCCAAACTTGTTTCCTCAACAATAAGTTTGGGAGTTATGTCAAAGAAGATGCTTCCAATAGACATCTTACCCTCCCTCCAAGAGTTAAATTTTTTTGATGTAAGATCATTGTTGAAGCCCTTCATAGCCTAGAAGAAGGGAATCATTTTGTCTTCCCAAAATAACCTCCAGAGTTCAATATTTTGTTTGAGGGGAACACAAGATAATGGTTTAGAGAAGTTCCCTTGCCCACCCATATTCAACTAAAATCCCTTCCGCCTCCTTCATAGAGGATTTAAAGACACAACAACCACACCACACTAATAGATATCAGATAGAAAAGGGAAGTAACTAGAGCTTATTTTGGTAATTTTGTGAAAAAGGTAGGATAAAATGTATTTTTAAGATTAGCCAACACATTTAAATGGGCTTTCGAGAAATCTCTCCTCTTGTCTTTTATCATAATAACCTCATTATGCTATTTGAGTTGAATCTTATGCTTAATCGGTATGATCAAGGGATTAGACCCAAGGCTCATGTGAACATCAAGCTTGCCATGCAAAATCATAAAATCCATTTTTATTAAAAGTGCCATTGGGACTTGGAGAGATAAGGAAATAGCCTAAAAAAATCTTATCAATCATTAGATGGGTATCCATTTTATTAATCTATAAAACATCAAAGAGGTAAGACTCATTGCAATCACCATTTGATTTTATGATATGACTGCAAATATAAATAATTTCTTGGTGAATTCAATTTAACTTCTTTTGGTAAGTGGTTATTAGAATGTGTATAATATTGCAATTATACATGTGACACTATTACATTATATGTCAAGATAACTAAGAGAATATGAATATTTTAGGGGATTCCTATAGATATCATAAGAACCTAAAGATAATTAAGTGATTGTATATGTTATTGAAATCAATAATTATACCTGAAGAAATGCACATCGGTCAATTTTCTAGTTAGCAACCTTTGACAAGTATGTGCACACTAGTGACTAATAATATATAGTAATTACTCATGTGGATAAGTTATGTAAATTAGTGTATATGTTAATATCATCATATTTTCATGTTTCGGTTGCCTTAATGTTGATAAAATTTACATGATACATAGATAATTAGACAGTTGAATTTCCATAAAAAATTCTATATCTAATTGCTTGTATGAATAAAATGGATAGTGTTAATTGATGTTTGTTGGTGCATCATTACTTCTTGGTGTTGAAAACTTGGTTTTGAGGCATGCATGCTATTGGTTTGTATATTAAAATCTATCATGATTACACTATGAAATTTAGTCTATTTCTTTGGAACTAGATTATTAGTATTCTTTTGTAACTAGATTACCTCCATAGTGTTTTCCCACATAAATATTTAGTCTCATGTTTATATACTATTTTGATACCTTTTTCATGTTTTGTTCATTATTTTTTCTAAATAAACAAGTATAGAAAATAAAATATGTATTTATATCACATAAAATTAAGGTGTTTCTAATGAATTTTTAAGAAAAATAAAATAAAAAAACATAGAAATATGTAAAAGGAAGATACGAATAAATATTTTACTATCCTCATAATTCTACTTTGAAGGAAAACGTCCTCATACAACACATTATAATTAAAAATATTCCAAAAATGTTCTATTTGGGAAGTCCTTATAATATTTAGAGTCTTTCAAAAGAACAAATACTACTATTTCATGCATGTGGGATAATTTATTCTAACTAACGGTTGGGATAACCTGAAATATATCCAACTTTACTAACATTACCTATGGGTGACTTAGATTACATATTCACCCAATTAACTAGCTATTCTAAATGTTGTTACAATGGAGTTAATAATATTTCCCTCCATTCAAAAATATTTATACCCAAATCTCACAAAGAGGGAACATGGAATGAATGTTTATAGACTCGATCATGTCGCATCTTTAGGTTGTAGACCCTTCCATTGGAATAACAATTCCTTAATAAAATAATTGTAAATATACATCATAATTTTTTTTTTAATATAATCTCAAGTTCTAAAAATATGGAACCCTCAACTTGGCTGGGGAGCCTTTCATTATGTGTTGCTGGTGAAAGGACATTCCCAGAGCATCATCCAGGTTGGCACGGTACCCCAGAGTGTTAGGAATTGAATATGTCATCATCTCGCATGACTGAAGAGTCTCCTCGTGCAGAATATAGTGTTGAAGTGTTACATTTTTCGTGTTGGTGAGTTTTATGCCATTAACGGTGGCATGTTTTGTGGGTGTTTTTAGGTTGTTGCGGGCTGCATTAAGATCATTCGAGTTGGTGTAGATTGGCAGAACGGAGACAACCATTCACCTTACCACACCATGCAAGAAAGGGGCATTCACGGGGAAAATCACAGACAATAGGCTAAGGTCGGTGCTTGTGGAGGAGGATGGTCTGGCTATGGAGGCGATTAAGCTGATTTTGGGGTTGAAATTCTTGGTATCCAAGGAGCGGTACAGGTTGAATGTCGATATAGCGGGATTTATTACCTCTCTCCTTGACTTGGAGATGCCGAAGGTAATGACAGTACTCATGGCTCATAAGTTGGTGATGGCAGATTTGCTGGAGGGTATTGAAGATGAAATGATTATTGTTGAGCTCAGAGTTGGTATGCCGCGACCTCGAGACCTGTCAAAGATATTCATTATTGGTGTTCATGTTAAACGCTATCTGTTCCTACTTGATTTGAAGGGTATGGCTCTCCTAGAGCATAAGGCTTGAGCGACTCACAGAGTGGAGTTTCTAAGGTGCTTTCTTTACCTAGAACCAGTGTCGAATGCTGAGTGGAGGGGCCAATTTCGTGAGTTCTTGAACAGTAAAGGTGTGGAATTCGACTGATGGTCTGTAGTCTGGCTTGTTTTAATCTTTTTGGTGTCAGAATGTAGCCAGGTCACTCTACGTTTGGGACGTGTTTGATGTTAACTCTCAGTCTGTCAATATCCAACTTTCTCGGGGTGGGGAATTCTGTTGTTGGAATAAAGTTACGATGTTTTTGGGTTTTAGTGGGTTAGCAAGTGACATCTATTTTGTCTGAAAACAATGAAAACAATTAATGTAAGGGGGTTTCTATAGATGGTTCATATCGAATATTGTCATGGTGGAACGATGTAAAGCATTTTCTGATGTCAATACAAATTATGTTTACATGGCAAAAAATATATGGATTCCTCCTCATCTAATGTAGATAGCTCTAATCGAACTCAAGTTGTGATCCCAATCACTTTTTTAGATAAGAGACATAAAACAAAAGGTGGATCTGAGAAGGTGGTGTCAGTCCCAATTTATATACTAACTCACTAATGTAATATATCATCTAATTTAAGAACCATTAAATTTGGGACCTAATTTATGACCTTGCTTGTCTTGTAACCAAAGATACTTGTAGGGCTTGAAATATAAAGAAACCCATCCAATAAAGTCAATGGTACATTTTATGTGATGATCCACTTGTCATTTACCATTGATGGGTAAATTTTACACAAGTAATTTACATAAATTATTATAATATTTAACTATTAGCATATCATATACATTTCGCTATTATAATTTACAGCTAATGCCTGAATAAAAATTAATAATAGGCCTCTTGATCCTTAACCAAGAATTTGATGATTGTGAAATCCCACCCAAAGATCCTTAATGATTCCTAATACACATATTTGATGGAGTCCTCAACCAATATCTACCCTTTTCTCTTATATAAGTATTGGGTAGAAAATATTACAAAGTTCATTACAATAGTCAAATATTTAATTGTAGTTAGATTCATTAATTTAGAGATAATATTCATACATCTTGATTGTAACTAGAGGTGTTTATTTTATTCCATAGAATGTAGCAACATGTGTTACCAATATATTATTAAAGTGTAGAGTAATTTAATTGGAGGCCAAACCAAGTATCATGCCTAATTATCCTCCCATACACCATTATAATGAGGTATTAAAATTCATAGGGATGTTGTTGAGGTGTGTGTTCATTAAAAGGTCTTCAACACATTTTGATTGGCGTAGGGTTTCTACCATATAAGAAATTTCATAGCTAATTTCTAGAAGCAATACAAGAGAACAATAGAATCCACCACAACCAATCTAGATAAATTATGGTATCCACCACTCGACTAATCTAGAATTCAATATCACTAGGTTAGAAAATTGATATATGCACAAGAATGTATGCTATAGACACACAAAAGTCTCTAAAAATTTGAGTCACAATTATATTCAACATAGTTTGAGGGTTAACAATCACTCCAATGGGCCCTAGAACATGGAAAAAAGGAAATACCCTATTCATAGTGTAAAACATTGCTATACCAAATTAACACTATTTATCTCTAAACTAATATAGAAATCATCATAAGAATGCCTTGATAATCAAGGAAACCCATCACTATGTCAAGACACACTATTCAAATTATAACTGAGATAGAAAATAGCCCACCTCTAATATGATGACCATTCTTTATATTTGTGATTCACCAAAATAATCACTATGCCACTTTATGCATGAATTACCATGGAGCTATTCTCTCTATAAATTATAAACTATACAACTTCATTAATGCCTAAAAAATGATAAAAAATTAGTCCACAAAGTATTTCTTGTCAATGAATGAAATGCATATTATTTTATAATAGATAAATACCATACATGATGATCCTAACTTGGACATGATACCATGAGATTGATGAATTCAGAAAGAGAGAATATTGGCTTATGGCTTATCACTTGCCAATTACATTTTCTTGGGAGTTTATAAATCACCAATCACATTGATAACTCTAGCCTAGAAATAGATTATCAAAATATAATAACATCATAAGTCACACACATAATACACATCCACAAAATATTGGTTCACTAGTTTCAACCTAAGCATATAACCCATCTAGACCTTCCTCAACTCCCATAATCTTATATATTCTTCATCAACATTTTTATGATGAATTATAGCTACAATCACCTATGGTATCAAATTACTTTGGAAGTGGAATATGTAGGTTTTATTAATATGTAGCTACATTTTGTATACATTCTACAAGATTAGTTGCATATACTTCTAAGAAAATTTCTTCTATCCTTTATTCTTTATTGAATGTTCATACCATATTCTAAATGTTTTATTTGGCATAGGTTGTGTGGACACGAAAAAAGTAACCTTTCTACTTTTTCTCTTGTTTGGGCCCTCCTAGTGGACTTTGGCTTGATTTTTCCTAGATTTAATGTTGTAATGTGGCCAACACGTTCACATTAGGTCTTGGACACTTGTAAATCATTAAGGCTTCTAAAAGTATTGTGAAGTATTGTAACCCACTTTCACACTTTTCTAGGACCCTTTTATCATAATTCATTTAAATAACCTCTTTTTATCACTTACCAAGTCTTATTTCAAAGTGTTGTAAATAGTTGTAACAAACTCTCATGCTTTTCTAGACTTGTCATGACTAATTCAACCCTTTCTTGTGTTTAAATGACCCCTTAATGCACTTTTCGACCATACTTAAGTGTATTTTTGAGGATATTCCCGTTAAACAATAATTAATGAACTTTAATTTCCAAAACCTAGTGAAATTTCCCTAGTGGGACCAAGTCACCACTTAGGGTGACTTAGTTCCATTAGGCACAAAAATCAAAATAATTTTAATTTCTTGGTGGGATTTTATTCTCTTACCCTTGAGGTCGGCCTATGATGTGTTATTTTTGGGAATTAATGGAAAATCAAGTATAAATAAGGGTTATTCTCCTTATTTTCCATCTCCTACAATCTCCTAATTCATCAAGCATTCAAGCACTCTAAGCATAATCAAGTCATATATTGGAGCACTTCATTGCATATCTTTAGATTTACACCTCAAGGGTTTGGTAAGTTTATGAAATTGCATGTTGTTTATTTATCATTCTCTTCTCATTTCATTTCATTTCATAGGGTTTGATTACCAAAGTGGGGTTTGACCAAGGAAAACCCTATACTCTAACCCTTAACCCTTTTCCCCCTCTTTTCATGTGTGTTTGTATACTTTGTATGTATATTTTTCAAAGATTTTTGTGTCAAAAAGTGGTCAAAAATCCATAAAAGTCAACATAACCCTAATTGAAGCTTGGAGACTCTCTTCAGCTCATTTTCTGCAGATTTACATTCAGACACCTGCCAGAAAAGGAAGTGCAGACCAAAAGCTACAAAATCTTGTCCCAAATTTTTAGAAATATCTAGATGGACTAAGTCACTTTTTGTGGTGAATTAGTCCCACTACCAAGCCTGAAAAGTGGTTTCTGCATTTTTAGACACCCATTTGGTAGATTCTTATTTTGGCAGATTTTTCTTGAAACTAGACTAAGTCGCCCAGCTTGGCGTAAGTGTCCCAGTCAACATTGCAGGATTCCAGAGCCTTTGTACATCAAACTTCAAATTATAGGTGCACCTCTCCAGTTTTGTTTAATTTTGTTATCATTTACTTGCATTTTTTAGGTGTTTTTGCATACATCATTGTGTTTTCCAACACTTTGCATTTCTTAGATTTTGCATCAATAAATCATTTCTTTTTCAGTTTATTGCATTAATACATTACATTTAGGCACATTAAATCCCTCATAACATCAATCTTTGAATGTAAACATTGCATTTTGGCCCCAATATTCCCTCCTTTTAGGTGAAAAACCCTAGAAGGAGCTTAAAGCATTCAAGTGACAAAATATTTGGTTACAAGTTGATACAATGTTAGTAAAGGTTGTAGAGTTTGGATTTACACCTACAAATTTAATTTGGTTGGAAATTTGTAAAGCCTTTTCAACAAATCCATTTTGTTAATATCCTGAAGTAAGGGCATTCCATGAGAGCATATTTCTTTAAGGCATTCTATCAAATAGTTCACATGTCTTCTCCGTGCTTCGACATTTTGCATATTATACAATCATGGCATTCTATTAAACAATTCTTGGATGCATTCTATCAAATGGTTCATGCGCTTTTCTACGCTTCCATATTTTGCATATCTTGCAATCATGGACTTTTGTTAAATAATTCTTGCAGGGATTTTCTTAAATAGTTCACATGCCTTGTCTATGCTTTCACATTTTATGTAGATGTCCACCAAGGTAATTGTAGCTACAACATCTAACAAATTTCCTCTATTTTTTATCCTATGATGGATGTCCATACTCTATTCCAAATATCTCATTTTTAGATAGGAAAGGGGAATGGTTGAAAAGGTTGTGGATTATGGCTTCAAACTTGCCAATTACATTTGGTTGAGATTTTATAAATCCTTTTCAACAAATGTAGTTTTTGCATAACTTGAAATCCTAACAACCTATGAGACCACATTTCTTTAAGGCCTCTAGCCAAACAATTCACATGCCTTGTCTACGATTTCACATTTTACATACATATCTACTAGAGCATTTCCAATTATAATAGCTACTAATAATCCCCCTTCCATTATGCTTTGATGAATGCCCATAACTTATCCAAAGCTCCCATTTTTACACAACTTAGGAGTATGCAAAAAAAAAAAACTAGTTGGGTTGAAATTTTTATCACATATGGTGAAATGGTGTGACTTTGTAGTAAGGATGCCCTGTCTTATGTCCATTATAGTAACAAATTTCCATGAGATGTTCTCTATCTCGTATTTAATGCTTTCAAATACTTGTGAACATCTACCAAACTTCCACACAAGAACAAACTTTTGTGAACAAATTTTGAATTTGAATAATAATGATATTTTATGTTTGAATGGGAATGAATGTTGGTGAAAGGAACAAACCCACATCTACCACATAAAAGATCAAAGCTTAGGGTGTGCTCTAAGCCTAGCTCACACATGGAAATACCATGGAGCATTGAATTTTGCAAAAGAACTTAACATAACCTCTTATGAATTTGGATGTGTGATATATATCATTAGTGATTTATCTCACTATCATAAAACTCATAGCTTTTATATAGTTTGGCATAATATTTATATTTAGTTGGAGTCAACATATTGTATGCTTAGGTGGAATCTATAATAAAGTGTGGAATTTAGGGAATTAATTATTAAAAAAATCATACTATGAGAGAAAAAATTGGTGAGTTCTGTCTACACATGGACTAAGTGCATTTTTCTCATTTTTTAGCAAATCATTCTCATTGCCCATACGATTTCTACAGACAGTGAAAACTTTGGTGTTCAACAAAACTTGACTTCCCTCGATTACTTTGGTGGCAAATAAACTCCTTTAAAAACAATTATTATAATGGAAAGAGGGGCCAATAGCTTAGTTTGTAGAACATTTCAACAAAAAATGTAAGGATTGTGGTTCGAGTCCCAACTAGTTCATACGAGTTGTAACTCAACATGTGATATCAAAGTCAAGCTAAGAGCCCCAAGCACCTGTAGTGTGGCTTAAGGTGACTATTGGAACAAAGCCACACCTCAACTGATAATAGGTTGGCAAAAGACTAACTCAACATGTTCATCTTTTTTGATTTCCAATGGAGAAATAAAATCCCGTCTAAAACAAATTAGTGTGAGCGGCAGAAATAAATTAAAATTTATTGTACCAAAATTGTCGCAGATGGAAAATAGAAACAATGAAGTCAATAGCTCTTCTGGGTCCCATCACCGTAACCTAGAATCAGGATACGATGCCTTGGACATGATATTTTCTGTGGGGAATAGCCAGGGCCTGTTATATGTAGCTAATATTAGTGAATGATTGTGATCCCATTAAATACTCTGGTACTTTCACATTTTATCTCTCCCTCAGGTACTCCTTTGTTGCTGATTACTATAACCCTGAATTTGAGCGCACATTTCACATGCAACCATCGAAGACTTTAATTCTATAGTGTTTAATGTTTGGAACAAGCGACAAGAGACGATTGAAGATTTTCGTTCACTGTTTGGAACATAGTGCAGCATAGACAAGTCAAAAATATGAAACGTGGAATGGTATTATCTAAGGAAGGCTTTGTATGGTGATCAGATAACCGCTGGATCAATTGAATTGTCATTTTAGGATTTAAAACATAGTCTTTAGTGGCCTGAAAATAATAGAGAAATTGACGTGATGCCTGTTATAAGATGTAAAAATCATTCAGCGAATAAGAATTATGATTAACGAGGCCGGCAAAATAAAATAAAATAAACAATTGATTAATTTAGCTCTGGCTAATTGAAAATCGATCGGTATATATACCTGCTACCTGCAGGTAGGGACTAATAAAATAATTACAAAACTTTTGAGTAAAAAAGCATTGATTGACCTTTTCTGTTATATGGTTATGAGAATGGTTGAGACACTGAAATTTGTTTAATCATTTAGTTGAGTGTTATTGTTTTAAATGTAAATGTGAAAATATATATTAAAATAATAATTGATTATAAAGTGGGTTTGTCTATTTTAAAAAGATTCTGTGGTTTATTGATTTTAAAGAATATATTTTTTTAAATAGATTGAAAATAGACAATGAATAAGAGAGAAGAAAACCTTGGAACTTTCATAGACAGGGTATAAGCATTTTCTCTCTTGAATATTGTACATGCTTTGAGTATCAAAAGTAATGTTTGTCCTTATGTTTAAAAATACAAAAAAATGAAAACCATTTACAAATAGTTATAATAAAGTTAATCACGATGGAATAAATAGGTTGAATATTAGAAGAACCAACACACCAACAAGAATCATGATTCTAGAGAGGCATTGTATTTAGCATTCAAAAAATCACTAAAGTGTTTGTTAATATCCCAAAAAGAACAATCATGGTCATTTCCAATATCAACCTTAATGTTATTCTAATTAAAAGTTGATTTAGTCAAAAAACTAGTAGCCTAATTTCCTTCCATACTGGTATGGTTCCACTTAACAACATTGGAACCATGAATGCAGATGTGATGTCTTTCTTACATTCATTCATTTGACAATACTTGAACTAAGAAAAAGACTTTCTTTTGCAAAAATCAATGAAGATGTTAAAGTCAAATTCAATAATAATATTTGTAAAATATATTTGCTTAGCATGTAAAAAAACTTGGTGAAGGGTCATAGCCTCCACAAAATTATTACAATCATTACCAAGAGTGCTTATAAACCAAAGATTGACTCTACCATTATGATAATGAAAAACACCTCCCATGCCAAAATTTCTAAAATTGTCTTTTGAAGCACCATCCACATAAATTTTAACCAAGCTCAAATCAAGGTGCTTTAATTGAGTAAGTTGACAATCTTGAGGATTATTACTAGAGGAGATAAAAATGGGAGAAACTACTAAAATTCTACTTACTAATAGAACTCTAAACTCCTAGCAAGAACTCAATTGATAATATTGAATCCAAGTGTGACAAGTTTCTTTTAGATTGATCATGAGTCTACCAAAGTTTGATTTATATTCCTTGTTGTACTACTAAAAATTCCTCTATTTAACTTCCATCAAATATTCTAGTAGATAAAAGTAAGATTGATATCGTACAAAACTTTTAGCATTTTTAACTTCAAAGAAGGTTGTGATTATTTCACAAGAAATTTTTAGATAGAATCAAAATCATTGCACAAGATTTTCAACAAATCACTTCATAAACAGTGAAAAAGAATTGGAAAAAAACAAGTTAAAAAATGAAGTTTACTATGAAGATTGAAAAATATATTTGTTCAAACCAACAACCCCTCTTTATTAAAGATTGTTCAACTGATTTTTTTTTTTCACATAACGTGTATATATGATTGTTATGATGCATTGAATTGATTATTTTATTGATATCTACACCCGAGAAGCATCTTCAAAACCTTCATTGGAATATTTTCTGATTTACATAGAGTTATAGTGCTTCCCATCCAGTGACACAGCAGATCTTTGTTTAATACATATCACGTTCTTCAAAATTTTATATCTTAAATCTACGTTTCGAAGATAAATTTGACTTCCTAAAACAATATATAGAGGGAGGAAGCTTTGACGAAGTAACTGGTTTATTTGACGATTAAGAGTTGGCCATGGAGGGGCTAAATCAGAATCTAAAGCTAAAAGCCTTGACCTTTCTAATGCTGGTTTCCTCTGTATTTGTTGTGTACGCCCAACCAGGTGAGACATTCAGGCCTTAAAAATGTCTATTATTGAGAATTAATGATGCTTTTTACATATGGGATATGATTTTTGGGATTCAGTTTTATAGTTTTGAGTAAATTTATATTGGTACTTTTTTTTCAAATAAGAATTGACAAGCGTTCATCCTTGGTTTGCATGTTCGTTCGTTATATTTAAGAAATGCATATATGAGGGCTTTTCTTGAAGATAAATATAGTATAAAAATTCAAACTGGTCTATCTTTAAGCAGAGGTTATAGAAGTGCATTAAGCAAAGGATACAAAGGTCCAATTGATGCTTAAGAAAAGTGTTAAAAGAGTGGGTGAAACACAAGGATTATTTTAAAATGTCACAATATTACAGTAAAGTGTGAGGAACCCACCCTACAATACCAATAGGCTTAATTTGGTTGTAGAGGGTTCTAGATTCCCTTCAAAATCTGATTTTTGCAGTTTGAATAATTTATTCTTTCTTTTGGTGGCTGTTATTGTTGGGCTGCTACAACATTCTCTTTATAGAATTTCAGATCCGTTCAAAACCTGCTTCTAAAAGATTTCAGATTTCTTAGCCATAAAATTTTGTCCAAGCAAACTCTTTTATCTTTATATTTCGTTTGTCAGGATTCATCAGTCTTGCCTGTGGAGGAGGAGAAAATATATACAATGATAGTCATGGGATACAATGGACATCTGATAGGCTTTATATTGAGTCTGGGGAAAGCAACAAACTCTCACTTCCACTTGGTGTTGATCGGGCTTCGGATTATCAACTGCAACATCTCCGCAGTTTTCCTCAGGGTAAACGAAATTGCTATGTCTTACCTGTAAACCAGGGAACAAAATACCTAATCCGCGCCTCTTTTCTATATGGCAACTACGACGTCCTTCAGTTGCAGCCATAGTTTGAGCTGCTTATAGATGCTCTGGGACACTGTTATCATAAACACTACGTGGGATATTATTGTGAAGGAAGCCATCATCATGGCGAGGACGACATCAATTAGCATATGTCTCGGGCGCAGCGGCACTGAAACCCCCTTCATTTCTTCGCTAGAGCTTCGACCCATCAAGCCATCCATGTACACTATGGTAGATCTTGATTTTTCTTTATTTGGCATCGTCCGCGGAGACTGGGGAGCGCCTTTGAACTCGTCAATAAGGTTGTAGCATGTCCATTAACCTTAAATATCAAATTGTTTAATTGTTAAAAAATCAGTAATATTTGTACATTTCATCCATAAATTATAAATAATTAAAAAATCCATGTTTACGAATAGCCTTCAATTTTCACAACAGCACTGTGTACTATGCAGATATCCTGATGATGCATACGATAGGATCTGGACTGGGCAAGGAAAAGAACAGACATGGTGTATGTCACCACCAGTAATAAAATTGATCCTTCGAATACAGAGGTGCCATCTGCTGTGCTAAGAACTGCGTTGGCTCCCTCCAACGCCACTTTCACGGAACTCATGTGGTATTGGAGTTCTGGGCAAGTTGGTTTATACTATTTTGCCCTCACCTTCGCGGAGGTCGAGGAGCTAAAACCCCATGACAAGCGGGAGTTTAATATTACTGTAGGTGGCATACAGTTGTATGGTAACGTAGAGCCTACTTTCCTATCGGCAAGCACTGTTACTTCCAATCCAAGCAACACAATTCTCTCGCCTGGTTTATCAAAACTTTCGCTGGATTCGACCCACCTGTCTACTCTCCGGCCTCTCATCAATTCCTGGGAAGTCCATCGCTTTAGCTCCATAGTTGTCAATGGCACTTACGCTGACGATGGTAAATTTTTATTTGTATTTGGAAAGTCCATTGAAAGGAAAGAGGTATATGGGCTGTCCAGTCAATTGTGGTTTTCTATTTTTTTAAAAGGGTTTGACAGTGCATTAAGGAAAGGTTTAAACAGTTTGTATTTGGGGTCATGCTGGTGGTTTATGTGAGAAGTCGTTCTTCATTATAATAAATATGCTAGCTGTTTATGTTAGGGGTGATGCATTCATTTAATTATTTTTAAGCTTTTTACGTTAGGGGTGATGCATTCACTTAATTATTTTTTAATCTTATAAATTTATAATTTGAAAATTGAATGATATGTACTTTTAAGAGTTATTAAATAAAATTGGTTGTTAATATTATAGTGTTTACAGTGGATGCAGTTGTTGATATTGTGAGACATTTTAGTCTAGAAAGGGATTGGATAGGCGATCCTTGTATACCACAGAAATATTCTTGGACTTGGGTGAATTGTAGCATCGACTCTCCAAGTAGGATTATTGCAGTGTAAGTCTTCTCAACAATTATAAATGTATTATCTTTAGTAGTTTGTGGGATTGACATTTATTTATATTTATATGAATTAAATTCTGGATTATCAAATAATGTTATATATGATTTTGTTTTGTTCATAGCATCTCTTCATCTTAAGATTGATACACATGTGAGTCAATAGAGCAATTGATAAGATTATTTTAAAAAAAATGATTCAATAACATCTATGGTTGGTTTTGGGTCCTTCCCAAACCTCTTCCAGGTTCACGGGCCCTTCCCACATTTACCTTAATCAAAACATCTATGGTTGATTAGTCACAACTTGCATAAATTGTGGATTAGTGACAAAGTGTATATGAAAATTAAAATTTAGGATATTTCATTTAAAAAAATGTTAGATGATCACAAAATACACATATAAATAGACAAAATAATTAGTTTAAAATTTAGAGAACACGACAATACTATTTTTAAAATTACAAGAATTCATCTTAAAAAATACATTTATTAATAATAAAATACACTATATCTACAAAATAAATTGGCTTAAAACTTAAGCAATATATGAATACTAATCTATTATTTTTTAAATCTTAATATATAAGTTATTATAATATAACATATACCTTCACCAATTGAACCAGTATATATTTCTAAATATATATAGACCTCAACCAGTTCAATTTGAATGTATACTTTTAGAATATATATACCTTTACCATTTACAATTTAATTATATATTTCTTTAAGAAATAGAATTTTATTAACTTTCGCTATTTTATATAATTAAACTTCAAATGATGTGAATTTAACTTCTTTCTAATTTTATTGATTAAGTTAAGAATATAGGTTTCCATTATTAGTTTTTACTATAATTATTGATGTGATCCAATAAAAGCAATAATTGTGAATAATTATAATATATGCAGGCAACTCTCGGGGGAGGGGCACAATGGCACGATACCTGCGAGTTTTGGCAATCTCTCCGCTCTTGTTAAACTGTCAGTAATATTCAGCGTTATTTTTTTTTTGTAAAAGAGGGTAAAAACTTTATTGAATCATAACAGCATTACAAAGTCCAAAGAAGGAAGCCACAAGGGGCCAAAAACAACAAGAATTAATTCACACCCAAGAAGCACCTCATATCCTCAGCAACCCACTCCTCAAGAACAGGGGCCATATCAACAGGGAGATTGCTCCAATCATCCACAGACCAAGAATCAGTCTTTTCCGACGCCCATCTAGCCAGCCCATCAGCCACCCTATTCCACTCCCGTGGAATATGGCGGAAAACAATGGACTCCAAGGTAGAGCACAGAGAAATAATCTGTTTGACAACCACAGCTAGCTGCCAATTCACATCCTCCAAATTTTGATTATTCACCATATCAATAACCACCTGAGAATCAGCTTCACAAACAATCCGCCGCCATCCAAGGGAAACCGCACGCTCAACTGCCAAGAGAATAGCGCTTGCCTCCATAAGATTATTAGTTTGCAAACCACGATACATAGAAAAGAAGAAAACCACCACTCCAAGGCTATCTCTACCAATACCACCAACCCCAGCATGCCCAGGGTTACCCCTAGAAGACCCATCTGTATTAATTTTCAACTCCCCTAGAGCAGGTGGGCACCAAAAGCCCTCACGAGCAACCCTCTCACGCCCACGCCTACGATGCACTTTGCTCAAAATACACTTCCCCCCTGTGGCAAGACCCAGGGAATTTACAACACCCAAGTCCCCAGGAGCAATCGGCACAGACAAGTCACACTTTGCAGTCAAAGTCTCCAGCAAAGCCCCAAGAATTCGCCTCCAAAGTTGCCCCACGAGCAATTTTTTATCCAAGAATATTCTTCTGTTACGTTCCAACCAAATTTGCCAAACAATCAAACTAGGACCAATGCTCCAAGCAATTTTAAGAAAAGAGGTTGTAGCAGGAGAAGAACCCTGTCTCTTCCAAAAATCCTCCAAAGAAGAGACATGGCAACACGGTAAGCTCCAAAGATTCCACCAGTGATGCCAGATAGTCTTAACAAAAGAGCACTGAAAAAATAGATGTGATAAGCATTCATCATGCTGACCACATAGAATGCACATGGAGGGGCCCTGGAACCCACGTTTGCAAAGATTATCCCAAGTAAGACACTTACCTTGAACCACGAGCCAAGAGAAAAAATTACACTTAGGCCAAGCAAATTTATTCCAAGCATGCTTCCACCAAGAAACCTGGGAGCTTCCAAAGACCTGTTTATCCAAAACCTGATAACCAGAGGCAACTGAAAATTTTCCTTTCAAGTCAGGTCCCCAAGCAAGCACATCAGCCCCTTGGAGAGAATTGCAGACACGACTCGATAAAATCTTAGCAAGCTCTTGACGATCCTCCACTGCACCACCAGGAGGCCAATCCAAGGGGCTCTTCCACCTAGACACAGAAATTTGACCCAAAGATTGTTGAGATTTAAAATCTGCCACATGACTCCAACCCGCCTCCACAAAAATCTGGCACAAATCTTGGAGATGGGGATGAGATGACACAATGGGTGGGTATCCATCCCAAGAATCATACCAGAAAAGAGCATCTCGACCCCCATTACAAATCCAAAAAAGTCCCTGTTTAACCAACTTGGCACCACGTTTAAGGGTACTCCAGATCACAGAGCCTTTCCCCTCCATACTAAACCTTGATACCTCCCTACTTTCTACTGCCCCCAAATATTTGAAGGTCAGAATTTTAGCCCAGCACATATGCTGTTGAGAGCACCAGCGCCAATACAACTTAGCAGCCAAGGCCTGCCCATTCAAATCAGCCCGCCGTAAACCAAGACCCCCCTCTTGCTTTGGCCTACAAACAACATCCCACTTCACCAGACTCCATTTTCTATGAAGAAGATTACCAGCCCACAGAAACTGACGAGACAATTTCTCGAAATCTCTAATAAAACTTGAAGGAGCAGAAAGAACAAAGCATTTATAAATAGGAAGAGCCTGGACCACCGACTTTAAAAGAGTCACTCTACCTGCTGAAGAAAGCCACCTGCAAGTCCAATGACTGACCAATCCTCGAAACTTATCAAGAGTCTCTTGCCAAAACCTTTTGGGGAGAGAGCGAACAGCAAGAGGGATTCCAAGATAGGAAAAAGGAAGCGAACCAATCTGAAACCGAAGGATACCAGCAATTCTCCTTTGAGGAGTGTGGAAGAAATGAAGGACTTAGCCCTGCCCATCAAAGCAGTATCATCTACAAATTGCAGATGAGACTGAGGGGGAATACCATCTCCCCAACTCCATCCCTGAAGCAAGCCACTAGCAACCTGAGCACGAATGAGTCTTCCCAGGCCTTCCGCAAGGAGGATGAATAAGTAAGGAGATAGGGGATCTCCTTGCCTAAGGCCTCTAGAAGCACCAAACAAACAAGTGGGCTCACCATTGATAAGCACCGAAAAGGAGGAGGAAGTGACACAACTCCTAACCCATTCAATCCAACCCTCAGCAAAGCCAAAAGCTCCAAGGATTTTAAATAGAAAACTCCATTTAACACGATCATAAGCTTTAGCCATGTCTAACTTGATAAACATAGATTTATCTTTTGAGGATTCCATAGAATGGATGGCCTCAGCAGCAATAACTACCCCATCCATGATCTGTCTTCCAGCAACAAAACCCCCCTGCTCTTCAGAAATTAAGTCATCAAGCCAAGGCTTCAGCCTTTCTGCGATCAACTTAGTAATAATTTTATACACAACATTACATAGAGCTATAGGCCTAAACAAATCCAAGGAGTTAGCTCCCATCTTCTTAGGAATAAGAGCTAAAAATGTAGCATTTAGGGACTTCAACATTTGTTTATGTATAAAGGATTCTTGGACAACCTCTAAAAGGTCCAATTTAACCACTTCCCAGAACTCCTGAAAAAATTCAATGGGGAATCCATCAGGCCCAGGAGCTTTACCTTTCTTCATCTGGAATACAACCTTCTCAAGCTCCGACAAGGTAATAGGAGCAAGCAATGATTCATTCATTTCATTAGTCACCAGCTTCGGGATACAATCTAAAATTTTAGCTTCATCCTCCTCCGCAGGAGGCGAATCCTCAGAGAAAAGGGTAGAGAAATATCGAATGCATTCAGCTGAAATAGAGGCTGAAGAGGACAAAGATTCCCCATTAGGCAACAGAATAGAAGAAATAGCATTACCTTGTCTCCGATCCTTAACTGAGTTATGGAAGAAAGCAGTGTTTCGATCCCCAGCCTGGAGCCATTCAATACGAGACTTTTGTTTCCAAAAAATCTCTTCTCTTAACTCCCATTCCTCAAGCTCTTTTGTTGCAGCAACCTCTAATAAACTCAGCTCCTCTGAGAGGCCTTGATCTCGAATTTGTCTGGTAATTAGGTCTAGATTATCTCGTGCCTTTTGCTTTTCCTGAAATAAATTACCAAAATGCTGCCTATTCCATCTTTTCAATCTGTATTTAACATACTGGAGCCTCTTTGAGAAAGAGTACATGGCAGTGCCATATGCTGGCTTCCCCTGATCCCACCAACTAGGGAGCAAAACATGAAGAGATTCATCCCTAAGCCACATGAGTTGGAACTTAAAGGTCTGTCTAGCACACCGTTGAGGCACATCAACCACTAGCTTAATAGGCCAATGATCAGAACCACGACCATCCAAAATTTCAGAGCTTATCAACCACCTGTCCCCCACCCAAAAACTAGACACCAAAAATCTATCAAGTCTTTCAGAAATAGAGGCATCACCAATTCTCCTATTATTCCAAGTAAAAAGACCATTGCCAGGTTTGATATCCACAAGATTCAAAGCAGAGATATTGTCCTGGAGCAATAATGCAGAAGCCTCCAACCTTGCAATACCCCCCCGTTTCTCTGCAAGCTCCGTGATAGCATTAAAATCACCTCCAATAATCCAAGGATGGTAGGGAAATAAGCTGCGAACTAAACGAATGTTGGACCACAAAAGTTGCTTTCCCTGCAACTCCACAGGCGCATACACATTGGAGAAGAGAGCAATTTCCCCTGACATAAAACAAGAGGCCACCATGGAAAGGGAGGACCTGAAAGACACCCACCAAAGGGGGCAAATCTTACGCGGGTTCCATAAGCATGCCACCCCGCCAGAAGACCCTTGAGCACCAATGCATTGGCATCCACCATTCCCCCATAACTTAGGAACTAAATCCATCATACCCTCCACAGAGAGCTTAGTCTCCTGCAAAAAAAGAACATCAGGCGAATGGCACCTAATCAAATCCCGAACAACTTTTTGTCTAGGGCCACTGTTCAAGCCCCATTCAGCGTTATCAAAACCATTGATTTTTCAATTTTTAATTTAAAAAGAAAAAATTCAGAATGATCTAACTTTTAATTTCAGTAATTTGTCAAACAATAACTTGAGTGGTTCAATACCAGAAGAGCTCGCTCAATTATCCAATCTAAGTGTACTGTAAGTTCAAATATTAGTGTAAGATTGGAAACTATGTCGCATAATGCTTTAACAATGTGGGTTCAGAATTTTTGCATTCAAATTAACTGCATCATAAAATATTCTCTTCCAAATTTAGGAATTTGGCAAACAATAAGCTAACTGGATCGGTGCCGGAAGGTCTGGCTAACAAACAGCGAAATGCAAAGCTGGATTTAAGGTGGAGTTTCCCTATTGAACAAGTGTACCTGCATCTACGTCATATGATTATCTTCTACTTATGTTTCAAATGCCTTTCTTTGATTTTGTAGCATTAATGGAAACAATATCACTTGCCAGTCCAATGCCTGCAATAATCCTCCTAAAATACATAGAAAGAAAAATCTAGCTGTGTTGGTGATCATGGCTGAAGTTGCAGCAGTTGCAATTTTCGCTGCATTAGTGGTGTTCATAACAAGGATGAAACCAAAGAAGCCACTTCCATCAATTCTCAACACAACAAGTAAGTCATCTTCTCTACACATGATATGGGCGTGACGATTTCAGTATATTTTCAAACTATGATTTACTTTTTTATTAGTACAATGTGGTCAGCTATTTTCCTACTGCTTGTACTTTTCGTTTCCTAAAGGTTGAAAATCTGAGGGATTAATAAATGAATCTAATATTAGGCAGTACAGAAGAAGCATCCAGGCAGGTAGATTCTATGAAATTGGAAAGATGCAAATCATACAGTTATCAAGAGGTGATAGAAATGACCGTGAATTTCCAGAAGCAGATTGGAATAGGAGGATATGGACCAGTTTATGCTGGTAGACTTCAAGACAAGGAAGTAGCAGTCAAAACATTATCTGATAAATCACTTCAGGGTACAACAGAATTTTCTACGGAGGTGCACAATTTATGTTTTCTTTATAAATAAGTTGACGTCATTTTCATTAAAAATGGATATCTATAACTTGTAGTAAAGTGCAGGTGGATATGCTATCTAGATTAAACCATCAAAATCTGGTAAAATTAATTGGCTACTGCCCTCAAGAGAAGAGCATGATTCTAATATATGAGTTTATGTCCAATGGAGATCTACGACGGTATCTCGATGGTAAAATACATAACAAAGCCACTTCTCAATTGAACTGTATATTTACATATATTTCGACCTATTATTTAGGTTAAGACTGTGTAAAATGTGTATTCAGGCCAAAATTCATCTGGAAAATGCCTCGAGTGGGAAACAAGGGTAAAGATTGCATTGGATGCTGCTCAAGGTTAGCGAAGCGCCATCCCAATAGTCTTGATTGGAAATGGCGACCGTATTGGTTATTTGCTTGGGGATCCCTAAACCAGTGATGAATTATATTCAACAACTAGTTGTTTAATCCTTTGCACTCATTTACTATGAAAATAAACATGAGCTGAAAGAACGTTCATTTTGCATGCAGGTCTAGAATATTTACATACAGGATGCAAGCCAGGTATTATTCACAGGGACGTGAAGAGCTCAAATATCCTGCTCAGTGACCACATGGAGGCAAAAGTGGCAGATTTCGGATTGTCTAAACTTGGCCCTTGGGATGGAGCTACTCACGTATCTACGATAGTGAGAGGAACCAAAGGATATATAGATCCAGAGTAAATTTTCTTATTCCCAATTAGCGAATTTGAATTTTTATTTTAGGGATTACTGACCACTTTGTTGGTTATTTGTGTTTTGCAGGTATTACATTCGGTGTCAGTTGACAGAAAAAAGTGATGTATATAGCTTTGGAGTTGTTCTATTAGAAATTATTTCTGGACTAAATTATATGATAGCAGAGCCCTCGAAACGACGGAAAACACACATCGCTCAATGGGTAATGTATCTAGAGAAACCAAATGTTGTTTTGAAAACAAACATGAAATGATTATTGATTGATTTTTTTTTTATTTAATCACAGACACGGGAATTCCTGGCGAAGGGAGATATAGAGAGCATTGTAGATCCCGCTATGGAGAAGAAATATAAGAGAGAGGATTTAAGGAAGTTAATAGAGTTAGCAATGGCATGTTGCTCAGACCACTCAGTGCAGAGGCCCACAATGAGTGAAGTGGTATTGAAATTAAAGAAATCGATGGAATCCTCGTCCCTCCCAACTCAAGCTCAGAGCTTCCATAGTGGAGATACTTAAACTCCCCTCACCTCCGTCATTCCTTCTTGCAAAAAGGTCCAAAATAGAACATGGCAATAGAAATCAAACAACAAAATACATTATAGAAACGGGGTATATGGCTAAAAGAGTATTCTAATTCAATTCATTATACGTCGGCATTTTTTCTTTTTTTCAAGTAACATCTAGAATGTTTCACTTTGTACAATATTCTTATTTGTTCTAGAATTTCGAGTGATCTATTTTCTAGACCACCCTATGGAAGATCTCAGATTTGTACTAACTTCCAAGCACCCATTTTTAAGATTGGCTAGACCAATATAATGAAGAAGGGAATATCATACTACTATTCCCTTTTAATGTTCGCCTTTATCGTGTTAAGCATTCCATACAACTTCATTTGTTTTTGCTTCTATTTAAATTCATCACGTATTTGATCTTTAGTGGGAAAAAATTAAAGGTTGACAATGATTGTTTGAATAAGATATCAAATGTGATGAGCATCAATCTCAATTTTTTTAAGCACAAAGAACAGAATTGTTTGTCGTGGATAATGGATTTTGATGCCTCCCTTGATGTTGTGTGAGGGTTTCAACTTATCTTTTTTTCATAAACTATCATATCTTTGTTTCCTCCTTTTTATAACGTTTTAAGGTTTATATTTTTGGCCTCTTTGTGCCTCTCTATTTTTTTTGAAGAAAATTTGTTTGCAGTTTCTTAGGTCTGTTGGCTACACTTTTATTGTAAGCTTTATTATACTCTTATGTATTTTCACTTATTATTAATATATATAGCTCAATGTTTATTGCCTTTTATTTAAAAAAAAAACATAATTGTTTTCACTATGTATGTATTTTGATTGTCACAATACAAAGTGGTAGAAAAATATTGTGCACAACCAAGCTTAGGTAAATGATTTAGTTCCAAACTTCCTTTATTGCTTCCTTTTCAAGTCACTATATTTTTCTTTACATGAGGATAATGATTTAGTTGTTTGGTTCTTACTACTCTACGTAATGAGACCTAGTCAAAGTTGAAAAATATAATTGAAAGTAGATTTTTTGTCATCTATAACACCAAACTGATCTAAATCTATAAAGCTAACAAAAGAAAGTAGATTTTTGGAGGCTTGTTTGAAAGCTAAGAAAAGGGATCTACTCGATTCTCCTATGGAGAAGTTTGTGTTGGGTGTTGAGGGGTTTGTTAGTTTGGGCCAAGATAGGTCTGACCTATGTAGATCTCTCATGAGGGGATTTTTTTTGCCACCTCCTTTCTCTCCTCCCCTATTTATGGCTACTTCACAGCTCTCCCCTTTGGCGATTCAGCTTTCTGGAGATTTTGTGTCTTATTCTGAGGGGGTCTATTTTGGGGTCTCCTTTGGAGATCCCCAATCCTTCTACTATTGTTCAGATTGAGTTGCAGGACAATTCTACTTTGGGTGCTCCCTACTCTGATCTTTAGGGAGTTGCTACTTCTGGAGTTGCTTCTTAGGAAGCTTCTTTGACTTTTCTCATCAATATTGTGACTCCTTTTGCTCTTCCTTCTTTCTCTCTCACCATTCCTAATGGGTGGATTGATAGCACTATAGTTGGTTTGCAAGCTACCCTAATTGGGATATTTAATGGCTTTAGATCAAATATTGATGTTATTTACAAGTGGGATTCTTAGCTTTGGGTTGCTCCTGGTCTTCATATCTTGGCTTTGATGAATGGGTTTTTTTCTGTTTTCCTTTATTTCCTTTGAGGATTGCACTCGTAGTTGTCATGAAGGACCTTGGTATTTTGGTAAGGCATTTTTTCACCTTCAACATTGATCTATTAGCTTTGATGTCACTAAGCTTAACTTGCAGCTTCTTTGGATTCATCTCCCTAAGCTTCCTTTGAAATTTTGGAATGATTATATTATTCAAGATATTTCTAATGTTGTCTATTTTATTACCTTAGATAAGGTCACTAAAGATAGATCCAACTTTCTTTTTGCTTGATTTTGTGTTTTCGTTGAGTCTAGTCCTATGCTTCCCAAATGTGTGAACCATTGTTCAAAGCTTGGTTCTTGGGAGAAAGAATTTCTCTATGAATCTACTTGGTTGTTTCATCCTATATCTTAGGTCTAGCATCATCATGAGGAGGATTTGAATACTACCGCGAGTACTCAAAATGGAGAAACTCTTTTCCAATCTTCTACAATGTTGGCCTCCCATGGCATTGTTGGTAATGGTCCTATATTAGGGATAAAAAGGAAGCTAGAATTTAGGTTTGGTGCTTCTTCTTCTTGGTTGCCTCCCACTATTATTTGTAATGAAAAGTTTTTGCTAGGAGCTTTAGGTTGGATGATGCTTCTTGCAAGCATAAGAGAAATTTTGCTGATAAGATTGTTGGCTCATCTGTTTTTATCCCTGCCCCTATTCTCTAGTCTATGTTGAAGTTCAGATTCAAACCTCCTTGATTGGTTCTTTGGATTCTAGGTCTATCAAAAACTTTCTCATGGTTCTTGGCTCTAGTCAAAAGCCTTGTTGGTTTTGTTGTTCTTGTTGTTCTCTTTGGTGATCTTTTCTTTTTGCCTTTATGGCTTCTCTGTATCAACTATAGGCCCTTGTTGTTTTAATCCAATCAAAACAAAAGAAATTAACTTATAACCATAATGGATGCCATAGTCAATCATTCCAAAAATGTATTGCAAAATTATTTTTGTATCAAACCAATCACTTTCATTGAATTCCTACATAAATTTGGATACTAGACTAATTACAAAATAAATATCTAGGCTATCTATTGCAAGTCATCTTACCCTCTTAAAAATATTTTGTAGGCTCTTACTATTTATTAAATTTTGGCACTTTCAGCTCCTAAAATGTTTTTAAAGTATTTTCATTCTTTTTCTAGGAAATTTTTTGTGAGTGGAGAATCTTGACATTAAAAAAATGGTGTCTTATTATTTAGGATGGGGTTTTCCATCCTAAGAAAAGTGGTGATCTTAGATTTAACAAAGGAAAACTTAATAGTCAATCTCTAGTTGACAAAATTTACTAGAGTTGGTGCACACAATAGAATCAACCTTTGAATAAAATTCAAAGTTATCAATATTTCCATGGGTTTTCTATTGAAGAGGTTTCAAGAACTGATCTTCTTAGGAAAGGATCTATGGTCTAGAATACCTTCAAGAATAGTGTTTCTTTGCTAAAAAATACCTTTTTAGATTATTAAATTAGTTGATTACACTCTTTTTTCAATTGATTCATGTGATATTTAGTTCACTATTATCTCTACCTTCTCTCTTCTCCACTCTTTCTGTAATTTATTTTTGATTGTTAGTTTCCTAAAGTTTATAATTTTAAGTTCTATCATTTGGTGGGGAATTATTATAATTTTTAGTACTTAGAAAGAAATGAGTTTTTGACCAATGAGGTGAGAGTCTAAGTGTTGTGCTATCCTTTCTTCTATTCTATTTTATTGATATTTTTATTTATAGAAGGTTGATCTCTATCTTTAGCTAATGATAAAAAAGGGGCTTATTTAGTTCTAATGGATATATGTGTAGTAATAGAAAAATTATCCCTTTTTCCTTAGTTTGGGAATGAATAATTAATATTAAAATTACCCTAATGTTTCCTTGATTTAGTGTTGTAATGTGTTTTACACATTTACATTAAGTTTAGGACCCCTTTTAATAAAATGGACTTAATCGTACCTTATTTAGGGTGTTGTAAAGTATATCTTTACTCTTTCTCACTAATCTGGGGCTTTCTTAATTAATTAAGGTTAATTTGAGCTTAACTGACCCCCTTAATTCAAATAAAACCTGACACTCTTAAATGAAATTACACAACAATTAATTTTGCAAGGAATGTGTCCTAGGATGGTGACCTAGGACCCATTTGCCACTTGGCAAATGGCTCCCCACTAGGTTCTAGGACCCCCTTTTTCCATATTATTTCACATCCCCAGAAGTGTGTCCTAATTAAGTATGCTAGGACCCATTCTCCTTATGGCGAATGGATCCTTACTTAACTTAGGACAACTCCCTTGGAATATATTTTCGGTAGTATTTTCATGATTGAAAATACTAGATCTAATGTTGGCTTGTGTTATTTGAATTTTAGGGTTTAATCTTACGTTATGTATAAATATAAGGTTATTTCACATAGTTTCACCTACAAGATTTCAAGCAAGCTAAGAAAATTTCACAAGAGAATTATAGAGCATTCAAGGGCATTTCAAAGGAATTCAGGAGTAGATTTATCAAGTTTTTTATTGCTACAATCAAAGATCTATTATCATGTCAAAGGAATGCATGTTGTTAGAGCCAACATGTTGATGTAGAGTTCAAGATCACTTAAAGCATTCAAAGAAATCATTTATGAAATGGTGAAAATTTTGTATGGATGCTATTATATGATTTTGGTCATAGAGCACACCCACAAACTCAATTTGATTCAAGGGTAACCCTAAAGATCTAAATGCAAAAGGGGAAAGAAATATTATAGTGGGGTTGTCCTAGGGGATGAATGCAAACTACTAAGGGGTTCACCACCAAGATTAGAGTTGGAAAGGATAATGAAATGCAAGATGCAATACTAAAACCTAATTTAATGAAAACTAACACTAAATGACCTAGAACTTTGTGAACAAAATAACATAGAAAACTATAAAATAGAAAGTGTGCACCTAGGAATCCAAAGAAGGTAGAATGGAGGTCTAGAATTATGGAAAATATGCTTTTACTGTTGACTGGGACTCATTCGCCAACCTGAGTGAAGCATTCCAATTTCTAGGAAAATGTGGAGGAACATAAATCAGCCAAAAGGGTGTCCAAATCTGTAAAGTCCTAAAAATTGACTAGTACTGGGACTCATTCACCAGAAGTGGTGAATCAATCCAGTTAGACTTTTTTGAAGCTTCAAAGGTTGATTATATTCTTCTATGTCTACTATGTTCTTCATGAATGGTTTTCAGATCTGACACTCTAATTTCCAATATGTAGGTGATCTCCAATGTTTTCCAAGGCTTGATGACCACTTTGACAACTTTGATTACTTGACAACTTTTCTCCAATCTTGATCCTTATGAAGTATACAACCTAGACCTACAAATCAAACACAAAGGAGAGGGAAAAATGTTGGGGTGGCTAGTGAATAGGGTTTTTCCTTGGTCAAACCCCTTGTTGGTAATTAAACCTTGAAATGAAAGCAAATATAAATGGAGAATGATAATGAACAAAAGACAATGTTGTAACTCACTAAACCCTAGCAATAAGGTGCCACAAATATGCTTGAAATGACTACAATGGATGTGGTTCTTGAATCTTGCTTAAATTATGTTGATCTTGCTTGAAACACTTGCTTGAATCATAAACCCTACATCACAATTGTTAGCACAATAACACACATGATGGATGAAATATTTAACATGATGATTGTCACTTGAATGCTTCTCTAAAATGATTGATAATCCTCCCTTGAATGCTCTTGTGAATGTTAAAATGCTCTTCTGAACTCTCTTGAATGCTAGGTGTGAATATGAGTGAGATAACCTTGTATTTATACTTAATTATTCAAGAATTCCTGAAATTACAACACTGCAAGTCAACATTGGATCTAGGAGAATAATTTTTTTCCAAGGATTTAAATTAATTTTGATTTTGAATTAAGTGGGACTCATTCACCACTCTATAAAAATGGGTCCCACCAAAGGGGACTCATTCACCCAAAATGGTGAATGAGTCCCACCTTAGCATTTTGAGGTGGGTTTCTAGGATTTTCATGTTTTAAAAGGTTTTGTTAGGATTATTCTTGAAAATACACATAAATGAGGCTTGTGGATGTAAAATAGGGCCAAATAAAGCATAAGAAAGCCCAATTATTAATTACAAGCCTAGAAAAAAGTGAAAGTGTGTTAGAATACTTTACAATACTTAAGCAAAGGTACCATTTATGTTCATTTAGTTCAGAAGGGCCCAAGACCTAATGTGAATATGTTAGGCATATTACAACACTAAATCAAGGCTAAGTTATGGGGACCTTTTTCCATCATTACATCTAGCCCTCACTTTAGTGAGATGAGGAACTTGCTTCCATCTCAAACTAAAGTATACCAAATGCAAAAATGACTAAGGGGGGTTCAAATGTACCAATGTTGGTAAGATAGGATGATCATGACCAACGGGGTGCACAAGCCCCCAGGACCAAGTTCCTATGGAAAACCAACATAAGCATAATAGAACACACTTGAAATGAGGAGCGGTAACAAGACAGAAGCATGCACTATCAAAGACAAGAAGAAAATGAAACAACATGAAAATGAAAAAGCAGCGGATCAAGCTTCAGCCATTTTTCCAATGCGTTGTGGATCAAATCTAGGTTGTTTGTCTAGAAAAAAAAAGAATACTTACTCTAAGGTGATGAAACTTTAGGCTATTCGCCAAGTGAGAAGTCCTAAGAGGGTGAGAAACATACACTCATGGCTGGTATCCACTCACACACACACACACAAGTGGCTATGGGGAAAGTCATGCTTCGGTCAAGCTTCCCACTCAAACCATACTAAAGTTATACCTCTTGATAAATCTAATAAGGTTCCACACAAAAATGTCTTTCGAGCTTAATGAGATAAGCAAAAATATTTATTCTTGGAGCTCATGAACAAACAAGATGGCTCGATAGGAATGCAAGTTGTATTATGCAAGGTGGCCATATAAATGCAACATGTAAAATGTAAAATATGGGATGTTTGAAGGAGTCTTGTTTAGCTCATGCAGGGTCTTTAACTTAGGGAACATTGTGCCTAATGTCTCCAAGAGAGGACCAATCAAAGAATAGAAAATTCACAACTTATGGGATGTATTGTGTTGCATCAAGCCAATAAGACGAATATAATATGCTAAGAGAGATCACGGTCCTGAAGGACATTACACCCAGTGTCATCCACAAAGTGGAAAAAATATCATATAAAGTAAGAAGACTACACCATGAACCATTGAAAAGAAAAATGAAAAAGAATAATGCTAATGTATGCCCCCACTTTAAAGAAATTTCTAAACACCATACTATGAGCAATTACTTTAAAGTAGCAAATGATAAATTCAAATCTAGAAAAGGAAGGAATGCGAGTTAACTTAGAAAGCCCTATGTGAAGTCATATGTTTCCATGTAAATCTATGTCATGAAAAAGGAAAGAGAAGAGAGGGCTTGCCCCCAAAATGAGAAACACCAAACACATAAGGGATCTATGGATTTAGGGTCAGTATGTTCTTTGTTGTAATGTTTTTAGAGAGCTTAGAACTGTCATCATTCCCCAAATACACAGAATTGGAAGAATGACACCAAGTGGGTGAAAATAATAAAAAACCTTTTGGGTCAGCATGGAAGAAACAAGAATGTCTCAATTCCTTGTGTCATCCACAAAAGGAACAAATAAGACAAATAAAATGAAAGTGAAAAGGAAAAATCCTTTTGGATCAACATGGATGTCTCAATGCATGCATCATCCCCAAAAGGAGAACATAAGATAAATGCTAAAGAGATAAAAATTGAAAAGATAAAATATAATTTATGACATAGAGAAGAGTGAAGGTAAAAAAAGAGGAATGTCACAAAGAGAGAGAACATAAAAAAACATCGTGGGGGATCACATTATGCACATGCAATTATCCAAAATAAAATTAAAAAGAAAGACTAGTAAGCCACAAGCAATTTAATATAAAGCAAGTCATCCACCTCCCAGTCTAAGTCTGAATAAGCAAAAGGAGGAAAATGAACCTAAGGGACAATGACAAATGCATTAATAGTAAAAGGCTATCTACCTCTTTCCCCCACTGAGTGTGAGACAAGAATGAGCCGAGATAGATGATGGGAAACATCATGTAATAGTGATAATAGAATATTCTACAACTATTACATGGAAATGGAATGAAAAAGGATGTTATGCAATGACTTGATGGAAATTGTTTCCATCAAAGTGAAAAAATTTCAATACTAACTTGAATGCATGACACTCATCAGTACTATGTCCAAGAGTTTTGTTGTATCGACAATGTGAAAATTTTGCATCTTTAAGATATAATATGAGTGATTTTTATTATCTAGTGGTAATGTTATTAGTTCCTTATTGAGAATTATTTGTAATTTCCTTTCACTTTTAGGTGGAAGACGAGGGGGTTGTAGTTTTTCTAATTGGGTATGTGCAGGATCATCATGGAAAAAATAGGCCCTTAAGTGGCAAAAAATTCAGAAAAATCAGAGTTAGGCAACTTGAATTAAAAATTTGAATAAGTTATCTATATTATTTCAAAATATAGTAGGTTTCTTAAAAAAAAAATCTATTTGGTGAAACTTTGAAATTTCAATGCAGTAGTACTTAAATTTCAGGGAAAAAATAATAAGTAGGTGTCTATTTGACCACCCGAACCAAAATAAAATGATAATATTTTTTTATATGATTTTAGATATAAGTAGAGGACTCATGTCCTGATGTGATGCATATTTTTTTATATTTTTTTTCCAAGTAAATAATTAATTATGAATTTTTTATTACAACTTTTAAAAAATATAAAAACTTGTATGTCTGACAACCTTAACGTGGTCAAAAATTCATGAAATTCATTATTTTTTTAATATTATAGTGTGTGAAATATAGAATGTGACACATGCTTCAAATTCAAAAAATGTGAGGCTGTTTGAAAGCTATAGATGTTTTTCAATTAGCCTGTCAATCAAGCCATTAGTCGTAATTCAAATAGAAAATGAATAATAATTATTTATTAAATTTGAAGTAAAGACTCATTTATATTGGTGGAAGGTTGAGAATCTCTTTTAAAATCCCTTTTTGTTTCATCAATTTTGGGTAAAAAAAAAGTCATCAGCCACATACCCAACACATACCCATCATATCGCCACTTTTTGGCCTATCATGATCATGTATATACCTAATTTATAAGGTCTTTTACATTTACTAGATTCACCAACTTCTCAAATTGAACTTGGAGGAGGAGGATCTAAGGTGACCCTATCATCCTTGTCATTGTTATTAGTTGTTGGTTGTTCTTTAGGATGAAGGACATTCATATCAGGAGGAGAATCTAAGATTACCATACCATCACTTCGAAGCCTTAGGTATATTCTAGGAGGTCTTATGTTTTGAGGGGGATCCTCATATCCTACCCCTTTTGTGTTTTCATTAGTTGGTATTTTCTCTAGGACTTGATGAATGTTATGTTTACTTGTTATTTCACATCCTTGTTTACTCAATACTATGAATCCTTTTCCATATGTCTCTTCTAGGTTGATGGGAGTGTTTGTTATTTTGTTATCATAAAATGGTTGAGTTTTTGCTTTCATAGAGGAACTTAGGTTCAACTTTTGTTTTAGGACGTAAGTAACCAAAAATCTCAAGAGGTGGTATCGTGGAGGGATTTGGTTGTTCCATTGATGGATAAAAGGATGCATTAGCTTCAAGGTTGTTAAGACAATCATTTAGGAACTTATTTATGTTGTCATTATCTTCTCCAATGATGTCAACATTACGAGGAGGATACACATTAGGAGTTTAAGGAGCATAAGTAAGTTCATTTTCCTTATGGTCATTTCCAAAAGTACAACTTGACACATCCACTAAGGACTTTAGTGACATCCACAACTTGCTAAGGAATATATCCATGCATCTGCAAAATTCAGATTCTAAACTATACAATTTTGAATTTAAGAAATGCACGAAATGGAATAATGTAAACTAGATGTAATGAATTCGATGAAACAAAAGATCTATAAAATAAAACAAAAAGATAGTAAAAACACACAAAAACTCCAAAACTGAACTGTAAAATGGCAGAAAATGCAATGTAGAATATGCAAAGGGACTAATTTTCCCAAGGTTGCAAATGAGTCCCAGGGATGCTTTTTTTCAAAAAAATTAAATACTTTTAATTGAATTTTATGAATTTTATGTTTTTGATCTATGTATGAGATGCAGATGCAAATTTTCAATGATTTTCAATAAACTTAGATGCAAAAATGCAAGCTAAATGAGCTTTGCACTAATGCAAAATTTGAAACCCTGGAATGCAAGTTAACCAATGCAAGTCCTAATGCAATGCTAATGCAAGCTAATTTGAGGATGAAAATGCACTCTAAATCAGAAAATGAAATGTTCTAAATGCAAGTTCACCAAAATGAAATGGTGAAAATGTGGGATGGATGCTATCATATGATTTTGGTCATAGAGCATACCCACAAACTCAATTTGATTCAAGGGTAACCCTAAAGATCTCAATGAAAAAGGGGAAATAAATCTTATAATGGGGTTGTCCTAGGGGCTAAATGAAAATACTAAGGGATTTGATGGAACCCAACAAGAAATTCTTGGTTCCATTTTAAATTTTGGTACTACTTGTCTTGGACCCTAGTTTTGGCCTATGGTTATGTTCCTTATCATTTTTTTAGGGTTTTGTGTTGCCTAAATCCCTCACAATTAACACATGAGTCCAATAAACCCTTGGTTATTCTAAATTTACATTGACTTGATGTTCTCGATATCTGGTTGTTTAAATTGTCACTTATGCCATCAAAGTCATTGTTTTCACTGGCCCATTTTGCTTGCATCTCATCAAATCAACAAAATTTTTCTTTGGAGCCATATGCACTTGGAAATGGTTTACAAATGCATCAAAAAGTTCATTAAATGAATGAATTCAATTGTTTGGTAAAGATGAGAACCATTCCAAGGCTATGTCTTTTAGAGACCTAGGAAAGAGTTTTTCCAACAGTTTATCATCAAGGACAAAGTCATTGCATAAAGCGGTATAAGCATTGAGATGGTTAGAAGGATATCCTTTCCCTCCATATTTCTCAAATCTAGGCACCTGTACACATTGTGGCATCGGTGTTTGCAATATCTCCAAGGAAAATGGATTGCTTTTAACATAGTATGTGGGTGGGCATTTTTTATTTTGGTTTATGGTGGAGATTTTCTTTTGCATGGATGAAACAATATGGAAAAGTTGTACTATGAGAGGATTAGTACAAGTGGTATGAGGTGGAAGTACAAGTGGTGATGGGGTATATGTAATAGGAGAGAAAGTGAATGGGATGCCTATAGGTTGTAATGTGGTAGAAGATAGAACATGTGATGCCACATAGGAACTAGGGATGCTAGTAGGAATACCCAAGGAAGGAATCACATTACTAACTTGTTGCATTGTTGTTGTGATTTGAGGAGTGTTATAGGTAGATATTGAGGCTATCGTTGAGGGAGGAGGAATTTGAGTTCCTCTTTGGTTTGTGACACTATTTGTTGGGATAAGAGCACTATATGTTGAAGGAAGATGTTTTACAAAGATTTGAACTATGTTTTTCACAAGCTCAAGGCCTTTGTCACTTTCAAGCATGTGGTGAATGTTTCTATAGTAGGAATTGTAGTAGCAAATTTTTTTTTAAGGCTAACTTGATGATGCAGGTGGACTTCCTCATGAATTTGAATTATTTTCTCTTGCAAGATATCATCAATCCTTGGTTCAACATGCCTGCGACTTGAAGGAAAAGAGTTGCTAAGGGTATTATCCATGCCTAGTGTACTAGTGTCAATACTAGGAGTGGAAGCTCTAAATAACCAAAGATCTACGAGTGTGTTACCACAAGATATCATGAGTCTCAAACTTCTTCTCACTAAGGTATTAGCAATATGACACCAAAAACTCATGCAAAAGCTACTAAATGCAAGGTGACTGCAAATGCAATGTAAGCAAACAAGAATGAATTTCTTAAAACTAAAATGTAGAAACAACAAAAAAATATTCAAAAAATGAACAGTAGATGAAAAAAAATGTAATGTAAAATATGCAAAGGGACTGATTCACCCTAAGTGGCAAATGAGTTTTTGAACTGTTTCTTTTTATAATTTCATAATTTTAAAAATGAATTTTATGCTTTTTATGTTTTTTGATGCAAATGTAGAATTTTATTCTTTTTCAATGAAATTAAGAGCAATAATGCAAGCTAAATGAACTTTTCACTAATGTAAATTTTAAAACCCTAGAATGCAAATTAAACAATGCAAAAAGCAATTCAATGTTAATGTAAGCTATTCCTAGGATGTAAATGCATTCTAAATTCGAAATATGATACTCTAAATGTGGGTTCACCAAAATGAACCAAATATTTTTGATGTATAGGTCCTCTCTTACACTTCTAGGGTTTTGAACCTAGAAGGAGAGAGGTACAAAAATCTTAATGGCTCACTCAAGAACAAGCCCTTGAGATTCCAATGCAAAGGAGATTGAAATCTGTCAAAGGAGATTTCCCTAAAGGATAAAAACTGATAAAAGAGATTCACTACCAAATGTAAACTTAGAAAATCCAAGATGTTTGAAAACACATTATGATATGCAAGAAGACTTAGAAATACAAATAGAATGTAACAGAAAACTATGAGATTTAAATTTTACACTTGGAAACTAGAGAGAGATGGACATGATCTGTATAATACTAAAAAAATCACTATTGATGCCAAATGGGACTCATACACCAATTTGGGTGACTTAGTCCAATTTCGAGAAGACTGTGCCAGAACAGGTTTCAGGCAAATGGTACTCAGATCTACAAAATTCCTATTTAAGCTTGGGCAGTGTGACTCATTGAACACTAATGGAAAATCATTCCACCTCTAGATTTTTGGAAATTCAAAATAGGAAACTATAGTGTTGTAGGTTTTTTAATATTTATTATTCCTACACATTATTAAGAATACCTTAGGTTATACGAAACATGGTTTATGTGAGGACATGTGGTGTAATCCATCGATTACATGTGTTGCTCTCACCCACACTTGGGTGGTTGAGTCTCACACCCTCTTTTGGAATTTTATTCCACCTCACAAAACCTCTCTCCTGTCTCCTTATGAGTAGGTGCACCATAGAAAAGAGGGTCTCTTGCTTGACATGGGAATAATTCATGATAAATTGGACTTAGTGAGGCCTTGATTCAGGTGTTGTGAGGGATTTTATGCTTCCACACTAGGTCTTTGGCCCTTGCAAATTGAATAACATGCTTTTAATGGCGTCATGTAAAAGTGTTGTAAGAGACTTTCACGCTTTTCTAGACTTAATGAACCCATTTTTCCTTGATTCAACATTACAAAATGTGTTTAATAACATCATCACATAAATCTACAAGACTTATAACTTAAAATTAATGTTTAAATAGTGGTGTAATGTTTCTTGCACATTGACATTCGTTCATGTGCCTTCCTAGGCTATGTGGACCTCATTTTAGTGTTGTAAAGTGTATTTAATCACACTTTCACATTTAATTGTATGTCCCAAGCCCTAATTGACATTCATATTATCATTAATAGTCCCCTATTAACCCATATTGTGCATCTCGGGGCTTAAATTGATGAAATACCCAACAAAGTTGCAATTTAAATCTTTTTCCTTCTCATGGAATCTTAGCTGTCAAAATGGCCCCTATGCGACCCATTCACCATGCATGGAAAATCAATCCCATCTAGGTGGGACCCATTCACCATGGGTGGTGAATGAGTCCCATTTGGCCCAATTTTGACCTTTGAGTGGGAAAAAAATGAAATTTAACATTAATATTACTTCATGTCAGCCTGTGATGAGGTATTAATAGGTAAAATAGTAGAAATTCCTATAAATATAAGTCTTTTAACCCTAATTCAGATCTCTCTTATCTCTTATCACTTATTCATCCATCAATCTTCCATCTCAAGTCAAACAACTTAGGGTTTCCTCATTGCAAGTCTCCAAGATATGAATTTTCAAACATTCAAGAGCAGATTCTTTATGTTTTCCTATAGAATTTCAAGATCAAACATCATGGAAAGTTGATCAATTCCATTGTTGAATGTTTCATTACACTCTTTCATTTTGGTTTAGTTACCTAAAAGTGTTTGTACCAAGTTAAACCCCCATGCCCCAACATCCAACTTCTCTCTTTCTTGTCTTGTGTGTTTGCAGGTTGAGATTTGAAATCATTAAGAATCAAGTTACAAACTTGTTTAGGTCTTCTCTTCATTCAAAAAGTCAAAATATCAACAAAAACTTACTTTCAAGTTAAGAAATCAGAGTTTTGAAAGTGGACACCTATAGAGAATCAAAGTGTAGACTAAGAGCTTCAGATTCCAACTTTGAATATTCAAAAATTTAAAAGTGGACTCATTCACCATGAGTGGTGAATGAGTCCCACTTCTAGGTCAATTTTGAGTTTTCTGCATTTTTAGATACCCTTTTGTTAGAAACAAGTTCTAGCACAATTTTGTAGAATTGGGACTAATTCGCCTAGAATGGTGAATGAGTCCCACTAAGCCTGAAAATAAGCATTAGCAACATTTAAAATGTCATTTCTAGTCTTCATCCACATTGTAGGTGCACACTTTTAGTTTGGCTCATTTCTGTTAAGTTTTGCATTCATTTCTAGTTCATTTCTACATAACATAATGTGTTTTCAAACAAGTCACATTTCTTAGGTTTTTACACACTTAATTAATCAATTTATCAATTAGTTGCATCTAGAACATTACATTTAGATATAATTTCATCTTACATATCTTAGATTGAGTGAACCACCTAGATTTTTAGTGTGGGATCTATCTATTTCCATTAGGTGAAAGACCCTAATTGAGTAAAAGAGACCTACCATCTGTAGCCCAAAAATCTACAATTCATTTTGGTGAACCTACTTTTTAAAATACCTTCTTCTCTAATTTGGAGTCCTTCATCATACATATAGCTTGCATTGCTCTTGCATTATGACTTGCATGAATTCATATGCATACTAGGTTTCAATTTTTGCATCATAAAAAGTGCATTTAGGTTTCATTATTTGCATCTAAATTTATTTCAATTCTCTATACGATATGTGCAAGATCATGATGGGCCAAAAAGTGACAATATGATGGGTATATGGCTGACAACTTTTCTTTTACCCAATATTGATGAAACAAAAAGGGTTTTTAAAGGAAATTATTAGCTTTCCACAAATATAAATTATGCTTTACTTTGAATTTAATAATTAATTATTATTCATTTTTTGTTCAAATTATGACTAAAGTCTTGATTGATAGACTAATTGAAAAACATCTATATCTTTCAAACATTATCACATTTTTTGAATCCAAAACATGCTTCACATTCTATACTTCACATACTATAGGATTAAAAAAATAAAAAATTGAATTTCATGAAGTTTTGACCAAGTTAAGGTGGTTAGACATATGATTTTTTAATATTTTTTAAAATTTGTAATAAAAAATTCATAATTAATTATTTACTTGGGAAAAAATTACAAAAAAATATGCATCACATTGGGACATGATTCCTCTAATTATATTTAAAATCTTATAAAAAATATTACCATTTTATTGTGGTTAGGGTGGCCAGACAAACACCTACTTTTTTTTTCCGTGGAATTTAAGTACTATTGCATTGGAATTTTAAATTTTCACCATATAGATTTTTATTTTTTAAAAAAACCTAGTAGTTTAGAAACTACATTTAATTTTATACAAATTCTATTCTTACATATTTTTGAAATAATATAGATAACTTGTTTAAATTTTTACGTCAAGTTGCCTAACTCTGATTTTTCTAATTTTTTTGCCACTTAAGGGGCTATTTTTTCCATGATGATCCTGCACATACCCTGTAATTCTTCATTTTTCACTTAGGTCTACATCATAGCACTCAAAAATCATCAAAATCCTTCAAATTTTTTTGAATATTCTAAAACGAGTCCATATTGGGACTCATTCGCCACCCCAGGCGAATCACTGCCTTTTGACCCCTAAAATTGCATTTTATAGAACTAAAAACTATGTTTTAAAGCTTCTATTTGGTGCCTTAACTTACCTATATTAGTTAGTTGCATTTTTGTAACATGCATTTCACTAGATCTCACTTAAAATAGCTCATTTCATGCATTATTTAAATTTCACATTTACATCTCCCACATTTCATTTTTTAGACTATTGCATATTGTAATCAACAATTTACTTTGTTTTACATCTAAAAATTACATTGCACTTTATTTTCTTTTGCATAACATGTTCTTTAGATGTGCCTTTGATTTGATTAAACATAGATTTTATAAATATAGCATCCCCTCTTATGAGTTTTATTTTGATTACAACAATGAGGAATATGTTATTCTTGACAACATTATTACATTACCTATTGGTGCGAATGGGGATGTAGACAATCATAACACACATAATTGTTCTTCTCTCGATACCTCTCCTATTAGTGACAAAGGTATCTTGGTGAAGGAAGTTACAAGCATTGAGGGTCTTGATTTTCCACTTCCTTATTCCCCTTTGGATGATGTTAGACAACAAGAAAATGAGATCATAGACACATTCCTACAAATCACCTTACCTAGTCTCCATGGTCATGACAATCAATCTTTTCCATCTCCTAACATCCCTCCTCAATGTCAAGAGGATAGGTTGGTGTTAAATATATCCTTATAAGAATCATGAAACCCTTGATCCTCCCTTCCCCAATGCTCCTCCCATTTGGGAACATCTATTTTAAAATCATAATGGTCCTTCTCTTGATGCCTCTCCCACTTGTGATGAAGCTACCTTGAAAACCTCAAACTTGGATGACCATATTACAAGCTCTCCTAGTAGGGTAGATAATATGGAACAAGAGAATGAGAACTTAGAAAAAATAAAAAATCAAATAGAATCATCCCCTAATCTCCCCACTATCAATTATCAAACACATTCAACCATTAATAACTCCCTTAGTTGTGATGAAGTTATTTTGGATGAACCAAACCTTAATTTTCATTAACATGTGGTTTGTTCTTCTCCTACGAACTTCCTTCTAGGGAGGATATTATGACCCAAGACAAAGATAACATTGGCACTATTGATATTATGCCCTTCAAAGATAATCCAGACTCTCACTTGTTACGACATGTTAACATTATTCAACCTCAACTCATCCTTTATCCCCCTTCACATAAACCTCCACTACAACCCAAACCTGAATTCATCCTCTATCCACCTTAAAATAATGTATCGCAACAACTAAGTTATAATACCATTTCTCATACATATAACACTCAAAATAATATGCAACCTCCACAACCAATCCCACCCTCTTTACCTTTACCTAGTCTGCCTAGTGCTCCTCACTTCATCCCACACACAAAGGAGTATGATCTTGTTGAACAATTAAAGAATACTCCTACAAATATTTCCCTTTGGGATTTACTTAAGAACTCACCAAATTACCACAATATTCTTCAAACAACCTTTAAAAAAATTGTAGTTCCTCCTAGTACAACTCCGAATGATGTAGTAGCTTTAATCCATCGAATGAATCAAACTAATATCAACATTACTTTCCATAAACATGATCTCCCTCCTTTAGAGTTATGAAAACAAAATGAAGCTTTCATGATCATTGCTCAATACAATTAGATAGGGATAAAATGAACCCTTATTGATAATGGTTTTTCCCTTAATGTGTGTAGTGTGAATCTCCTTGATAAATTGCATGTTGATAAGTCACAAATAATACCTAATTTTGTATCTATTTGAGGATTTGATAATACAAAAAAGAAACCACTCGGTACAATAACTTTTCCTATTACGGTTGGGGTGGCTACTTTGCAAACTCCTATTCATGTCATGCCTTATGATCTTTCATATAATCTTCTTTTAGGCAAACTATGGATTCATGAGATGAATATAGTGCCTTCGACCTTTCATCGTAGAATGAACTATGTCTATAAAAAATAACATATATCAAGTTGAAATAGACCTCGAGCCTGAAAGTTTATTGCACCTTGAAAAAGGAGCTACAAGTCCTTTGAAAACATTGATTCCAACATCCAATTGAGACCCTCTTGAAATTGACCAAAACAATGAGGAATCAGTGTTTGAATTATTTGGTGACATTTGGGGATCCTTAGAATTAACACCATCATATATTGGGGAATACATAATCACACAAAATAAAGATGAGAAACAAGACCAACCAACCATCATGCCAACGCAAAATTCAGAAGACCTTTCAACAACATCCGCCTCAACTACTTTCAACGAAGAAGAAAAGTACATAGTTACCTTTGATGGTGCTTATGATTAACCACCACCTGATCCAAAAGAAATGAAAGATATTTATGTAAAATTTTATGAACTCATGAAACAATAGGGATATGATGGGGGTATGTGCAGGATCATGATGGGCCAAAAAGTGGCAATATAATGGGTATGTGGCTGACGATTAATTTTTTACCCAAAATTGATGAAATGAAAAGGGTTTTTAAAGGAGATTCTCATATTTCCACTGATATAAATTATGCTTTACTTTGAATTTAATAAGTAATTATTATTCATTTTCTATTCAAATTATGACTAAAGTCCTGATTGATAGGCTGATCGAAAAAAATCTATAGGTTTCAAATGGTATCACATTTTTTGAATCCAAAACATGCATCACATTTTATGCTTTGCATACTATAGGATTTAAAAAAGAAAAATTTAATTTCATGAAGTTTTGACCAAGTTAAGGTGGTCAGACATACGAGTTTTTTATTTTTTTAAAAAGTTGTAATAAAAAATTCATAATTAATTATTTACTTAGAAAAAAATTACAAAAAAATATGCATCACATCCAGCCATGAGTCCTCTAATTATATCTAAAATATTATAAAAAATTATAATCATTTTATTGTGGTTAGGGTGGTCAAACAGACACCTACTTCTTATTTTTTCCCTAAAATTTAAGTACCAATGCATTGAAATTTCAAACTTTCAGCAAATAGATTTTTTTTTTTTTTTTAAAACATAGTAGTTTAGAAACTACATTCAATTTTCTACAGATTCTATTCTTACATATTTTTGAAATAATATAGATAACTTATTCATTTTTTTACGTCAAGTTTCCTAACTCTGATTTTTCTGATTTTTTTGCCACTTAAGGGCCTGTTTTTTCCATGATGATCCTGCACATACCCTTGGAAAAGGATGTGGTGCTCGAGAAGAAGGTATCCACAACCCTTTAGATCTTAACATAGAACAAACAACTCATGGTCTTGGTTATTGTCTTTTGTCTGAGATCAACAAACCTTCACTTACCATTAACATTCTCCCACAACAATCCTCTAAAGAAACTTCAACTGTAAAGCATCTTGAACTAATCGACACTAGTGGTCTTCATCATTTTACTTTGCCAATAATCAAACAAAAAACTACACCTTTGTTTAATATCAATGTCATCTCACAAAATGTTCATGATTTGAATACATTAGATTTGCTACCCTCCTATAATGGAGATAACAAAATATCATAATCTAGAGAAACTTGTGTAAGTATGACATCTACTACTAAGCAAGATGTATCTTTGACACAAATCACATGACCAACTTCTACCATTGATCAAGAGGGTATCTTGTCAAGAATAATCCAAGATGACTTGATCACCCTTCCTCCCAAAACTCGAAAGAAATGCTCTTACAAGACTTCATTCTATGCCTATCATAGAGTTCATGGTCACTCCACTAATGAATGTAAGGCTTTGAGTCATAAAATCCAACATTTTCAAGAGTTTGGTATGCTTCCCTCTATGGGGCACCTAAATTCTCTAATTAATATTTATTTTCACTCTAACATGCATTTAATCAATCATTTCACCTCACCCTTGTCCTGCACTCAGTGGGGGTAATGGGTTATGTAGCCTTGTCCTTGTATGTCACTTGTCATTGGCTCCTTTGGGTAGTCATTAACCTTTCATGACTACATAATAGCAAGCTTGGGATGTGTACAACATGCCTTAAGTTGGCTCGCATATGACATACTACCCTTTATTCATGACATAGCTTATTGGAAACATATGACTTGGCATAGGGATTTTGGAGTAAGCTCTCATGTCCTATTCTTCTACTTTAAATCAATTTCTCACAATATTGGTCTTCGCAACCACCTTAAATTGGGGGCATACATCACCACTCACATTTCATTGTGTGATTTTCTTTTTCCTGTGATTTCCTCTCTTGGACACATTTGGCACAATGTTCCCCAAGATGAGACCTTGGACTTATCCTCTCTTGGAAACAAGATGAGACTATTTGCACTTATCCTCTCTTGGAGACATTATGTAGGATGTTCCCTAAGATGAGGTATTGCATGAACAAAGAAAAATCCCTTTAAACAGTCCTTACACTATTTTGCATTAACAATGTCTATGAGTGTCAAGCATATGAATTTTCGCTTACTTCATAGAGCTCAAAATGACATCATCTCCTTTGTGGCTCCTTATTAAAGTTATTAGGAGGTATAACTTTGGTATGGTTGAGCATGAAGCCCATTTAGTGGGATGACTTTCCCCATAGCCACCTTTGTGTTTGTGAGTGCATACCAACTAGCGTATGTATATTCCCTTTTGGGTTTTCTTACTCGACAGACCACCAAGAGTTTCATCGCCCTAGAATGAGTAGGTATCTCCTTGAAAAAACAACCTATATTTAATCCACAACTAGTTGGACAAATGATCGAAGCTTGATCCACCCTTTTCATTTTCATCTTCCTAGTTCTTGCCATCATATGATTATGTATCTTGATGGTTTGACTTAGAATCTTGGATGTTGGGGTCTTGTGCAACCTCCTTGTACTTTTTCATTCATTGTCATTTGCATCTGTACACTTGGATCTCTCTTGAATGTCTACTTTAGTGTGAGTTTGAAGCAAGTTCATTCTCTCACTAAAGTGGGTGTTAAATGCATCATAGAAAAAAGGGTCTCTTGCTTGACATGGGAATCATTCATGATAAATTGGACTTAATGAGGCCTTTTTTCATGTGTTGTGCGGCATTTTATGCATCCAAACTAGGTCTTGGGCCCTTGCAAATTGATTAACATGATTTTAATGATATCATGTAAAAGTGTTGTAAAGTGTTGTAAGAGACTTTCATGCTTTTCTAGACTTAATGAACCCATTTCTCCCTAATTCAACATTATAAAATGTTTTTAATAACATCATCACATCAATCTAGAAGACTTATAACTTAAAATTAATGTTAAACTAGTTTTGTAATGTTTCTTGCACATTCACATTGGTTCTTGTGCCTTCCTAGACTATGTGGACCTCATTTTAGTGTTGTAAAGTGTATTTAATCACACTTTCACCTTGAATTCTATGTCCCAAGCCCTAATTGACATTCACATCATCACTAATAGTCCCCTATTAACTCATATTGTGCATCCTGAGGCTTAAATTGATCAAATACCTGACACGGTTGTAATTTAAACCTTATTTCCTTATCTTCTAGTATCTTAGCTATCAAAATGCTCCATGTGGGACCCATTCCTCATACATGGTGAATCAGGCCTATCTAGGTGAGACCCATTCACCATGGGTGGCGAATGAGTCCCATTTGGCCCAATTTTGACCTTTGAGCAGTTAAAAAGTGAAATTTAAGTTTAATATTACTTCATGTTGGCCTGTGATGAGCTATTAATGAGTAAACTAGGAGAAATTCCTATAAATATAAGTCTTTCAAGCCTAATTCACATCTCTCTTATCTCTTATCATTTGTTCATCCATCAATCTTCCATCTCAACTCAAGAAACTTAGGGTTTCATCATTGCAAGTCTCCAAGATATCAAATTTTCAGACGTTCAAGAGCAGATTCTTCATGTTTTGCTGCAAAATTTCAAGATCAAACATCATGGAAAGGTAATCAATTCCATTGTTGCATGTTTCATTACATTCTTTCATCATTTTGGTTTAGTTACCTAAAATGGTTTTGACCAAGGAAAATCCCCATGCCCTAACATCCAACTTCTCTCTTCCTTGTCTTGTGTGTTTGTAGGTTTAGCTTGGAAATCATTAAGAATCAAGTTGCAAAGTTTTTTAGGTCTTTTCTTCATTCAACAAGTCAAAATATCAACAAAAACTTACTTTCAACTTCAAAAAGCAGAGTTTTAGAAGCAGACACCTATAGAGAATCAAAGTGCAAAGTGAGAGGTTTGGATTCCACCTTTGAATATTCATAAATTCAAAAGTATACTCATTCGCCATGAGTGGTGAATGTGTCCCACTTCTAGGTCAATTTTGAGTTTTTTGCATTTTTAGATACCCTTTTGTCAAAAGCAAGTTCCAACATAGTTTTGGAGAACTCAAACTAATTCGCCCAGAATGGAAAATGAGTCCCACTAGGCTTGAAAATCAGTATCAACCACATTTCAATTGTCATTTATAGTCTTAATCCACATTCTAGGTGCACACTTTTAGTTAGGTTCATTTCTGTTAAGTTTTGCATTCGTTTCTAGTTCATTTCTGCATAACATAATGTGTTTTCAAACAAGTCACATTTCATAGGTTTTTACACACTTAGTTAATCAATCTTATCAATTATTTGCATCTAGAACATTTAATTTAGATATAATTTCATCATACATGTCTTAGATTGAGCGAACCACCTAGATTTTAAGTGTGGGATCTATCTCTTTCCATTCACTGAAAGATCCTAATCGAGTAAAAGAGACCTAGCATCCCTAGACCAAAAATCTATGGTTTAGTAGGTTATGCCACATTTTTGGCATTTTAAAAGTAGGGATAACTCCCACCTAATTTGGTTAATTGGGAGTCATTTCCCCTCTTGGAATTATTTTCCCATATTCTACTATATAATAAACACTCATCTCTCCCTCATATCTAGTTTAGATGAGTTCATATCAACTCAGTTAATTCAAGGGAGTGTTGATACATATTGTATCTTTTTGAGTGTGATAATATCATATTAAGTTATTGCACCATATTCTACCTTTTCATCCTCTTACTGCTCTCATGTAGAAGCTTTATCTTGGTTTTGTAGGTTGTCTTGGGTGCTCGAGCTCATCAACAACTCTTACATGGTATTAGAGCATTCAGATCTACAAGCCCTTTCTCAAATCTGAGAGAGATTCAGTAGTGAGATTTCTCTAGGAGAATTTTGAGCCAAAATAGACTATGCCATTGAGTCTAGAAGGCCAAAAAACCCCCATTTTCATATACAATTTTTCCAATTTGGACAAAGTTAAATTTGGGGCAAATTTTTTTGCCAATAGAACCCTTACACTCATATCAAGGTAACATTCTTTCAAGAAATTCAAAAATTCAAATTTTTTTAAATTTATTTTCCTACAATTTTAAATCAAAAAATATATATGTAAATAGTTTTTAATGCAGGTTTTGTTCTTTTATTTGTAAAAATCGTCAAAATCAAATTGAAAAAGAAAAAAGAAAATAAAATAAAAGTCAAAAAATATACTCAGAAATGACTGTACCCTGTCAACCCCCTATACCTACACATTTCCTTAATTTTTTTTTTTTAAGGGCTGCCACCAAACCTTTGTTTTTAATATTTAGCCTTTTAAGGCTTACGTATCCCTTCTTTATTAATATTAAGCCTTTTTGTAAGGATTTTTAAAATTATTCATTTTTTTAATATTTTAAAATCAAATCAAATATTCTACCATGTACTCTATGCCTCAGCATTCATGTCAAGTTTTTGGTGCCACTGCCAAATTGGTCTTTTAGCAGTTCACTAATTTCAGGAGAGGTCTAATTTTAACTGGAGGTCTACTATTTTAGCTGAGGTTCTAAAATTTTTGGTAGAGTTTCTATCTTTGATGAGCCCAAAAAATTTGGAGGTTTTCATCTAAAATTGGTAGTGACATCAGCATTGCATCAGCAAATTGGGGTTGGAATTTTTGCCCCCTCACCGTTGAGCATCTGAGTTTAGGAAGTCAACTTTAGAGGCCTCGTTCTCAGCCATATAGAGGCCCTTTTGCAAGAATTTTTTTTTATTTGGGGTAAAATTTTGTAGGATTCATAGTGGTATCATCCATTTTTTCTCAAGTGGTCCATACTTACCATAAAACTAGTTTTCTCAGTAGATCTGAAGTACAGTTCTCATTTTTTGAACTTCAAACAACTATAACTTTCGCATACGACCTCAGATCGAGGAGATTCTTGTTTTGAAAGTTGATATTTATTTGGGAACTACACATTAGTACTATTTTTAGGGTCTAAATTTGATATGAAATTATACTTTTAGTATTTAGGTCCAATTTTGGACATTGTAAAACTCTAGTAACAACACCAGAATGGTAAATAGACTAATTATAAAGTTCCACCATTATATTTTTTTTAGAGGGGATAATTGATTGAGGTAATTTGGGGATGTTTTCTTGTGGTGGTTTGATAGCATTCATTTAACATTGAACTCCTAACTCCATATAATTATGCATCATGGAAAAAATTAGTATGGAATTATCTAAGGGAAAAAGGTTGCACAGGCTATGTAAAAGAATCTATTCTTGAACCTACTAATGCTGGTGTAAAATATTTGTGGGAGATCAGTCATAAGAAAACTCTTGGTCACATTTGTTCACTAGTCTCTTTTGATTTACAATTTCATCTTGAATCATGCAAGACACTTAAGGAGGCTTGGGAGACTCTTGAAAACTTGTATGGTAAAAATAATAAGATTAGGGGTTATCAAATTGATAATGATTTGATGAATTTTGATCCCAAAAGTTTTGACCACATCCACTTAACTGTATCTCCAATATTAAGCAACTAAGAACACAACTAAAGGATTGCAAGATTGATAGGGAGGATTTACAATTGATTTTGAATGTGTTATCCAAGCTTTGTCCTAAGTATTCCATCTTTGTTTTTGGCTTTCACACCAATAGGATTTCTATGGGAACCACATATGGTGTGCCTACATTTGATGCCTTTTAAGATATTCTAATCCAAGAGGAAGTGAAGCTAATTAAAATGGGTCCCATCAAGGTTTCCAAGTCACAAGCATTGGTGGCTAGTGAGCCTAAGATATAGAAAGAATCAGGGCATCCTAATGAGAAACAAAAGAAGAAAAAGAACAAGCCATAGAAAGAATTTGAATCCTCTTTCTCAAAAGGGGAATCATCTAAGAAGGAGAAACCCACATGTGCATATTGCAAGAAATCTGGTCATGATGAACATCAATGTTATTGAAAAAAAATTGATGAGTTGGATATGTGCAGGATCATGATGGGCCAAAAAGTGGCGATATGATGCATATGTGGCTGACGACTTTTTTTTAACCTAAAATTGATGGAACGAAACGGGTTTGTAAAGGAGATTCTCATCTTTCCAGCAATATAAATTATGCTCTACTTTTAATTTAATAAATAATTATTATTCATTTTCTATTTGAAATACGACTAAAGTCCTAATTAATAGGCTGATTGAAAAATATTTATAGCTTTCAAACTGTATCATGTTTTTTGAATCCAAAACATTTGTCACATTCTATGCTTCACATACTATAGGATTAAAAAAAATGAATTTCATGAAGTTTTGACCAAGTTAAGGTGGTCAGACTACGTGCTTTTCTATTTTTTAAAATTTGTAATAAAAAAATAATAATTGGGTTTGTGTAGGATCATGATAGGCCAAAAAGTGGTGATATGATGGGTATGTGGCTGGCAACTTTTCTTTACCCAAAATTGATGAAACAAATAGGGTTTTTAAAGGATATTCTCATCTTTCCAACAATATAAATCATGCTTTACTTTGAATTTAATAAATAATTATTATTCATTTTCTCTTTGAATTACGAATAAAGTCCTAATTGATAGACTGATTGAAAAAAATCTATAGCTTTCAAATGGTATCACATTTTTTCAATCCGAAACATGCATCACATTCTATGCTTCGCATACTATAGGATTAAAAAAAATGAATTTCATGAAGTTTTGACCAACTTAAGGTGGTTAGACATACAAGTTTTTATTTTTTAAAAATTTGTAAGAAAAAATTCATAATTAATTATTTAGTTGGAAAAAATTACAAAAAAATATGCATCACATCGGGACATAAGTCCTCTACTTATATCTAAAATCTTATAATTTTTTAATCTTTTATTGTGGTTAGGGTGGTTAGGACACCTACTTATTTTTTCCCTAAAATTTAAGTACTATTGCATTGAAATTTCAAATTTTCACCAAATAGATTTAAAAAACCTAGTAGTTTAGAAACTACATCCAATTTTCTATAGATTCTATTCTTACATATTTTGAAATAATAAAGATAACTTATTCAATTTTTATGTCAAGTTGCCTAACTCTGAATTTTCTCTGATTTTTACACTTAAGGGCATGTTTTTTCCATGATGATCTTGCACATACCCAATTAATTATTTACTTGGAAAAAATTATTAAAAAAATGTATCACATTAGGACATGAGTCCTCTACTTATATATAAAATCTTATAAAAAAATATTATTATTTTATTGTGGTTAGGGTGGTCAGACAAACAACTACTTATTTTTTCCCTAAAATTTAAGTACTACTACATTAAAATTTTAAATTTTCACCAAATAGTTTTTTTTTTTTTTAAATAAACCTAGTAGTTTAGAAACCACATTCAATTTTCTACAAATTCTATTTTTACATATTTTTGAAATAATATAGATAACTTATTCAAATTTTTACATCAAGTTTCCGAACTCTGATTTTTTTGAATTTTTGGCCACTTAAGGACCTATTTTTTCCATGATGATCCTACACATACCCAGTTGAAGAATATTTTAGCAAAGAATTAAATCAAATTTCCTTCAACTATGTCAAATGATTCATCATCTTCTTTTAAAACAAAGTTGGAGAAACAAAAGGGGAAAGTACTTGTTGTAGTTGCAAATTTTGAGTTAAGGAAATGGATCCTTGCTTCTGGAACTTCAAATGACATGGCTTCATCATAGAGTATGTTCTCTTCATTTGAAACTTATTCATCACCAAACATCCTGATGGCTAACAACACATATATATGTTTTTGTGGGAAAGGATCTATTTGTGTGTTTGTGGGAAAGGATCTATTGACATAGACGAAAGATCATTCAATGATGTCCTTTTTTCTTCTTCATTATCAACAAATATCTTTTCTATCTATCAGATCACACATGGTGGGGAAGGAAAGAGTGTTGAGTTCACACTAGATTCTGTGATTATTCAGGATTTTCATAGTAGATATATTGTTATAGTTTGGGAGGAAAATCATCAATCTCAAGTATACACCTCACATTTTTCCTCTGATGTTCCTTCAGATGATGTACACACTTAGGCATCTAGTGTGAACATTGTTGAGGAGATTCAGTATGCTCAAGTGAATCTTTGTATTATTTCAACTAAGGTTCAAGAGACATGTGTTGAGAATTCATCTTCTATATCACCAATTGTTCTAATGATACTAGTATTGCTACATCCATTGATTCTTTTGATTTAGTGTAGCAGGATATTCATTGTCTTCTATACACATCTACTTGGGATGAATACTTGAGAGACATTGTAGGTTTTTTTTGTGAGTCCTATCTTGTAGACTTGGAGGACACAATTGAGTGCATACATATTCTCTTTGATGAAGTTACTTTGTCTTCTTCAGATGTTGATGGGAAACATTTTGACCCTCTTATTATTTACCCACATGATCATACCTTACACTTTGACATGATTGTGGCTACTATTGAGCAACATTTGGAGGTGACACCTTTTTCTTCAGATAAGATATATTTGTCTTTGGATTTCTCTACATCCATATCCACTAGGTTATGGATTTTCATCTTCTACAGTGTGGCCTAGAACACTTGATTTGATGGTGACAACTTTCAACATCAACACGGGGACACTTGAGTAGAGTTCTGAGACAACTTACATTTTCATCATTCTTCCTACATATTCCTTTCAGGAATGGGAAGATATCCTACATAAATCTTTGGTTTTCTTTCTTCCTAAGGGGAGGAATATTGTTCAATGATCATGGATCATCTTCGGCTTCTTGTGTCAAGCATTCACCAACAATGCAAGAGATTCTACATTGGGAGTCTGGATGATCTCTCTTCTTCTTCTCTCACTTCCATTATCAGCATATGAATTCATTTAAAATTTATGAATTCAAAATGTTGATAATAGATTCAAATGGTATGAATTATTATATAGAAATTCTATTATCAGTAGATACTCCTCCCAATTAATTGGTTGATCCATTGCATACATTTTGAGTATATCTTGTATAACTTGGTTAACTCTTTCAATTTTACCATCCATTTTAGGGTGGAAATTAGTACTAAAATTGAGTTTGGTTCCTAGTGTGGTCATAAGTGAGGTCTAAAACTTGGAAGCAAATAACTTATCTCTATTAGAAATGATTACCTCAGAAATCCCATGCAATCTAATGACTTCCTTTATGAATATTTTAGCAAAGAGTTGGGAATCATCCTTCACATTTCTTGGTATGAAGTGTGCTACCTTTGTTAGTTTATCAATCACCACTAAAATACTATCATGTTGATTCCGAGGTTTAGGCAATCCTATCAAAAAATTCATGGAAATTACTGACCACTTATTCTATCGTATATCATGAGGATAAAGTGTTCTCGAAGGGTGATAGTGTTCTACTTTAACTCACTAACATTCAAGACATTTGGTGACATAGAAATCTATTTCCTTTTTCATTCCTAGCCAAAATGAATAATTTTTTAGGTCAACATGCATTTTAGTCACCCCAAGATGTGCTTGATAAGTCACATTATGGCATTTTGCGAGAATTTTTAATCTTAAACCACCCTCTTGGACAATACATAAATTTGGTTTAAATAATGGAGGATTCCATCATTTCCCACATGGTACTAGCTAGATTAATCCTTTGCTACACTTCTAACATTATTTGCTAACAAAAGGGATCTTGTTCCTACATTTGCTCTATCTGTCATGCCAATTCGAATTTTAGCTATGAGATTGCAGCTAGTTTAGCCAATTAACTTAAGGAATTTTCAACGTGGTTTTATTTTCCCTTAACATACGAGATATCTATCTCATAGTTGGTTAAGAATTCGAACCACCTTCTATGAAGATCATTCAAATCAGGTTGGGTGAGCAAATATTGGAGTCCTTTATGATGAGTGTTCAACTTGAAGGGTCTTCCTACCAAATAGTTTTTCTATACCTTTAAGGCATGCATGATTACCACCAACTCTAAGTCATGGGTGGGATAGTTGAGTTCATGATCGTTCAATTTCCTAGACTTGAAGGTAATCACTCATCTATTTTTCATTAGTACTCCACCTAACTTGTAGAATGAAGCATTTTTCTAAACTACAAAATGTTTATCTAGATTAGGCACTTCCAAAATTGGTGTACTGGTAAGAAATTCCTTCAATTTTTGAAAAGAAATGTCACATTTTTCTATCCATTCAAAATTCCTTACTTTTGATGGAATGAAGGTTATGGGGTTAGCTATCTTGGAGAATTTCTCTATGAATAGTTGATAATATCTATCCAAACTCATGAAGCTCTCCACATCAGCCATTTTTTAGGAATAGGACATTCTATAATGGCTTGTATCTTGTTTGGATCGTCTACAATTCATCGGGTCAATATAATATGTCCTAGATAGTGCACTTTAGGCTAAAAGAAAGAAAAATTGGAAAATTTACAATATAATTTATGATCTCTAAACCTTTGCAAAAATATTTATAAATGCTCATCATGCTCTTGCAAAGGTTTAAAGTAGATTAGAATGTCATCTAGAAATACTAGAACAATTTTTTCCTAGTAGTCATGAAAAACATGGTTCATGAGACTCATGAAAGAAAAGGGGGAATTTATTAGGCCAAAAGGAACCACTAAGAATTCATAATGGAAATACCTAGTTCTGAAAGCTTTCTCTGGAATATCTTCTTCCTTGATTCTTAACTGGTGATAACATGACCTTAAATCTATTTTGGAGAAAATAGAAGCTCCCTTCATTTGATCAAACAAGTCATCAATTCTAGGTAGGGGATATCTATTTGAACAGTTACCTCTTTAAACATCTGTTAATCTATGCACAACCTCAATATTTTGTCCTTAATAAACAACATTGGAACTCGCTAAGGGGACACACTAGGCCATATAAATACTTTCTCCATTAGATCTTGCAATTGCATCTTAAGCTCTTGCAATTCAACAATGTTAATTCTATAGTGGTATCTATCTTGAGATAGGCTTAGCCCCTTGAACTAGATATTTTTTGAAATCCATGCATCACTTAGGAGGCAATCCTAGAAATTATTTAGGAAAGACATAACGATACTCTATGAGAATGGGATAGTCTTCAATACTAGTTGTGGGACCATCATTACCCTCTTCTACCTTCACTAGATAAATTTGTCCCCCCTTTCTCACTGCCCTCTTGAATTTCTTGGTTGAGATAAACCTTACAACCATTGGCCTCCTAATTCCTTGAAGAATGACCAACCTCCCTTGGTCATCTAGACATTCGATCTTCTTGTTGTAGCAATCCAATTTAGCTTGGTTCTTTTGGAATCAATCCATCCCAAGGATTAAATCATAGGACCCTAATGGAGTAACCCATAGATATACCTTGGTCCTTATAATCTGTAGGTCAATTTCATCTCCCCATAGGAAATACTTGATCTTTTTTTTCTTACCTAACCCAAACTCAAACTCCATCTCCTTTCAATGAAGACTCTTATGATCAATTTTAAATTTTTGAATAGCATGGGAGGAAATAAAACTATTCATGGCTCCTAAATCTTCTAGAATAGAAATGGGTTGGTTGAGAAGGGTACCTTGAGATTTTATCAATGAGACCTATTGATCTACTTGATAATTATCCATGGCTGCATAAACTATTATGGTGGGTTTGGAGGTTTTATTTGGATTCTTGGGAAAATTACTCATATAATTATCACATCCAAATGTCCACCATCCATTCATTGGTCATTTTTGGTCCTCCTTGCCTCTCTTTGAATCACATTGTACCACTTTTCTAGATGATTTTTTCCTCTTATCTCTATCTTTTTGACCTTCTATTGCATGGTTCCTCCGATAGTTTCAACCCCTCTTAATCTATCGAGAAGCCTTTCCTTTAGATTTATCTTTTTGATTACCCCTCTGTTTATTACTTAAGTCGTTGGAGGAAGGAGGCATTTTTTGTGTTCTTGCTTGCTCTTATGCTTTTCTTCAGTATCCAAAGCTACTAGTGGATCCCTAAAATTTCATCACTCTACTGGTTCCATGCTCAAGCCTATGACCTTTTCTTCCCCATTGTTATTAGGGTTTAGGGTTTTATCACTCAATTCATTTATACCCTCAATACTTTTATTGGCTTGTATTCGCTCATTGGCCAGTTGTACCTGGTCACTGTTTACTTAAGTGGCATTTTATGGCTATCACTATCATCTTTTTAATCGACCCCATCTTTCTAGTCACCTGCTATGCCTAGGAGGGTCCTCTTTAAAAAAATTACTTTCACCCATGTGATTTTAAGCACCCCTTAAGTTCATCACTAATGGTTTCTCGCCTATCACACATTCCCCTTAAACTGCCTACTGCCATCCTGTGATAAGTGATGCTTCATCCTTCTTACCACCCACATTCATTGCATGTCTCATGTTGTGTTCTAACCATTGGAGGGTAACAAGTGACCAACGATGTTGTTAAGCTTTTAACCCATTGTTGGCCCTAGTTCTATCACCAATTATATGGAGCGGTCTATAGGTAAACTCATGACCACCGATGGGTGGAGTTTTTCCCCATCATCTAGGTTCAATATATTGCCAGTAGAAGCTACTTGATAGAGATAGAACTCATGATGAGTGATGCAATTAATGATCTCTCGCTATGATCTTCTCATGATCAAATCAGTGGCTAGTATCTCATCACTGGCTTCTAATCCATCACTCAATGAGGTTCCTAAGTGGGATGTGAAGGCACGATGGGTGATGTGTTTTGGGATGTGGCTAAGATTTTCCCATGATCATCAAGATCAATGGAGGATGAGTTGAGGATGCAAATAGGTACATGACAGATTTAAAGCATCTCCTCACTATTTCTAATACAATCAATAAAACAAGTGGCAATTTTTAATGTACCTCATTGATCAAGTTTTGAATTAAGGGAAATCGACAATTGAGATGAGACATGCAGTAATTGATCCTTTTTCTCATGAAAGTAAGCTAGGATGGCCATGTTAATTGTGAATAGCCTCAAATTCCTCTATTTAATGAGGATTCTCTGCAGCTTGTTAAATCATTCTTAAATTACGATGGCACAAAGTTGATTGTTATGAGTACCAGATAAGTAATTGCAAATTTTGGAATGATGTAGTGTAAAAGGTGGCTACATGGTGTCTCCTAGTGTGTAAGTGTGTATAATAATTGCTTTGTTGTTACAGTTTTATTGTGTTTTGTGTCTGGTATCTGTGGGGGTTCTCATTGCTTATATGTGGGATTTTTTTGGAATTTGTGGTTTGTATTTTTTGGCATAATTGGCTCTAGTTGTTATTGCATCCTAAGAAAATGAGTGAGTTGAGTACTCCCATTACACAAGTCCAGAGGTCTAGAAGATTAAGTATGTAGGAGTCAGTTGCATATGTATCTAAAGCCAAACCTCTCTCGAAAGAGGTGCCACTTGTACCAAAAGGAAAAATAAGTGTATGCAAGGGAAGTGAGAAGTTTTTGTTAAGAGCACCTGTACCCTAAGGAATAGGATTGTGTCACAAGAATTGGTCAAAGTTGAAGGGAAGGGACCTATGTTTGTGAAGGAATTAATGAGGCCTGGTGTGGGTCCTAGGGTTTTTTTGAAGAATCTCATTGATCCTATTTTAATTTCTGATAATTCCTCGAGTGAAGAGGAAGGAGCTAGCCCTAACCCTAGCCAACTCCCTACTTATCTTGTGACTTATAGTGAATCTGACGATGAGATTATTATTGCAACTCCACTCTCTATAAAAAAGGCCCAGTGAGGGTGTCTACTTGGTGGCTGACAAGGTCAGGTAACACCTGTGTCCTCTTCAAATGGCTTCAAATGGTTTTTGGGTGCTACGGTGATTGGACTTCCATCTGGTCAGTTCATGGGTTCGTGTCATTGATAGCGATGGTGGTTACTCTGGTATTGGTGAAGGTGCCAATTTTGGTGATTCCTTTTGCAATTCTTGCGTGGCATATTTGACCAATAGCTTGGTGCTCTTTTTTCCTTTTGATTTCCCATGGTGGTGGTGTATGGTCGTGCCCACAAAAGGATATGAAAATCACATTAAAACCTTTCCTGGGAATTGGACATTCCAACAGGTGACTAATATCTCTCTATGGATGTTCATTTACTTGTCAAACCAGGGGACGTATGCTTTAAATGGCGCAACATAATATATGCACTAAGAAATAGTTTCAGTCAAAACTTAACAAAAATAAATACTTGAAAGGGATTCTATCTATGCTACATGAAGGTAATGCAAAGTTCTTTTAACTCAACTATGATTTGATTAAAACAAAAACCATAACAACTACAACTAAAACACAAACTATGAACTGGCCTTATGCTGCAGGAACAGGTACAGGGATGGATTCTCGATGCTGCAGGAGCAATACAAGACTAAGTTTGTATGAAAACTTCAAAGATGAAAGCTAACTGATGATCAACAGAAAAGAAAAACTAACTAACTAGCTATAGATACTTACTAAGTGGTCCCCCTTAGCAAGCATCTACTGATTACGCAGGTGCTGAACTCAGAACTTCATCAAACTTTATTCATGAAAATAGAATGGTATACATTGCTTTGTTGATATAGAAAATAACAACAAACTCTATCTCTTGTCAAACAGATTCTGCTTCTCATTATCATACTGACTCTTACATGGTATCTGTTATATCTCTATCACTATGATTCTATATTACTCTAACTATCATCTCCTTCCTCACTCATGCAGGAGGAGTACTTTATTTAAAATCAGGAGAGCAACTAACTAACTAACCCTATCAAAGAAAGACGTGGAAGTAAAGTGTATCCCAGAATCAAGGAACAAACTTCATAAATGAATTTATGCGTTCGACCCGATCCAGAGAGAATCTAGTGCTCCACTCTTTCCAGATTGACTGTCATTAAAAATCTTTCCCAACGGTTTTGGTCAAAAAGTCTTTGCCAAAGCTTCCTCGAAGTCGTGCAGGAAATAGACTTTACTGCAAGGCCGAGATTGGCTGCGCTTGACTTGATCATACTTCTTCAACAACCTACAAAAAAAAGGTAACATATGCAAAAGAAAAGGCGTATGGTACATACACAATATCCATTCATTAATCACATATTTAAATTTATTTCATCATTCAAAAACTGTATGCGATATACTAGTCATTTAGGGAGTCAATGAGGTAATAAATGTAGTCAAGTCAACACAATAAGCTGTAGGAATATGAAAATGTTTTGCTACAGGATATCCCCATAAAAGGTTTCAAAAGAGTTTTAAACAACCACAAATAACAAAAGTAAAAGGCATTGAAAGTTCATAATATCCAAACTATGAGCACATTTTGGGCTCATTAGTGTAGACATGCAAAATTAACATTGTGCATTCGATCAGGTTAATTCATCAACTGAACTAGATTTCACATTAGGTCCATTCATCACTTTCATCCATTCATTAGGTAATCTCATCTCCTAAGGTCATTTATTTAAAATCAAATAAACATTATCATCAACCTTTTAATAAATCAAACATCCACTTAATTAAATCAAACCCCAAATCATACTTCATCCTTTTCTGAATTAAATAAATCAAGTATTTAAGTCCTAAAAGGTCAAATCAGCCTAATCATAATTAATTTAATCTAACCATGATTAAAAGCTAATCTTACTCACTTGCATTCTCTAGATATCTCCACTTGCACAAATAAATCAATTTATTGATTTATTAAAACCCTCATTTTCACTCAACATGACAAGTTGATTTGTTCCTCCAACATAACATTTATTGCTCTTTTTCTTGTCCCCCTCTCTAAATTTATTGCAAAATTTGAATTCAAATTCTCCCTCTCATGGGCACTCTTCCCAAATCTTGCACATCCATTGACCTATCACCACTTGACAAGTGGCCTCTTCTCATTGGAGGATATTTAGTCCCACATTCACCCTCTTGGCCAATATCTCATCAAGGAAATCTATAAAAGAAGGCCTTAATCCTCATTCATCCATCCACAAAATTTATGCAAGGTTACTCTCTTGGTTTGAGAACTCATCTTGCTTTTCATCCTATTTGCATTTGCATCATCTTAAGCTTTGATCAAGGATTGGGAAAGGGTCACTTGCACATGTGACACCAATCGAATATGGAATAGGTGATTATCTTGCTTTTGAAATGTCTTCTTGATGTTTTTTTTGTTACTTGTGGCATTTCTTTAGCATAGATATTTTATTTCATAGAGGTATTTGCATATTTGTATGCTTAGACTAACCCTTCTAATGAGTATTTGAGGTTGTTTTTACTTGTAGATTTAGGGTACTTCATTGTGGCACTAGAAGGAGGGCTGGTTTAAAGAGAAATTTTTTCACAATCTTGCTGTTAAAATTTTCCTACCATTGGAAATTCTATCACTGTGTTCTTATTTATGTGATGTTTAGTAATCCTAGCAATCTGCCATTTATGGTTTCTTGTTTGTTTATATGGGGGGATGTATTGAACTAAACATTATTTTTCCTTAGGTAATCAATATCTATGTGACATCTTGATGTGCTGCACTATTGCCAGTTTGCTATATGTATCTGCATATCTAAAGTTTTCTTGCATCTCTGTCTTCATTTTGAGATTGATTAATGTTGTTGTTTATTGTCCTAACTGTGCCATTGTTTTCATTAAAATCTGCTCTTGAAGTCACAAATCAATAAATAATAAGTCATTGATGTAAGGTTTACTATCTAATCACACTATCACTATGCATTAGGCAGTAGCTTCATATACAACTGAACAGTTTGCTTCTTAAAATGATTTGTTGATCTCTGTCCAAGGCATTGTTCCTACAAATATTGTTGGCAATTGAATAACAGATCTCTACTTGTGTCATTGATGAGGGCGCAACCCGAGACTTAGAAAATAACCCACAAACAAGAGAATAATTTTATTATTCAGAAAATGGAGCTTCTTACATGTAGAGGATCTCAAATCCCCATGTTCTACAACACATGCAAGTTATAGAAAGCTACAGAATCACCCTTTCGCAATACGCGAGCTTGTTCCCCAAAAAGTTACCCAAAAAATTAGAAACCCGCCCATAAATAGAGTTCATATTTAGTTTGGAGCCCAAACCACATTCAAATTTGAGTTTAGGTGGTTTGGCACCAATAAATTACAACTTGAAGTTCAAATTTCAAAAGAACATTTGGAATTGTATCTTCTAGAAAGTGCACCAACTTTCTGGGGCCATAACTTTTGATCCGGGACTCCAATTCAAGAACCGTTTGAACCATTGGAAAGGTCTTGAAGTCAATAACACGCTTAAAACGTGCTATGCTAATTTTGGCAAGTTTTGGGGCCCATCCGGGAAATCTAAGTGCCTCAAATCTAACTCAGAAGATTTTCAGGTGCAAATATGGGAAACTAAAACTGCAATATCTTTCAACCCAGAAATAGAAAATAAAACTATAAATTGGGAATTTCATTATGATGAAAAGGGTATCTAAAAATGTAAAAACATCTAAAAACTGATAAAATTGAAATTTAACTATTTTTGGGTGATGCAAGATTGCCCTTACACCACTGGATGCTCCTGCATAAGTCATTTTATATGTGTGGGTGCCTCCCAAAGATTTTTTTTTATCTCAGAAATAGGCAGCGTGGATCGATTTCTTGAAACATTCTAACTATTTCTTTATGGTCTAACAAGTTACAAATTATATACCTTTCACACAACGTTCTCCTTAAAATATTTTATAGACATCTTTATGATACTAGCACTGCCAATAGTTCTTGATTTCTATTGAGGCGCCATGAACTAATCGAATGGAACCTATCAAATTTTCTATGTCATTTCATCCATCCACTTTGAAGATTATGTTGCCAACATTCCTGATCCCATGTCTACTGTGCAATCATGAAATCTGTTTTTTTATTATTGAGCATTAAAGTATATGCCGAGGCCAGTTGGTATTAAATGCGTGTTTCCTATGCAACATGAGTCAAATTATTGGGGGTGGTATCTAGTTTTTATTATACTCCATTTGAATATAGCTAAATCTCTCTCTAGTAGAAGATAGGAAACAGTAGGAAATACTCGCTTAAATCTATATCGTACTCATGCCATTTTCTGCTGAAAATCAAATTATTAGATATTATCTTTAAATGCATTTGAAAGTGATTTGATTGACAAATGTTGTTCTTTCACTCAAAATAGATAGTATGGCATACTGACAACAATATAAATCTGATTTGAACAATCTAAGTTCAACGACCCATTACATTATCTCAGCTATTTGTTCTCAAAGTACGCAGGACTATCTTGAGGGGATTTTGAAGATACATTTATGAGATGAGTAGAAAGGACGTGGAAAAGAGAGTATGTTGGTAAAGAGTTATTGAACATCGATGTTAAAATTCTAACGTACACCTTCCTTTTGAGGATCCTTAGGTTCATGCACTCGATCTATGCGTACCTGGTTACAAGAAGTTGGCAGAGTCCAATAAATTCATGGTCACTAAGTGGGAGACATTAAGAATATGCAGCTGCGATGGGAAGATGCGAGGCTTCGAGGGATGAGAACAGGTGTTCTTAATTTTAAAAGAAAACTCTATCATTTTCACTGAATTATTGGTTTTTCTTTTTTTTTAGTGAAAGCTAAGACATAAAATTTCTTTAAGTGACCAAATTTGACAGCGCTAATGACCAACTTTGGTACTTATTCCTCATTAACTTTTTGTTGAACATTACATTTGATCTTTTACTAATGAATGGCTTTAAGAAATGACTTTAGTAAACAATTCGATGCATTTTCCTCCAAAAATCTCTCACGCTATATTATCATGTTATTTTAGTCAACGTTTGAAATTGGGAGGGAATTTTTGAAAGTTGTAGTCCTTATAATTGACAAAGTTTATGAGCTTTCAAAACTTATTATATCAGTTTTTGATTATTTTGGAAAGGTAAGTGTTTAGAAGGGTGCTTGTGAAGGATTTCTTCTCTATGGTTGGTTTATGAGCTTAATAACTTTACCCAATACTAAGGTTTGAAGGAAGGTCTTTCACGAGTATGATATCTTCTCAATGAAGTCAAAAACATAGTCCACTTATGGATGCTTTCTTTTATTATAATACTCATATAAATCATTAGTCTTCCAAAAAGAAATCATGTTATTATTTGGAGTTAACTATCAGGGTATGTGTAGGATCATGATGGGCCAAAAAGTGGCAATATGATGGGTATTTGTAGGGTATGTGGCTAACGACTTTTTTAAACCCAAAATTAATGAAATGAAAAGGGTTTTTAAAAGATATTTTCAGCTTTCCACCAATATAAATTATTCTTTACTTTGAATTTAATAAATAATTATTATTCATTTTCTATTTGAATTATGACTAAAGTCCTAATTGATAGGTTGATTGAAAAACATTTATAGCTTTCAAAAATTATAACATTTTTTAAATCTGAAACATGCGTCACATTCTATGCTTTGTATACTATAGTATTACAAAAAGAAAAATTGGATTTCATGAAGTTTTGACCAAGTTAAGGTGGTTAGACGTATGAGTTTTCATATTTTTTAAAATTTGTAATAAAAAAATCATAATTAATTATTTACTTGGAAAAAAATTACAAAAAAATATGCATCACATCCAGACATGATTCCTCTACTTATATCTAAAATCTTATAAAAAAATATTATCATTTTATGGTTAGGGTGGTCAGACAGACACCTACTTCTTATTTTTTCCCTGAAATTTAAGTACTACTACATTGAAATTTCAAATTTTCACCAAATAGATTTTGTTTAAAAAAAATAAGCCTAGTAGTTTAGAAACTAAATTCAATTTGCTACAAATTCTATTCTTACATATTTTTGAAATAATATAGATAGATTATTCAAATTTTTACATCAAGTTGTGTAACTCTAGTTTTTCTGAATTTTTTGCCACTTAAGGGCCTATTTTTTCCATGATGATCCTGCACATACCCATCAAAGAGGATTTAATGTCCTAAATCTCACTTGATTATCTTTTTATGGAATAGGTACAAGGAAAACAACAAAAGAAGGAAGGAAAAGTGAAAGGAAAAGGTACAAGGAAAAGGTACAACGTTAAAATGAAGGATGTACAAGGTACAAACGAAGGAAAGCAAGGAGGAGGCTAGTAAAGAAAAATGAGGGGAGGATATTTTGAAAAAAATCAAAGTGTTTTTAAGCGCTTTAAGTGTTTTTTCAATGCTTCTTCAAGAAGTTGTTTATCTTTTCATTTTAGGACACTAATTTTCATTTGGATTTAAAAAGAACACTTTGGTTTTGCAAAGGCTAAAACGAACTTTAGGATCACAACTTACTAGATTTTGTTTGGGATTAACAAATTGAACAAGCAAATTTCTCACACTTCATTTGGTGCTCTAAAAAATGAATCAAATCATTGCTTTGAAGGATAAAATGAATGTGTGCTTTGATTGTTTTGTAATTATTTACACAAAGTAATATCATCAAAAGACGTATTTGCTTCTCTCGCGCCTCACGATGATCTTGAGAATCAAAAGGCTTTTGGTGACATTAAGTTGTGTAAATAATTGCCCATACACACTTCGATTTGGGTTTTAAAATTGAACAAAACACTTTGCGAGTGTGAGTTAGGTATATCGCATGTGTTCTCCATTTATTTCTAAACAAAGGTCAATCAAACTATGGATGTGCTTGCTCGCTATTGTTTACCTTTAGAGGGGCCTGCCTAAGAGACACATCTAAAAGGAGAACTCGAAGGTGACTCTAATCGGTTCTTCATTCAAGCCGGTATATAAATGGATAAGACTAAACTGTCAAGTCCTCATGGTATGTAGGCTTTAGCCGTACAGTGTCTTTCAGAATGGGGTACTACCATAAAACGTATAAGAGCCCCTAGTAGGATTGATTAAAGCCTTTAGTGGCTTGATGGACGCTCGTAAGGTGCCATGTCCCCGATGTTGTGTCATTAAGATCCTTGTTTATAGTAGCCATCCAGTCCATCCAATGAGTTTATCAAAGTGGTGCATTGGAACTTAGATTCCAAGAAGTTACATGCCATGTCTGATCTTGGTTGAAATATAGAGGTTAAGACTTCATTCTTAACATGACTTTATATTTTATCATTGGTTGCATGTAAAATCATCTCTTCTACTATGAAGGGCGTGAGGCAAGCCCACTAAGAAAAATGTACCAATTGAGCTAGGATGTTACATTGCTTGTAAACATAGTGTTGTATTTGAAAACATTTGCAAACAAACACTTAACAATATCATTAAAATTTCAAACCCTTTTGGAGACAAATTTCATTGACTCAATCCATATGTTATTTCTTTCCCTTGGGATTCACATTCTTAGAGGTTTCTAAACATTGGATTATATCTCAATTTATCTCCTTAAGTAAACGATAGGAAACCCTTGCCTTAAGTTCATTAAATTTCCACATAACATATCTTGTGGAGTTTGAAGAAATTAAGACATTGGACATCTTAGTTTGAAAAATTAACCAAAGAAAGTGTTTTTGGTAAAATAAAGCCATTAAGCAATGCTAAGAAAAATGAATTTTCATATGTGATTGCAGACTCACAATTCCCAAAACAAAAAATTATTGGAAATCCAAAAATGAATGTTCAAATGAAATCGTTTCTTGGTCACATAGATCTTTAGGAAGCATTTGCATGCTCTTCAATACCTAGGTCTAGGAAAAAAAAGTGTCTTTTTTAGGTTCACCTAAGGATCAAAACAAATCAAACCTCTTTCATCCATCTTTCAAAACATCAAATCCATCCCACAAATCATCTTTTGGGAAAATCTTAAAATCATCCTTGATACTAGGCTTTGTGGTAAAATCAAAAAATCATCCAAAACATTAAGACCATATCCTTGAAAACATTACCAAAATCACCTTTTGCTAGGAATGTGTAAATGCATCCTTTTGCATATCCTTAGTCAAAGTTATCCAAATCATCTAGCCTAGCTTAGTATATGTAGATGAATCCTTCTTCATATGCTTAGAAAAAGCTATCATCTTATTTGAATAGGTGTGGGAAAATGCATCCTTCTCCTCGCACATATTCAAATAGTCATCCTTTGAATGAATACATCCCTTAGATCATTATCAAACATCTTAGGGTTCGTTTGTTCAAAAATCAAAACAAAGTCAAAATCAAAGTCAAGCACAAAATCCCAAATAAAATCAAATCCAAGTCCTAAAGCCTAGTGTCTCATTCAAGATTTATCAAAAAACCAAAACATTCATATCATTCATCATCATATAATCACCTTTAATCCCAAAAAAAAAAACATCATAAAACTTTCACTTTGGGACATAGAATAGAGATTAATCGAAAGAATCAAGAGATTCATCTCCCATATTCTCAAAGATTGATCACCATTTTATGGTTCTAACTAGATCTCAATACAAGAAGAGTATGGAAGCCAACAAAGAAATACCCGCTTCAAGTGATCTTAGCCAAAACACTCTTGAAATTAATCCCATTGTGGATGGAAATCTCACAATTAACCTTCCAACGTCATCACAAAACCCACAAGAGGAAACCCAAGGAGAGGATCTTACCTTTCAAATGTCTCATGAAGAAATAGCTGAAATTCTCCAAAATCCGGAGAACCATAAAATCATCAACATCATGATGAGAATTAACCCTTCGTTATACATGCTTGAACTAGCAAAACAAGGGGCCAAGTTACCTTCAGATTTCGATGTGAGTACCATAGTGGAGACATCATTTCCTCCAATCTCATCCACCATTCCCATTTCATCCACACCTCCATCCCACAACATCATACAAAACATTCCACAAATCACGACATCATTTGCTCCAACACAACCCAATGTTAACAAGGGAAACACATTTCTCAATGCTCTTCAAGCACATCGCCTTGTTAATAACCAAAACATGGATGCAAACGCCACCTTAGAATAAAACATACCAAAAAATCCATTACACAAGAATGTTCCTCTCACTTTACATCATGATCCATCATCAAAAAAATTTCACGGAGCGCCTCAAATCCCCCTCCCCACAAATTCACAAGAGGAGGGAGACATGTTCAAACTAGGGGGAATTTTTGACACCACAACACTCTCGCAAGGATTCACCCCCCTTACATTTCCACCTCTCCCACCATCACCATTATCATCTACACCACTCCTTGGTTTAGGGCTTCCCCCTCTACCAAGTATCAATCAAAACAACATCCCAACCATTAATCAAAGCATTTTGCCAAATGCTCAAAACTTATTGTTGACATCACAACAACAAATGAAAAACACACAAGCAATCGAAAAATCATCAAACACCCCCACAACATTGCAAAGCATGGTCTCTCAAGGGCCAATCACATCGACACCACTTACAACATCAACAACACCATCCGCCAATCAAGTAATCAATACGACAACACCATCCACCAACCAAATAATCAACATGACATTATCACTCACTACAAACACCATTCCAAATCCACCACCACCCCCACCACCACCAACTTCCACCACATCAAGTTAATATAATGTAGCCTTGTAAGCCACTTTTCAAAGAGGATACCAACAAGTGCAAAAACAAAAAGCTGTATACCTAGCTACTCAACAAACCACTCAAGCTGCGCAAGTCCCCCAAGCAGCCCAAGCCACACTTCAAGAACAAGAAGCCCAATATTTATTGCAACAACAACAACAACAAGCTACTCAAGCAACACAAGAATTGCGAGCACAAAAGGTGGCTCAAGCACAACTCCTATTGTATCAACAAGCAGCACAAGCACAAGTCACCCAAGCGCAAGCTCAAGCACAAAATCAATATCAAGAACAACAAGCACAAGCACAACTTCTTGCACAAGCCACAAAATTGCAAGCATATCAGCAAGCATTGAAGCAATACCAAGAGCAACAAGAAGCAGCAGAATTGGCAGCCCAACAACAAGCATTGTGGGAACAACAACAACCACAACAACAAGCATTGTTGGAACAACAACAAGCGCAACAACAAGCACAAATCCTAGTGCAACAACAACAAGATCAACAACAAGCATTGTTTATCCAAAAACAAGTGGAAGCCTACTTTGCTCGCTAGAACATGTAGATACCATCAAATAACACACCGATCAACCCATCCACCAACCCATAATTCAAACACCCCCAAACACTTTCATCCCACCCCCTGACCTGCAAGATGATGTGACAACACAACTCAGGTTGCTTTCGCAACAAGTGTTCGATATGCAATCTGGATGAACAAACAAAACACCAAGCAACTTGTGTCCCTACCCATTTGATAGGAGCCTAGACATGAAACCATTCCCCAAGGGATTTGAGATCCCTAAATTTGACAAATATCGAGGGACAGGAAACTGTAAAGATCACATCAGGGAATTTCAGGTTCATTGCATGAAAGTCACATATGACGATACCTATCTGATGTGGCTATTCCCTAAGAGCTTAGAAGGTAATGCTATAGAATGGTTCTCTCACTTACCTTTAGGCATTAGAACATTCCAAGAAATTAGGGATGCATTCATTAAGAACTACGCATGTAACATTGCAATGGATGTCAGTCTCGAATAACTCTTGGCTCTGAAACAAGGAAAGAATGAATCTTTCACTTCATTCCTTCAACGATGGTGATCCAAGGCCAATCAGAGCAAGTGGACAATGCAAGAAGAACAACAAATTTTTACAATCATCACCAACCTGGAAAGCTGCTTAGCATTCCATCTAAAGGTTCAAGGTATCACTACATATGAACAATTGATCTCCAAGGCACTCAGCATTGAAAGAGCCCTTGTGACTCAACCCACAGAGTCAACATCATACCATGAACAAAAAAATAACCACCCACCATCCAATTACAATGATAAACCTCGTACATGGGCAAGGAATAAAAATGTTACTAATGATGGTGTCGTTGATGCCAAGGTGGTCATTAGTGGCCCATGCCAAAATCCACCCACACCACAAATCCAAACACATAACACTCATCACATGACATATCAACCCAACAACAATCCAACCATCAATAACCTTAATGACCAAAGGGGACCACCTCAATGTAAAAACTATCCCAAACGAAAATACACCAATTTGGGAGAACCATTGGAGGACATAATGAAAAAATTGATTGACGAAAGGCTCATCAAGCCTCCTACATTTGAAAATTATCAAGAACCTGATGTCAAACCTCCATGGTATAATGAAAATTAGCTTTGTGAATTTCACAAAATCAAAGGCCACACCACAGATAGTTGCATGAGACTCAAAAACATTATCCAAGATCTCATCGATAAACAAATCATAAACGTGGAACAACCTACGGGAAATCAGGATCTTAAAATCTACATGAATCTGATGTCGAATCATGGCAACAAAGGAAATAAAAATGATAAAGGGAAAGGCAGTGTAAATCATGTGTATGAAATAGTTGTTGCCTCCTTAAATGAAGACTGCATGGTCATCACCATCAAGGGCACCCATGTCGAAGATTGTGGAGTCACCACAAGAGGCGACAAAGTCGCCATTGTAGAATCGTCTCAACCAAATAGAATCCCTTCATCTAGATCCATTCCTAGTGGAGCCTATAATGTCTTAGACCAACTCAAGAGAACGCCAATACACATCTCCATCATGGAGTTGTTAAAAATATCAGCAGCTCACAAAAATATCCTTGAAGAAGCACTAGCCTCATTTATTTTCCCTACAGATCTTGATGTGGAGCAATTCCAAGCTATGGTCGGAAACATCATAACACCTAATCTCCTTACATTTTCTGACCAAGATTTCCTCGGCCAACCATCTCACAATCATGCAATTCACTTGGAAGCCATTGTATACAAAAGAAAAATAAAAAGGGTCTTGGTGGATGGAGGTGCAGGCTTGAACATATATTCCTTAAGCCTCTTAAAACAGTTGAAAATATTAGAAGATTCCATAGACAAAGGAAAGGGCATCACGATCAGAGCATATGATGACCAAGAAAGAGTGTCTCAGGGAATAATTAAACTCCCTATTCAAGTAGGGCCTACCATCATGGAAACTACTTGCCAAGTCTTGGATCTTGACTTACCATAAAATATCCTCCTAGGTCATCCATGGATCCATGCGATGAAATCCATAGCATCAACCTTCCACCAATGTGTAAAATTTACACATAATGGACAAGAGGTTACTGTCCATGGAGATCCTGAACCATTCTCATATTGCAAGAACCTTGAAGCCAAATATTACAAAATCCCCCAAGTGCTGAAAAATGATGAGGGCCCATCCACATCATACATCGATCCCGCCACCCTCACATCCACTTCTGAGATAGAGACACCCACCATTCCCACCATATTAGACATCAATCTCATCATCCAGGAGGATGGTTGTGGAAGTTACAAGCTACATAACAATGTTTTTGTTATAGGAGAGTTACCACAATCTCCTATATCATGGGGATGCCCACAAGAAAATCAAGCTTCCACATCACAAATGTATCCTAAGGATTATCCCGAATTCACAAGATGGGGAGACCTTGGATAGGAGGTTATTGAAGTAGATCCATCCCACATGCTCTATCAAGATGAAAGACTGACACTAGAATTACCAATGGATGAGACAAGCAAGGGCCTACAATTGATGCTCGCAATGGGTTACGACATAAATCAAAGATTGGGACAAAATGACAATGGCCTCATAATACCTATCATGCCAGAGATGCAACCCATAACAAATCTTTTCCTTGGATGTACCCCTTCGAGAATAATAATACGTGGCTGAAGTCCTCCAATTAGAATGGTTAATATTTCTCCTTAGCCAATACTAGCACAAGTACACTCACCAATATCCATAAATAGGGACATACATAGCTTTATAACTGAGGCATATATTAGTAGCGATGACGAGGACCCCATATCCAATCTACCTAGGTTATTTGAGGACACTACCCTTTGCATGATTAGTACCTTATCTTTTGAATCTGATCATAAAAATCATGAGATTTGTTTAGTGTATCCCCAACTAATCGACTATGACCAACAAGGACCACCAGTTCTTGATACATTCAAAAACAATGAGGTGCTCTCAAAATTCATGGGATTGAGGGATAACATTCTAGATGGAGATCACAAGGAAGGGTTTATAATGGATTTGGACACACATGCCTATTACAGGGAAACAATTGAATCCTTTAGTCACAAAAGTGAGAAGCTAAGAATCATATCCAAGTCTTTGAGTGAAAACCACACTATGGCACTCTCTGACAAGAAAAAAGTAAAAAGAAAGGACGTATCCAATGGTGAAAACCTCTCTGAGGCACCTGAGGATGAAGGATTCAATCTTCCTTTAAGATCTATCATCACAAAAAGTCAGCACTCTTGGCCGAAAATGTAATCTTGTCAACCTAGGAATAGAGGAGACCCCGCATATCACATTCTACGCGGAATCACTATTATCAGAAGAGCAAGAACTCCTAGCATCATTCCTAAGGGAAATACAAATAAACTTCACATGGAGTTATGCTGATATGCCAGGACTTGATCCAAATACTGTGGTCCACCACCTAGTAGTGTATCTAGATGCAAAACCTGTCAGACAAAATCTTCAAAAAATGCATCCTCAAATTGCTTTGTTAGTCAAAATGGAGATCAAAAAGCTATTATATGTTGGATTCATTGTACCAATTGATTATCTAGAATGGGTATTGAACTTGGTACCTATTTCAAAACCTGATGGAGCTATCAGAATCTGTACAGATTTTAGAGATTTGAACAAAGCATGTCCAAAGGATGATTTCCCGCTTCCTAACATCGACATGATAGTAGACATGATAGCAGGACACAAGATGCTATCGCTAATGGATGGATTTTCAAGATACAACCAGATCATGATAGCAAAAGAGGATCAACACAAGACGGCTTTCACATGCCCATGGGGGACTTACTGCTGGAACATGATGCCATTCGGCCTAAAGAATGCAGGAGCAACATATCAAAGGGCCATTAAATTTATCTTCCATGACATGATTCAAATAACGGTCGAAGACTATGTTGACGACATCCTAGCTAAGTTAAGAAAGAGAAAAGATCATATAGCAACCCTAAGTGCTATCTTTGGCAGATTAGAGGAATACAAAGTTAGACTAAATCCCAAGAAGTGTGTCTTCAGTGTACAATCAAGTAAACTACTAGGATATATATTGTCCATGAGGAGTATCGAAGTGGATCCAAAAAAAGTAAAAGAAATCCTCGAGATGGAATCACCAAGGAATTTAAATCAATTGAGAGGTCGCCAAGGAAGACTTCAATCCATCCGACGATTCATAGCACAATTGGTAGACAAGCAGAACCCATATTCCCACCTACTCCATAAGGGGGTATCATACAAATGGGATACAAAATGTGAAGAGGCATTCAACAAAATAAAGGAATATCTACTGACACCGCCAATATTAATGCCACCCATCCCCAACAAGCCATTGATCTTATATGTGTCAGCAACAACAGCAACCCTTGGAGCCTTACTAGCCTAGCGTGATGAAAACGGAACCGAGAGGGCTATCTACTATATCAGCAGAACAATGGTTGGTCATGAGCTAAACTACTCATTCATTGAAAAAGTATGCCTCACAATAGTGTTTGCATCCCAAAAATTCAAACATTACATGTTGGCACATAAGATAAAGCTCATCGCAAAAATTGACCCCCTCAAGTATCTACTATCAAAGGCAATGCTCACAGGTAGAATGGAAAAATGGGTAATGATATTGTCAGAGTATGACATTGAGTATGTTGAGTGGAAATCCATTAAAGGTCAAGTTATTGCAGATCAACTTGTAGAGGCACCTATTTATGTGGAGAATCCTCTTGTATCTGAATTTCTAGACGAATCCATCTTTAACCTCAATGTAGCTGACCACTGGAAACTATATTTCAATGGTTCATACACACATCATGGATTAGGAGTTGGTGTCTTCTTCATCACCCCACAAGGGGATTGCATACCAAGATCATACAAATTGGATTTTCCTTGCACTAACAACATAGCAGAATATGAGGCTTTGACCATAGGCCTCAGGATAGAAATGCAATGGAACATCATGGCTCTAAAGTGTATGGAGACTCTCAGCTAGTGATAAATCAAGTCAATAAGGAATATCAGACCAAGGATGATAAGCTAACTCCATACAAGAAATTGGTGGAGACTCTAAAGGAATCCTTCATTGACACAACATCCGAGCAAATTCCAAGAACCAACAATAGAGCAGTTGATGCCATGGCTACAACTGGGTCACTATTAGAAATCCCCCATAACATGCCAAAATAAGAATTCTTGATTGAGTAGCTTCTTGTCCCCACATTCGAGGTACGGGAATCGGAATATGTGTGTGAAATCATTGGTCCTGGCGATCCTTGGTATCATGACATCTATACATATCTTCACATAGGAGTCATACCCGCTGACCTACCATCGAGCCTAAAAGAACCTTTATCAAAAAGGCATCTAGATTTGTCATCCTAGGTGATACCTTATATCGTAGAAGCATAGAAGGTACCTTGCTACACTGTCTAAATGTTGAGGAGGCATTAACTGCTCTAACTGAGGTTCATAACGGTATTTGTGGCTCACACTCGAGTAGAATAACCATAGCCAAGAAATTGTTGAGGATGGGGTATTATTGGCCTACAATGGAAAGAGAGGCACGGGATCATGCTAAAAGGTGTTTACAATGTCAACAGTATGGGGAACTCATCCATGCTCCTGCTCAAGAGCTTCACCCGATTATCACACCATGGCCCTTTTCATAGTGGGGACTCAATCTTATTGGGAAAATCACACCCACCTCATCCAATGGCCATAAATTCATCATAACTGCAACTAAGTACTTCACAAAGTGGGTGGAAGCCATACCCATGACGTATATCACCGGAAAGCAGATCTCAAAATTCATCCTGAACTATCTCATCTATTGTTATGATGTCCCACAAGCCATTATCTCAAATAATGGGACACCATTCAAGAACTAGGAGGTTCATGACTTGTGCGAGAAATTAAAAATCTAGCATCGCTTCTCCACCCCATACTATCCCCAAGGAAATGGCCAACCGAAAGCCACGAATAAAACCATCCTCAAAATCCTCAAGAAAATAGTTAATGATGCAGGTCATGACTGGCACTTGCAGCTTAATCCCGCCCTCTGGGCTTATCGAACAAGCATCCACACATCCACTAGTGCCACTCACTTCTTGTTGGTGTACGGATCAGAAGTCGTACTCCCCATTGAGATTGAGCTCCCATCCCTTAGAATATCACTGCAAAATCTCATCACCAATGAAGAATATCGGGTTTCAAGACTAAATGAGCTAGAGTTACTGGATGAGAGAAGAAAAAATGCTTTAAATCACTTGCAAGTCTATTAGAATAGACTCAAACGGAGTCATAACAAGAAAATCAGAAGCAAGACTTTCCAAGTCAGAGAATTGGTCTTAAAAGAAAATCAGAAGAATGTCCTGAATCCCAGCAGCAAAGGCAAGTTCAAACCCAATTAGTTAGGGCCTTTCATCGTTACAGCAAGTTATAAATCAAGGGCATATCAGCTATCAACACCTGAAGGGGAACCTCTACAAGAGCCAATAAATAGCTCCCATCTCAAAAAGTTTTATGCCTAAATCTTCTAGGGTATAAAACCAAAAATCCAAAAAAATCAGAAAAAGTCCTAAAAAAATGGTTACTTTGGTGAAAACTTGGAAAACAGGCGTCTTGGTGACAACAAAAATATAAAAAAAGAAAAACATCCAAAAAAATCAGAAAAAGGATAAAAAAAATCATCCTATGGTGAAAACCACTTTGGTGGCACTTTGGGCAAATACCTTGGTGAAAACCTGGCAAACAGGCGCCTTGTGTAAATAAGCACTTTCCATCCACCAAGATCTTTACGACTTGTTCAACATCATCCCTCCATTTCACTTTCACCATTCATTGCATTCATGTCTCCATCCATCACACATCCACTTGCGTCTGCATCATAGCTTGGTCTTGTGTTCATATCATGATCCCTCCAAGTACTACTCAACCCATCCTCAAGGTCAGTTTGTCCTGCCTTTATCGAGGTAGTCTATTGCATCATGCTGGGGGCATGTTCTCATCAGATCAGATTCGTGTATGGTCTTAAAGTCCTCAAAACCAAAAATCCAAAAACATCAGAAAATCAAAAAATCCAAAGACAAGTCAAAAAGTTATTCAAAAAGCCAAAAACAAGGTCGTCTTGTCAAACTACATCATCTCTGAGCTTGAACGTAGGAAAGGTTGATCTTTGATCATCCCTTGAGACATTTAGGTCAGTCCTATAGGAGTCTGTCATAATAAACTGACATCTCATCATGTATATCTTCATTTGTAAATCGGTCAAGTCGTTAGTCGAACTATGTGGTCTCTGCATTTATAACGTAGGCAAGGATAATCTATCGATCAGCCCCCAAGACCCCTAGGATAGGTCTTTAGGTTAGTCTCTCAGCCAGAATCTCATAAAATCATAAAACATTGAAAAATTGAAAATCAAAACATTTGTAAAACCTTGAAAAATACAAAAAATAGCCTCAAAACATTGTAAAACATAAAAAACATCCAAATATTTGAAAAAAATTCATCCGCCTCATCTCGCTTGCACTTGCAATAAACACCATTCATAATAAACTGATTGTCATCCCCAACCTTTGGTGAAACAGTTAGAAACAAGTCTAGTAGGTTAAAAATAAATCTCAAAAGCGTCAAGTCTCAAGTCTCTGTCAGTACGTAAACAAGTTGATCAAGTCTTTGTGTCGATAGTCCATCATCCAAATAGTCCCATATCAATCATATGATAACATCATGTCCTAGGATGAATCCTTCCTGTAAGGTGTTTTATTTATCAGAAAGAACATTTTGGATAAATGAAATGACATGTCACCATCCACTAACATGTCCTAGGATGTATCCTTCCTACAATGGGCATTATCTTTTGGCAAGAAGTTTTAGTTCTTATCCTTAAAAAATACATTCCCTTTTGGTTAGTGGTATTGAAGAACATCAACTTGTTTGTGTGCTTTATCTTTTTCTTTTGACTTATCTTATTGCGCTCAGTCCAAAGACCTCTCGGTGATATCTGAGTGAAGGATTTAGAGAGATAGGAATGGGGCGACGATCATTATTCTTTTGTCTGCTGTGCTTGTTGGAAATTCTTGTAACATAACTTGGTGAATACTTTCTTTGTTAGATATGTATAGAGGATGTTTTGGATGGCTTGTTGACTATTGCATTGATTGGTTATACCTTTCTGTGTTTTGGTCTGAGATGTTTGAAATTTCTAAAGTGCATCCTAGCAAGGTTTTCATATGTCGGGTGCGAACAAGAATACTCCTATCTATTTGTTGAGTCAAAGTCCATCACACTAAGTACAAGGCCATCCTGGTCCTTTATACCTTGATGCATCATGCTTAGGTGTGTTATCAAACATAAAGTAAGTGACCCTTTAAAAATCCCAATCCTTGATAAGCAAATCATCCATTTCTCATCATCAATTCTCATCATCATTTCTCATCATCATCATCATCATCTCTCATAATGTTGGCTTGTTGGACCCTCTTGTCATCATCTATTGTCTTCCACACTAACATCACAACATAAATATTTAATCATCATCACGAATACATCCATCATGCATCCATTATGCATTCATCTTGCATCCATAAATCATCAATATTCTGCATAGCATCTCATATGCATAATCATCATCATAATATAGATCTGTTAGTCTAAGCATCTACATAAATCATCTGTTGCATAATAACAACATATCACATCATCCATGTCATCCATCATCACATCATATCATCATTCAAGTTGTTTAGGATAATATAGATTTTCTATTCTAAGCATCTTAAAACCATATCATTGGCATCATAATCCATAACCATGCAGTTTGAACCTCTTTATCACGAGATCGACCCTCAAATCGAATATTTTTGCTTGATCTCTCGAGGGTGCAATGTACCAGTGTACTTTCCACTAGGGCATCCGAAAAATCAGAAATTTTTTTATTTTGATCAAGGCCAGTTTATTCTTTGAACCAACACAACAAGTACATTGCTTCAAAGAGGGGCAAAATGTAGACATGCAAAATTAACATTGTGCATTCGATCAAGTTAATTCATCAACTAAACTAGATTTCACATTAGGTCCATTCATCACTTTCATCCATTCATTAGGTAATCTCATCTCCTAAGGTCATTTATTTAAAATCAAATAAACATTATCATCAACCTTTTAATAAATCAAACATCCACTTAATTAAATCAAATCCCAAATCATACTTCATCCTTTTCTGAATTAAATAAATCAAGTATTTAAGTCCTAAAAGGTCAAATCAGCCTAATCATCATTAATTTAATCTAACCATGATTAAAAGCTAATCTTACCCACTTGCATTCTCGAGATATCTCCACTTGCACAAATAATTCAATTTATTGATTTATTAAAACCCTTATTTTCACTCAACATGACAAGTTGATTTGTCCCTCCAACATAGCATTTATTGCTATTTTTCTTATCCCCCTCTCTAAATTTATTGCAAAATTTGAATTCAAATTCTCCCTCTCATGGGCACTCTTCCCAAATCTTACACATCCATTGACCTATCACCACTTGACAAGTGGCCTCTTCTCATTAGAGGATCTTTAGTCCCACATTCACCCTCTTGGCCAATCTCCCATCAAGGAAATCCATAAAATAAGGCCTTAATCCTCATTCATCCATCCAAAAATTTTATGCAAGGTTACTCTCTTGGTTTGAGAACTCATCTTGCTCTTCATCCTATTTGCATTTTCATCATCTTAAGCTTTGATCAAGGATTGGGAAAGGGTCACTTGCACATGTGACAACAATCCAATATGGAATAGGTGATTATCTTGCTTTTGAAATGTCTTCTTGATTTTGTTTTTGTTACTTGTGGCATTTCTTTAGCATAGATATTTTATTTCATAGAGGTATTTGTAGATTTGTATGCTTAGACTAACCCTTCTAATGAGTATTTGAGGCTGGTTTTACTTGCAGATTTAGGGTACTTCAGGTGGAATGATTGAAGATATGGTCTAGGAATCAACCCTAATGAAATGAAATGAATTTTGAAATTATCATGAAATTTAATTACATTTGAGTCGGATGCTTGTTGCTCCCTTATATTATAAAAGGGATTTCATGGCTCAATGTAGGGGGTTCTTATAAAATTTTGAGTCTAGTACATCCTAGGTGAAACTCAAAGTGTAGAAAGCTAATGTAAATGCAAAATGCTTAATAAATCTACTTGGAAATTTAATTGGGTGTAGGTTATATATGTAATAGTGTCGAATGGATTTATATAGATTATTGATATTGAAACAAATATAAATTCCAAAAAATATACTCTTCTTTGGTAAACTTTTATAGATCATAAATGAAATTATCAAAGATCTTTTCGTTTTTCATCAATGGTTCAATTGGATGTATGGGTTTATTTCTTTGATTTATCTCAAAGGGTTAATTAGAATGCTTGAAAAAGGTCATGGGTTTGTGAGAATTTGTGAGGATTTGATAAGAAGTGATTTTTTGAAGTGTGAGTTTTTGTATTGCAAGGCATTACAAAGATAGCCCATCTTTAGAATTAAATAATCTGTGTATTATTGGTTGTTTCATATTTGACTCCATATACCCAATTGATGAGGCATTGACTTGTTTATTAAGAATTCATGCAACTAAGTGAATAAGTAGTATGCCTAGCCATGTATTCAAAATAAAAACAATAATTATTAAAAAAATTCCAATTTTGAAATGTAAGTTTGAAATGCATCCACATTCCTAGAAAAATAGACATTTATTTACTCAAAGACCTACCAAATTCTTAGTGAATTTTGTGCATTTGATTCAAATAGGAATGAATATGTGTTGAAGTGTTCTTGAGAAATTGAAATACCAAATGAAGACAAGAAGGAATACCCTCCTTTGTCCCATAGAGCCTAAAGTGCAAGAGTAGAGACCTCAAAATTCTCTATTCGTTGTGTTGGCCACTAACCTTAGGCAATTATTGAACATAAGGGTTGGCTACCCTTTAGACAATTACAAGGCTTAGCTTGAAAAAAAACCAATAGAAATGGTGACTCTGCTGTGGAAAATTTCCATTCTCCAGTCATAAATTGTTGTATTATAGAGTCAAATGGTGTTATAAATTTGAACATCCCATTCAAATATTGTAGAATTCTTGAACCCGGTGAAGGTATTCATAGCAACAAAGCTTGAAGGATTTGAAGGTGAATTCGCTATTGGAGAAAACCTAGAATGAAAATTTATTTTCAAAATACTTCATCCCATTTAGAGTATAATCCTCAAAAGTGAGGTGGCGACTCTAACTCAAAGAACCTGACAAAGGATATAACAAAGATTCAAATATACAAATTTCAATATCAAAGGTAGATGGTTGCTCTAAAATTCTAGGTATTCTCATGAAATTGAAGAATTTATTGGAATTTTCAAGATATAGGATATAAATATTTCCCTATTTGGTGAAATAGAACTAAGGTAGGGAAATGAATGGTAAGCTTGGCATAGTCTTAAAGTGAAATTGAAAATAGATGTCAAATCTTGTCATATTCATGAATTTCACTTGTTGAAAGATACTATGCAAAGTAGACCTCGAAGATCTATATTGTAAAGGCTTGAGATCATAAATGTAAAGGAACTTGAATTTCCTTTTGATAACATTGACAAGTTTTACAAAAGTGGTGTAAGATGTCTTGTCAAATTGTACATCTGGAAGTGAACTTGAATGCAACATGACACATGATGGGTACCCTTTGTCACATCAAAGGAATTTTAGTACTAAAAGGTATAGGGCCATAAATTTTAGTGATATTTATGGTTTTCCAAATATTGCACCACCTAAGCTCAGGAATAAGATACCAAAATTCAATGGAGAAAAGTCTGAATCAACAAGCAAGCATTTGCAAGAGTTTGGGGATATAATGGGGGATTATGATGTAGATCATGAGGATTTTGTCATGAAGTTTTTTGTTCAATCTCTGAAGGATGATGCCAGAGATTGGTTCTTAGATTTTCCAAAATGTTTTATAGCTTCACAGGATCAATTTAAGGTGACCTTTATAGAATAGTTTGGTGAGGATCAACCCAAATGTGGTAAGGAAAACTTAATGAATGCCCATAAAAATGAAGATGAGTTGGTTCGTACTTTTAATCTTAGATTCACAAAGGAAATAATGGAAATCCCATAAAATATAAGACCAAATGATGTTGAATGTTTGGTTGTATATCTTGGTTCATTTGATACCAAAATGAGTTAACTATTAAGGGATAAGGAGCCTGCATTATTGCATCAGGCATATCAAATCTCCATGGAAATTGAGAATAATTTGAAATAATCAATAATGAAAAGATATATGGCTATAAGTGTTGGTTATCCTAAGGCATCTCATGTAGATGGAACTCATGGATTATATAATAGAAATGATTTTCAAGGTTAAAATGCCTCTATTGCAATGATTTCCCCATTATCAAAGTCACTAGATCATAGTGAACTCCAAGTTAAGTGTCAAAAAAAATTGAGCAATTTTGATCAAAAGTCTTATGTTCAAGAATTGTATGAAATGAAAAGACACAAGGGAGAGTTACCACATAAACTAAATTTGATATTTTTAGATGCTTTAAAAAAAGTCCCAGAAAATTTTAGACCTGAAGAATTATTGTGCATTGATTTGTTTTGTGAAATCTATGAATTTTGGTTGAGCACTTTACCAAAGGAATTGAAGCCTCACAACCTTGGTCAAGTACCTAATTGGATGAGGATTTTGGAATCAACCAAATTTGGTCATTCACAAAATTTGCATTCGCAAAGTAGAGACAACAATTGTTCTTTTGAAAAGAATCAAAGGACAGAGCAACATAATATTGAGAAAGAAAGGGATACATGGGATGATAATAAATAAAATATGTATGAACTCTTTTCTAATGATATCTTAGATGGAAGAGAAGTAAAGGGGACACCGGGTGTTGTTCCATGTCATGTAGTGATAAATAAAAATAGTACATGGGTATGTGCAGGATCATGGTATGCCAAAAAGTGGCAATATTTGTAGGGTATGTGGCTGACGACCTTTTTTTTCACCCAAAATTAATGAAATGAAAAGGGTTTTTAGAGGAGATTCTCAGCTTTCCAAAAATATAAATTATGATTTAATTTGAATTTAATAAATAATTATTATTCATTTTCTATTAGAATTATGACTAAAGTCCTAATCGATAGGCTGATTGAAAAACATCTATAGCTTTCAAACGGTATCATATTTTTTGAATCCAAAACATGCCACATTCTATGCTTTACATAATATAGGATTAAAAAAGAAAAATTAAATTTCATGAATTTTTGACCAAGTTAAGGTGGTTAGACAGACGAGTTTTTATATTTTCTAAAAGTTGTAATAAAAATTCATAATTAATTATTTACTTGGAAAAAATTACAAAAAATATGCATCACATCCGAACATGAGTCCTCTACTTATATATAAAATATTACAAAAAATATTATCATTTTATTATGGTTAGGGTGGTCCATACACCTACTTCTTATTTTTCCGAAATTTAAGTACTCTGCATTGAAATTTCAAATTTTCACCAAATAGATTTTATTTATTTTTAAATAAACCTAGTATTTTAGAAACTAAATTCAATTTTCTACAAATTCTATTCTTACATATTTTTGAAATAATATAGATAGCTTATTCAAATATTTACGTCAAGTTGCCTAACACTGATTTTTTTGAATTTTTTACCACTTAAGGGCCTGTTTGGCATACCATGATCTTGCACATGCCCACATATGTGCTACTGACATTTCATCACAAACCAATGATCATGACCATGAAGGGGTACCCTTAAGTATCCATTGTGAAAATTTTGGATATGATTTATGTAGTGATTATTCTTCTTGTGATGAGCATTATATTGACCACCAACTTGATTATTCTTCTAATGATTATGAATGCTCATATAAGGATGATCTAGAGGTGTTTTCTTCACCTAAAGAATGCAATGATATGAATATTGATGAAGTCACTTGTCCCCAAGTAGATGGTCAAATTGTACTTAATGCATATTTGGAATGTAATTTGGGTTTTTCATCAATGGAGCATGTCAGTTCTATGAATGATGAAGAATTTGAAGATAAAAATGTGTGTGCTTAGTATGTTGGTACTGATTATGAAGCTAAAAATGATGAACATGCTTTTGGTCCTATTGTTCCTGGGAATTATATGAAGCAAAGGAAGGGTTAGGTACACATGAAGAAGATAATAAGGTAATCATGGATGATAAAAAGCTTCCATTATTAAATGAGCAAACTGCACATTATGACAAGCACATGAATTTTGAAATAATGTCATCACCCATTAATAATATTGAAAAGCTTGCTGATTTATCTGAATATTAATTTCCAGAATGTGAGGTGAAGGTGTTAACCATTGATGATGTGAATGAAATTGAGAATCTATTTGCATGTTCTTCTAGTGATTATGATGATTTTGACAATCACAATGATATGCAAGGTTTAGATCCTCATGCTGAGAAGGAAGATGTTTTTATAACACGAATAAAAGTATGGGATAACCCCTTATATGATGAAACTCTACTAGTTTGTGAGATGGTAATTGATGATCCCTATTGGTGTAGAAATAATCCACTCTTTGTTGAAGGACCTAATAAATGTTTGGAAAATCTCATTTGTAAATTTGAGGGATGTGGTATAAATGGAACATCAATGAATAGAGATCGACCTAAATTTTCTCTAGAGAAAATTAATTTTGGTTATGTAGTTATCCAGTCGTGTGAAAGATATGGTTGTACAAGTATTGGAAGAATGGTTTGTTCACAACTAGATGGGTAGATTACATTTGATGATAATCAATAGTGTAGATCAAATGTGGTGATAGTTGAACTTGATAATTCCTCACATGATAAATAATTTATAGATAAAGATATCATTGACCATGATTATAATCCTAAATGCAATGTTGATGAAATAGAGGAATATACTCCCTTTTCTATGGTACACAATAACGTGATTGAAATAGAGGATGAATTGTTATCCATACATGATAATATGGATGACATGCATATGGGAAAATGAGGATGTTCCTCCTTGAATAATCAATTAATTCATCCAAAAGAGTACAATGGTTTTGAGCCAACATTGTTGTACATATTGATGAAGATAAATAGTTTAATGAACCCTTAGATTATGTTAATGTTGCAGGACTGCTTGATTTATATAGAGAACTTAGTAGTGCAAATAGCATCAAGCATGAGGTAAACCAATACGAATGTGCACTTGAGTTATTTGTAGAAGCTCCACATTTTATGGACTTATCACAAAGTTGTTTCCATATAATGAGGTCAACACCTATGCAGACTAGAATGAAGATCCTCTTGAGTTTGTATATTTTCTCTCTAATACTCTAGGAGACACCGAGTCAACCATACTAAAGAGTGCTTATGAAGGATTTCAGTTTGAGGAAAAAATTTAATGTGATGTCATAATCTTAGATCAGGTGGAATATGAAAGTTTTGTCTTTTCAACTCATTTGGATGAGTTTATGGTGTAGCAAGATGGTGAACTAGGAAATTTCATAGCAATAAGAATTGATGATATCAGTCATGGTAATACTAGCTGCTCATAAATGCACAATGCATATGTTGATTCTTTGATATCAGAGCAAGGTAAGGTATTTGACAAAGGAAAAAACTATTTCTAAGCTTTGGGGGGCCATAGGGCCTCCAATTTGGAAAATGAAGTCAATGAAAGTGTGTGAGAATATTTTTGGGATGGGAAATGAGGGTCACATCCTATATCCGTATAACCATTCTCATTCTTTGTGCTAGTTTGTTCAACTCGAGATGTAAGATCTTGATATGCTCACAAGAGGCATGCATCCCGAGTCAGAGCCACTGGTGGAGGCCTAAAATTTCATTGCTCTACTAGTTCCCTGTTCAAGCCTATGACCTTTTATTCACCATTATTATTAGGGTTTAGGGTTTTATTGTTCAATTCATTTATACCCTTAATGCTTTTATTGGATTGTATTTGCTCATTGACTAGTTGTACCAGGTCTTCATTTACTTAAGTGAAATTTTATGGCTATTGCTATCATCATTTTAACCAACCACATCTTTCTTGTCACCCGCTATGCCTAGGAGGGCCCTCTTTTAAAAAATAACTTTCACCCATGTTCTTTTAAGCACCCCTTGAGTTCATCACTAATGGTTTGTCACCCATTGTGCATTCCTGTTAAACTGCCTACTGCCATCCCGTGATGAGTGATGCTTCATATGTCCTACCCCCCACGTTCATCACCCATTGCATGTTGTGTTCTCACCATTGGAGGGTAACAAGTGACCAATGATGCGATTAATATTTTAACCTATCATCGGCACCAATTCTATCACTGGTTATATGGTGTGGTTTAATGGTAAACAGATGACTGCTAATGGGTGGAGTCTTTCCCCATCATGTAGGTTTAGTATATCGTTGGTCAAAGTTGCTCGATAGAGAGGGAACCCGCAATGAGCGATGCAAGTAATAATCTCTGGCTAGGATCTTCTCATGATCAAATCAATGGCTTGTATCTCATCACTGGCTTCTGAGCCATCGCTCGATGAGGTTCCAAAGTGGAATGTGAAGGCATGATGGGTGATGTGTTTCAAGATGTGGCTAGGATATTCCCATGATCATCAAGATCGAATACAGACGAGTTCAGGATGATAGAGTGAGGATACAAATGGGTATGTGGCAGCTTTAAAGCATCTCTTTGATATTTCTAAGTATGATCAATAAAGCAACTGTTGATTCTTAATGTACCTCGTTGATCAAGTTTTAAATCAAGAGAAATTGACAATTGAGATGTGACATGTAGTAATTGATCCTTTTGCTCATGCGAGTGATCTAGGATGGCCATTAATTGTGACTAGCCTTAAAATCCTCTATTTAATGAGGATTCTCTATAGCTTGTTAAATCATTCTTAAATTACCATGTCACAAAGTTGATTGTTGTGAGTACCAGAGAAGTAATTTTAGAGTTTGGAATGAGGTAGTGTAAAAGGTGGTTGTATGGTGTCTCCTAGTGTGTAAGTGTGTATGCTTATTACATTGTTGTTATAGTTTGGTTGTTTCTTGTGTCTAGTATCTATGGGGGTTCTCATTTATTATACATGGGATTTTTCTAGAATTTGTGGTTTCTATTTTTTGGCATAATTGGCTTTGGTTGTTATTGTATCCTGAGAAAATGATCAAGTTGAGTACTCCCATTACACAAGTCCAGAGGTCTAGAAGATTAAGCATGCAAGAGCTAGTTGCATACTTATTTGAAGCCAAACCTCTCCTGAAAGAGGTGCCAATTGCCCCAAAAGTAAAAAGAAGTGTACTCAAGAGAAGTGAGAAGGTTTTTGTTAAGAGCACCTATACCCTAAGGAATAGGATTGTGTCACTGGAATTGGTCAGATTCTAAGGGAAGGGGCCTGTTTTTGTGAAAGAATTAGCGAGGCTTGGTGTAGGTACTAGGGTTTTTTTAAAGAATTTCATTTCTCCTATTTGAATTTCCAATAATTCCTCGAGTGAAAAGGGAGGATCCATCCTTGACCCTAGCTAATTTCCTACTTCTCTTGTGCCTTATAATGAATTTGATGATGAGATTATTATTGCAACTCCACTCTCTATAGAGAGGATCAATGAGGGTGTCTACTCGGTGGCTGACAAGGTCAGGTAACACGTGTGTCCTCTTCTAATGATGTTTGATTTTTGGGTGCTGTGGTGATTGGACTTCCATGTGGCTGGTTCGTGGGTTCATGCTATTGATAGCGATGGTGGTTACTCTAGTATTGGTTAACATGCCAATTTTGGTTATGCCTTTTGGAAGGCTTGCATGGAATCTTTGACCAAGGGCTTGCCACTCTTTTCATCTTTTGCTTGCCTGTGGTGGTGGAATGATTGAAGATATAATAGTCTAGGAATTGACCCTAATGAAATGAAAAGAATTTTGAAATTATCATGAAATGTAATTACATTTGAGTTGGATGCTTGTTGCTCCATTGTATTATAAAAGGGATTTGATGGCTCAATGTAGGGAGTTCTAATAAAATCTTGAGTCCAGTACATTCTAAGTGAAGCTCGAAGCACAAAAAGCTGATGTAAATGTAGAATTCTTGATAAATCTACTTGGAAATTTTCTTGGGTGTAGGTTATATACGTAAGAGTCTCAAATGGTTTTATACAGATTACTAATATTGAAACAAATATAAATTCCAAAACATATACTCTCCTTTTGTAAAATTTAACAGATCATAAATGAAATTGTCAAAGATCTTTTCATTTGTCATCAATGGTTCAATTGGATTTTGGGCTTTATTTCTTTTCTTTAACTCAAAGGGTTAATTAGAGTTCGTGAAAAGGTCATGGGTCTGTCAGAATTTGTGAGGATTTGATAAGAAGTGATCTTTTGAATAGTGTGAGTTTTTGTATTGCAAGGCATTACAAAGATAGTCCATCTATATCAGAATTAAATAATATGTGTATTCATATTTGACTCCATTTACCCAATTGATGAGGCATTGACTTGATTATCAAGAATTCATGCAACTAAGGGAATAAGTAGTATGCCTAGACATGGATTCAAAATAATAACAATACTTATTAAAAAAATTCCAATTTTGAAATGTAAGTTTGAATTGTGTCCACATTCCTAGCAAAATAGATATTTATTTACTCAAAGACCTACCAAATCCTTAGTGAATTTTGTGTATTTTCTTTGAATAGGAATGAATCTGTGTTGAACTGTTCTTGAGAAATTGAAGTACCAAATGAACATAAGAAGGAATACGCTCCTTGGTCCCATAGAGCCTAAAGTTCAAGAGTAGGGACCTCAAAATTCTCTATTTGTTGTGTTGGCGACTAACCTTAGGCAATTCTTGAACATAACGGTTGGCTACCCTTTAGATAATTCCAAGGCTTAGCTAGGAAAAACACCAAAAACTACCTCCATAGGTTGGTTTAAGATTTTAGGTTGAGTGAGCTCGGTTGCGTATAGAATATTCATTCAATCCTAAGATAAAATTGTTCACCTAATCCTCTTCTTCTTCTATATATGGAACATGATGGAGTAAGCTCATAATTTTGGACTTGTATCCGGCTACCATCATTCAACCTTGGTTTATTGAATGGAATTTGGCCATCTTTTGGTCTTGCTAATGAGTAGACATGTACTCCTTATGAAATCACTTATTAAACTTGTCCCAAGTTAGTTGACTGATATCATAGTTTTTTATTTTTTCCAAATGTTCCCACCATAGTGATGCTTCTCCTTGTAGGTGAAAAATGGAGATCCTAGCCTTAGTGCACTTAATTCCATTAGCCCAAAATACTTGTTCATTCTTATGAGCTATGCTTCAACGAAATCCTCACCCCTAGTCCTATCAAACTTAGGGGCTTGCATTCTCTTCAATTGTTGAATTAGTGAGTATTTTCCCACTCCTTATTGTGACTTAGATTTAGAGTGATTGTAGGTGGTAATTCTATAGTTTATCTCTTATTCCTAACTTATATTCACATTGTGCTCCCTATTTAGCTCTTTAGTTCCTATGCCATTATTATGATTAATTCCTATGACAGTGTTGTGATTAGTTCCTATGAAAGTGTTGTGATTAGTTCCTTGCTCCTCTTTCCTTGTCAGATCCTCAATTTAGCCTATAATTCTTCATGTAAGGTAGGACATTGTGATGATGCACCCCTACTTGCATGTAACTATGAGAGAGGAGGGCTAACCATGTTCAAGTCCCTAGGTCATAGAGGGCAAAGAGTGGAAGGCTGCAGTAACTTACCTTAGCTTAACATGATGTTGGGGAGTGCAGGAAGAGAATGATGAGGACTATAAAGTCCTTCAATCACCCTATAGACCTGAAATGCAAGATGAGGCTAGGTGAGCTAGTTTATTGGGATCAATTCCATGCCTCAAGGAGTTCTCTGTCTAAGGATGAAAGTGCAGTCCTGGGACAGTAGGAGTGTTGGATGCCTTATAATAGAAGGTAAGGTAACTCTTCATCCCATGATAGTTGTAGAGGATACCCTATTTCATTCTATCCTTTAAGAATAATTTTAAGACATGTACTTGTAAGGACTACATTCCCATAATACAAGAGTTCATTTAAATGAGGACTTCCCTATTAATAAATTGATCATAACAATTGTAGAAATTCATATGGATGGTTGTCCTATCAACTAATAGAGCAAGAGGTATTGAGTAGATATTGCATAGAGCCAAAATATAGTATATTTTAATTTTATTTGTATATATTATGACTAGAAATATTATTTAAGAAAATAAACCCAATAAGACAATAAAGGAATGAGATACTTTATTCTTTATATCAAAATTTTTGACCAACACTATTGATAAGGAAAATCAATCCATTAAATTTTAAAAGAAATATTATTCAAGAGTGATTTACTTTGTTATTCAACAAGGATAACTACCAAATATTGTTTCAAGGAATTTTAACCAATTCCTATGGATCTAAACAAATCAACAGACTAAAACTTAAATTGGAAACCATTAAAGTCCTACTCAAGTAAACTATTACAACTGAACCAATGCTTATTGTCAACACTCCAACACCTTTGGTTGTTAGATAAGAAATTATTTCAACATATGAAACTAACAGATAATAATAAATCTAAAGTATGCATAAATAATAGATTAAATTTCCCAAATCTACGTATACAATAAAGTTATTAATAACTGTTATTTTATATTTATAGTTGTGACATGTTTCTAGACACTTTTTTATAGGCAACATTAAGCAGTTCAATAGGCTATGTTACCATATAAATCATCTCTCTATTAATATATATCTTTGACTTTCTTCTCACTCGTAAATAGTGAAACATATAAGGTGTCTCATTCAATGTTTCTTGTATGCCAACCATATTCACACTTGGATATCTCAACCAAAACGATAGTGCTTAACAATGTTTATGATGACCTAAGTTTATTCCTATAAATATTGAAGGGTATGGTGGATCATTATAGACTTTCCAAATATTTTATCTTTGATATCATCACCTTGATGAATAGATGGCAGAACTATACAAATATATCAAACCAAGAGAGGAAAGCTTTTCCAATAAATGTACATGGTATGACTCTATCATCAGTTGAGGATTTGTGAGATGAGCACATCTTAAGTTCCTATGAATAATTTATATTCTAGCAATAACTTATACATTGGTTGACATGCTATATGATTAACATAGTTTGCAGGTTGCAATCTCATCTACTTATTGTAGATATTTCTCTAGCACATAGAGTAACCTGATTACAAGGTACAATGGATATTGTAAGTTACGTATATGACTAATGAAATATCTATGTAAATTATTTGGAAAATAATAGTTCACAAAAATGGTTATGGTTGAATAGTTCAAGGGTGTTGACTATATATATAAAATAACAATGTAGGGAATTCCTCTACTATTTGAGTACGATATAACCTCTTTATGTATGAGGAAACAAAATGATTCAAATTTTTCAATAATAGAGATTCCAAGATCAAAAGAAATTCTCATTAGGGTTACAATAGAAAATATTAACTGCAATTAAAGAAGGAATCTAACACCTAAGTTTAATATGCCTTTGAAACAATAGTGAGAAAATCCCTACCCACCACCAACAAAGATATTTTCTTTAAACTTTCCCTCACCTCTAAATTTAGTCATGCTCGATATTCTTCTTCTCTTTTCCAAATTCCTCCCTCCCAAAATGAGACATTTCAAGTTGAATTAAAGAAGAGATAGATGGGTTTCTCCATGGTGTGATAGTCAAAGTTATTTCCTACCATTTCTCCAATTTTAGGTCACCATGGCTCTTAGTGGTTCTTATCTCCTCTCCTATCTCTACTTCATCACCCATTCCAACCTTCTTAATCTCCTTGGTCGAGGGTTTCTAAGATTCTTCCTCCATCAATGTTGGTTTTCCTTCATCACTCCTCTTCCTCTCATAAGTCATTTCATACATTTTTCTTTTGTGAATTTCCGTCCTTTCTTTGGTTTAATGACATGCTTTATTTCCTTTCTTTATTCAACACCCTTCCACTTTTATGTTTAATATAAATGGTGAATATTTTAGTTATTCATTATTTTAAATTTTTTCTATTTAATATTTCATAGCTATTCACTTTACAGTTTATTATTTATTATTTACTTATTTTAACTTTATTTATTTCTAATTTTTTTATTCATTCATATTCCTTTAATAACTTTACCAATTTAAGCAATGTCAATTAATTAGAATAATTTAGGTTGACTTGATGGCTCCGCCTAGCTAGGACAAATAAACTATGACAATTAATATATTTCTAAGGTCCCAGGTTTAATGAGCCTCAGGATGATGAAAAATACAAGGTATAACACTAGAATGAAATATCAGTTATCTACCTCTCATCCATCAGAACCAAAAAATCTACCTCACTTTGCACCTTGGTACTTGCCACCAATGACAAACCTCACACAAATTCAACAATCAAATCATTAGTCTGTGTTAATCCAACAATTTAATGCATTAAATTAAAATAATATAATAAGATCAATAATCACATTCAATAATGTTAACATCAAGGTTCACAATTAACACACACACAAAAACACACACACACACACACACACACACACACACACACACACACACACACACACACATATATATATATATATATATCCTCATAATAAATTATGAAATTCCAACCTTATTCCAAATTGCATAAGATGTAGGGGTCATAAAAAATAATTATCAAGGTATAGAGGGGATATGATAAGTTGTTGACCTATGAGGGGAGATCCTAAGTGTTGTGCTATCCTTTCTTCTATTCTAGATGATTGACCTTGTCTTTTTATAGAAGGTTGATCTCTAGTTTTAGGCAATCCTAAAAAAGGATTTCTTTTAGTTTCTAATGGATATATGTTATTAGAAGTGGAATAGAATTGGTTCAAGAATTTACCAGGGTGGAAAAATATTTAGAATACTTTTTTTTTACCAAAGTGTAATTTATTTCTTTGACTTCATTGTCAAAATAAATATCTTTCCAAGGACAATATTATAAAGAGGGAATTTCTAAGCCCTTTTGATTGTCTTCTATATTTGATTAATGAGTAATATGTGTATCATATTTTCTTCCAAATCCCATTTCCTAAGCATCTTTCTAGGTAGTAGTCTCATATCTAGAATTGACCCTTTCTTCATGCTACTTATTTTTGAATATTTTCTCTAGTTTGGGACACCCTCTTTCTTTTACCTCTTTCTAGTTGGTTTCTTGAGATATTGGTCCAATATTAATTCTTTGCTAATTTTTTTTGGAGAGTAATCAATATATATTCTAAGGATATTAGTGTCTTATTGAGTATTCTTGGTAAAATTTTGTAAACTATTTTTAAAAAAAATTGATACTAAATTTTGTTTTGATCAAGTCATAATTCCCTATAATGTTTTAAGTTTTAAGAAGCTAGATCCAAGTCGTCTAATTTAATTTTTTCGTTCTAGATTTCAATTCAAATAATATCATAAGGTTAAAATATATTAGTAAATGGTCTCTTCACCTTACGTGTTTTAAAAATAAATACCAATGGTTCTTCATAGGTTAATCCTAGCGAAGTCAGAATTCGTGGTATCAAGAATAATAATAATGGCTTGTTGAACAATTTATTTGTGAGATTGCTTCCATGATTTTGGTTTATCTTTTGAATAAAGGGAGTTATAATGAATCTTCATATTATTTAGCATATTTTATGGAGTATATTACTTCCATTTCCAAAACTTTGAGTGCATCTTCTTTTTTCACATTTGTCATGAATATAGTGTTGTTCTAATTTTTTTGCGAAATGGTCTTATAATGCTAACTATAGATGAAATTATTCATATTGGGATCTCCCAGTCATTAATCAATCTTCAAAATTCCCGTAGATTCTTCAAGATGATATGGGTTGATCATTTCTCTTATTTATTTTATTTTAAATTTATTTGTTGCACCAAACATTGAATCACCTAAAAATGAAGCATAGGCTAATGCAATTTAACATGTGGGAATGTTGCCTCTTGATGTTGTTAGTTTTTATCTTAGATGAAAAATCAAGAGAACCATTGTGGATAATGATCCCACCACCTCTATCACCTAGTAACACACAGAGCGCAATTGCTAGCTGAACACAAGGGAAATAGGGTTCCACCTTTTGGGAGATAGAACTAGGACCTATTTCACTCTTAGTTCATTAAAGGAAACCAAGATACCTCAACTAATTGGCTTGATTAAGGAATGAAATGGAGGTAGGATGGTTTCCTTGGGTGTGATTAAACATGGGTTTGCCAATAAGAAAATGCTTAGAAAGAAGGAAATGAAAGCAATATGGCAATCTAGCTATGAAACCTAGAAAATTAAGAGTGTGAAATAAGATTGATAAAAGAGAATGAAACATAAAGGTTCCTGGGAGAATGATGTAGTCAAAAAATGGTCTGAAACCCTAAAATTCTACTTTTTGATCCGCACTAAAACTCATACACCTAGACAATTGCGAAGTGTCCAGTTTTGTCATGAAGTGTCCTAGGAGCATAATTCTGAAGTGAAACTTTGTGTGCCTCTAAAGATGGATTAGATAAGCACTTTCCCATTGGTTTCATGCAAATAGGTTGGATATATTTCTCTAGATCTAAGTTTTTGTGAGCCTTGACAAAATTTTATGACAACTTTTACAATTTTTCAATTTTGGCACTTTAGAAGGTTTCAAATCCACTTTTTCTTCAATCTATAAACCTACAATCACACATCAAAGAAGAGAAAAATTTGGTTTTTTAGGGAATGGTATTTTTCCTTGGTCAAACCCCATTTTGGTAACCAAAACTTAATGATAAGTGAAGCATGAATGAAATGAAACATGAAACATAAGATGAAACAATTAAACCTTGTTTGAAACTTTGTAAATCTACAAACAAGCATGAAGTTGCATCAATGGATGTAGATCTTGATCATAATTTTTGATGAAGGATAATTCCTTTGAATACTTAAATTGATCTTGAACAATTGCATCACAATATTAGCTCCAAACTACATGCATGATGCATCAAGCCATTGACATGATAATGGATCTTGAATTGTTGTAATAATCTTCTTCAAATCTACCCTTTGAATGCTCTTTATCATAGACTTTGCTATAGGAATGCTTTATAGGATTGATTCGGTAAAATAATGATTTGAAACCTTATTTATATAGGCATTCCATCTAATTTACCATTTATTAGATCCAAAATGTTGACATTCACAAAATTTGAATTGAAAACCATGATTTCTCACTCAAAACCCTAAAAATACCCCAAATGGGACTCATACACCCAAGGTGGCATATGATGGTATGTGGAGGATCATCATGGAAAAAATAGTCCCTTAAGTGGCAAAAAATTTAGAAAAAATATAGTTAGAAAACTTGAGGTAAAAATTTGAATAAGTTATCTATATTATTTCAAAAATATGTAAGAATATAATGTATAGTGAATGTAGTTTCTAAACTACTAGGTTTTTTTTTTTTTTTAAACTATTTGGTGAAAATTTGAAATTTCAATGAAGTAGTACTTAAATTTCAGGGAAAAAATTAGAAGTAGGTGTTTGTATGACCACTCTATCCACAATAAAATGATAATATTTTTTTATAAGATTTTAGATATAAGTAGAGGACTCATATCCCAATGTGATGCATTTTTTTTATAATTTTTTCCAAGTAAATAATTAATTATAATTTTTTTATTACAACTTTTAAAAAATATAAAAACTTGTATGTTTTACCACCTTAACTTGATCCAAACTTCATGAAATTCATTTTTTTTCAATCCTATAGTATGTGAATCATAGAATGTGACACATGTTTTGGATTCAAAAAATGTGATATAGTTTGAAATCTATAGATTTTTTTCAATCAGCCTATCAATCAGGACTTTATTCGTAATTCAAATAGAAAATGAATAATAATTATTTATTAAATTCAAAGTAAAGAATAATTTATATTGGTGGAAAGCTAAGAATATTTTTAAAAAACCCTTTTTGTTTCATCAATTTTGGGTAAAAAAAGTCGTCAGCCACATACCCTACACATACCCATCATATCGCCACTTTTTGGCCCATCATGATCCTACACATACCCATGAGTCCCACCTAGGGGGACTCATACGCACAAGGTGGTGTATGACTCCCACCTAGGGGGACTCATACACACAATGTGGCATATGAGTCCCACCCTAGATTTTTTGGGGTGAGAGAATGTTTGGGTGTTAGAAATTTAAATGTATTTATTGGATATGTCAAGATTTTTGTTGAAATAAGCCTCAAGATGCATAATAAAGGGTCTTAAGGGCCTATTAATGATGATTTAAAGGTTATTAATGCAAGCGGACCCAAAAATTAGTGTGAAGATATAAATAAATACCATTTATGACACAAAATTAAGGAAAAATTTGCTCTACTTACCTTAAAAGGGCCCTAAACTTAATGTGAATTTGTAAACTACATTAAAACACTAAATTGATGTAACATTAGGTTCATTTTTATGTTAATCATTGCAATGATAGAAAAATTACTCCCTAACATGGCCTTGATTTAGTGTTGTAGTGTGTTTAATACATTCACATTAGGTCTTGGGCCCTTGTGAACTAAGTGGACTTAATTGTACCTTATTTAAGGTGTTGTAAATTTTTGTAACACACTCACACTAATATAGGGTTTTCATTATTAATTGGGCTTCTTTATGCTTTAATTGGCCTTATTTTACATCCACAATCCTTAATGAATGCATCTTTTTGAGGATAATCTTGACATAAACCAAAATTCAATCATAATTCAAATGTCTTAAGTTGTATGGCCCAAATTTAGTGATCTAGGACTCATACGCCACCTTGGAAATATGAGTCCCACCTAGGTTTTGGGGCCTTGATTTGGATTTTGCATCATTCTGAGCATTTTTGAAAAATGTGTCCCATTGGTAAGCCTAATGGGACTCATATGCCGCTTCTAGTGTATGAGTCCTATGTGGACAAAAATAAATTTTAATTCAAATTATTTACAAGATTTTATTCTCCTAGATATGATGTCAACTTGTAGTATTGTAATTTCAAGAAATTTGGCATAAACAAGTATAAATACAAGTTTCTTTCACTTATTTTCATCCCAAGCTTTCATGTATTCATGTATTATAGAAAATGTGTGATCAAGGAAGCATTCAAGAGTTTACAAGAGAATTCAAGAGCCTTCAAGAGCTAATTATCAATCATTTTGGAGCATTATTCAAGTATCAAGCATCATGTCAAAGTCATCATACATCATGTTTTTTTTTGAGATAACAATTGTGATTTAGGGTTTTTTATTCAAGCAAGCATTCAATTCAATTTCTACAACATTCAAGAAAGAGTCAAGGTCTACATCCATTGGAGCCATTTCATACATATTTGTAGCACTTTATTGCTAGGGTTTGGTGAGTTACAACATTACATTTTTTTCATTCATCATTCTCTTTTGCTATTTCATTTTATTTCAAGGTTTGATTACCAAAATAGGGTTTGACAAAGGAAAATCCATTTCTACTAACAAAACAACATTTTTCCCTCTCTTTATTTTGTGAATTGTAGATCTAGGTTGAAGAAATTCTAAAGGGCAAGATTGGGGAAAGGTTGTCAAGTGTTAAAAGTTATCAAAGTTTTCACCTTGCATTAGAGATCATTGAAAGAAATATACAGGTTATGAATTAGATTTTTAGACCCATAAATCAAGTGGAAAGGACAGAGCAAACATTGAATTGAGAAAAATAAACATTTGAATTTCTAGAAAAGCCTAATTGGATTGATATGAAACTTCAGGCATATGAGTCCCAGTATAGTGAATTTTATAGTTTTTAGGAGTTCTAGACATATCTCTGCCAAATTTGTGTTCCTTCCTAGAAACCCTAATCTTGGACTAAATCACCCAACCTGGTGTATGAGTCCCATTCAGAATTAAATTCAATGTTTTCATCATTTTAGTACTTTATTCAATCCTCTACACATTTCTAGGTGCACAATTTTAACCTCTCAACTTTATGTTCTGATTTACATGTAATTGTAGGTCATTTAATAAAGCTACGCATTGTATTAAGTTTCATAATTAGGCTTTGCATTTCATTAGGGTTTTCCTTAAATGATATTAGGAGAAACTTGGTGTTCTATGTCTTGAACTATAGAGGCATCCATTGTTCTTCTAATAATTTTGGTGAACCTACATTTAGGACACATCATTTTTTATTTGGAGTGCATCATAGTCTTAGACCTTTCTTGTATTAAATTTTCATTAGGGTTTTGCACTAGTTAATTTTTATTTAGGGCTTAAAAATATTGCATTAGTGTAACACCCCTCCATTTTGGATGTTTGGATCGACAATGTTTTCTTTGTAATGCTTTGTTTTGTTTATGCTATGACTTTGGAACTTGGTTACTTTTGACCACAATTGTTAAATGATGTGAATGTTATATTTTGATGTGATGGTATTTTATCTAGATGTTATCTTTATGGCATGTTTTGGATTAATTTAACAGATATTTGATTTAAGGATGTTTTATGCTTTTGATCATATCATTGATATTATAATCATCAGTTAGTAATTGTGTATTGGTGAAGGGGACATGATTGTATCACTTGCTTGCGAGTGCCCTACAATTATGAGATTTCCTCTTCACAGGGTGTTTGATCATATTATATATATATGCATGTTTGATGTACTCTTTGTTCGCAGATTGACAGGTACATGACATCGACTCCACCTGGTTCACAGGTTTGAGCATGTCCATTGACCAATGGAAATCAATTGGGAGATAGTAGCTAGGTTTTTCGTGCCAAGTTGTCACCCTAGTCATAGCATGTTGTCTGGTTGTTGTCGGGTTTAGTTGTTTTAATTTTGTAGTGCCCTCCATTTGTGTTGGCTTTGTAATGCATTTCAACTCATTGTGAGGTCAAGTATTGTTGGACTTTGAGTGCATTTGATTTATTCTGGTCGATAAATGTTTTTGAGAAAAATATGACATTTAAATAGGATTATAAAGTTAAAAGGTATAGTGGTTAATTAAAAGAAAATAAATAATTAAATAAATTAGTTTTATAAAATATTAAGTAAAGAACTATTAATAAATAAATAAATTAATTGTTCTTTTAATGATATTGGATGATAATTAGTTGATTCAAAGGTAATTATCCCCATTGACGTAAAGGGTAAATATTATTGCCAATATATTTTACTAGATTGGCATGATTTGAATTGGTTCAATTTATTCGGTTTGTGTTTTGAGGTATTAAATAAAATAATAATCCCACAAAGAAATATTTTTTTCAAATTGAAGATTCGGTTGGGAAGGTGAAAAGATGTTCGGTGGTTGGGAATCCGTTCTTGATTTGTAACTACCTGAGAAAGAAAATAAGGGGGCGTTTTTGCTTCGAGTGCCGGATGACAAGTCTTCATCCTCGTAGCAGTGGGAAAAAGAGAAGGAGAAAGGCGAGGTGCAAATATGCGACTTAGGAGTAAGAGAATTAACTTCGCACACTTCCTCCTAGTCGATTGCCTTTATTGGAAGTTTCTTAAGCCTTGCCAACGAATACATTTTGGTACTATCCTGCACATCATCATCTTATTCTCTCATGAAATGAATGAATTCAGAATCAGTTCGTGTGAAATCTTGAGGTAAGTCACTCGCCACTCACCATCCATCTGTGACTATCCTCATGTACGAATCATTTCTTCTTAATCTGCAAGTATTGAAGAATGTGATCCAGTTTTCAATCTCCTATTCGATTGGGTTAACCTCTATCATAATAATTCTTTAGGCAGATTAAAATGGTATCAACAAATCTTGAGGGGATTAAATCATGAAAATCTTATACCTGGTTTTAAACTTGTTCCTATCTAGCATCGTATCATTCCATAGGGTGATCTGAAGTTGAATAGTGTAGTTTCTTTTCCCGAATTTATCTTGTGATGAATTCTTTGAGATATCATCATGCATGGTGGTTTTGTGTCCTTTTTGCTTAGTCTTGCTTTTCCTTTGCATTTATTTCTTTATACCTTCGGCTGAATAGTAACCGAATAGATATATTGATCGTAGAATAGAAACTTTAATTGTTGTTTCAGTTGACCCAAGTTACCCTTATAGTTGGGTTTAAGTATTTTGTGACTTAGATCAATACATTCATTCTAATTCACCGGTGTATCTATATGTCTAATTATCTATATATGGATAGTGCATATTTGTATCCTTTTTGAAAGGATAGTGTTATGTGTTAGAATATATGTTCTAACTCTGTGTCAAGTATTAATGAATTATTTAGTAATTCTAATTAGCAACCTTGTCTTATCCGCAGCTTCTAGATTTGCAAAGATCTAAGTAATCTCTCTAATTTCATTTTCAACCTATCTCCTTCCCCTTATTCCTGAGGAAAACATTTGGGATTTGTTAATAATGCAATTAGATGGCGATATTTCCAAATTCCAAAATTTACTTTCTAAAATAAATGGCTTCTCACATTTTTGCAACCGTAACCATCTCAAACTTGGAGGAAGCTTGGTTTGGGTGTCTTCTCTGATGCCGTCAATGAGCGGATTGTCCAAGTGAAGAAATTAAGGACCAATGAGTAGATTATTTAATTCTCTTGGTCTGCGCAATGTTTCAAGCCCTTGCCAGTTACCTTCATTCAGTCGAAGCTGAGAGAAATTGATGTTATTGGATACAGTGCTTAGATGAGCTCCTTCACATAGTCTGGTAATCTAAATTTATTAAATCTCCCTGAAACCATTGCCCTTTCACAGCTGCATGTTTTAGACTTACAAGTTGCAGTAAATTAAATAACCTTTCATTCAATAAGTTCAGTCGATTCAATCTCAAGGAGCGAGCATTGCAACCGAGGCCAGTATCCTATCAGTTTGGGTAAACTTGTACTCCAAGCCTTCCTTAGTTCTCTGCCGCATCTAGCTGCCCAATGATGTTCGGTTTCTTTACTTTTCTTACGTTGAATTCCAATCTGGCATGCGTTCTTGGATTTTAAATGAGATCTCTGATCAACCACCTTCTTTAATTATGTGCTTATTATTTCATTAAATTATTTGTTATATCCTAGCTTGTTCTATTTTCTTTGAAGCTTCATAATTACTTAATAGTAATAATTAATATGTGCAGTTATTTTAGAGGTTTCCATAAAAGACTGAATCTGCTACCTAGAATGAAATAAATAGATTTTCATTTCTTCAGAGAATTCTAATGCATTAATATTGGAAAAGAACAATCAATTTGAAGTATAGACTCTCAAGCTGATTTCAGTAGGAAAGACGATAATGCATTAATGGATACCAAATGGTGATGACACTAGTAATCGGTTAATGAAATGTCCGCTTTAGTAATCGGTTAATGTATGGGAAAGAAAAATTGAGTAAAAGTTATGATGTCTTGTTAACAAAAGAACACTATGGTTATATAAGTTTTTACTTCGCTGTTCACATAAGGAAATAGGCAAGAATGGATTAGTAGGTAGTATTAATCAAATGTGAATATAAATAAAAAGTTAGGTTATGTTCCTTGAAATATTTTATATAACTACATCATAAGTGGATAAATTTAATGTAAGCTGATTGTTTTGAGAGTACCTTAAAAAGGATACTTGAATGGTAATTAAAGGAGAAATTTTTATGTGTAAATAAAAGGGAAGAGTAATTACGTTGATTTAGATTGTTTAAGGGAATATGGAAACAACGGTGTGGAAAATAAAGGATAGTTGAATAAATTGCAAGTGAGGGATTCATTTCAATATTGAACAAATAGTAGTATTAAACATATGAGGATATGGGAGACTTAGGTTATCTTTTGACCCTGAGCATTCTTGAAATTCTTGTTACGAACATCCTAGGAATCATACTATAGGATACTTTTCCCTTAAATGTATTCCTTTCTGTTTAATTCATCATATAAGGTTTATTTTAATAAGAGATTTATCTTAAGACGAATCATACACACATGTTAATCAATGGACTTATTAATATTTGGTTAATTGGAAATTATGTTTTATAGAGATTCTTTAGTAATGATTCTTTAGTAGGATGCTTATAAGATATGGGATTAATCTTTAAGACTTTGTAATTAATGTGTTTTATTCAGAAAAAGATTTATTTATAGGAGTTAGAAAATTAGATTTATTATGTAGTTAAGCTATGTGTTATGTTATTGAGTAGGTTAGTAAAGTGATTAGAGAGTTTCCTTATGTTAATTTTGATAATTTGGGTAACATTGATAGATTAGTTTATTCTCAATTTGATTAGTTTCAAGTGGAATAGTTAACTTAGAAATAATGAAAAGTAGAGTTTTGTATGTTGTTGATGTATGTAGATAATATTGGCGATAAGGATTATTTCTGTTTAGGTGGGAGAATTGATTTATAAGATAAGTGGGAGTAAATAAATTTGAAAACTTTAAATAGTGGGGTATTACGATAAGGGCTAGTGAATGATTGTAGATTCGATAAATGTTTTGATTAATTATATTTAGTTAAACAAAGGGTTTATGTAAATAAATAAAAATTAGATGATCTCTTCTAAGTCAATTTCCCTCATATTCTTTTAATAATTGATTTGTGGGGGTTTTTATAAGAATAGTTCTAGAAAATACTTGTGATTGATATCATGATCAAATTGTTTGTTTGAGTGGGTTGATCTTCGAAGGGAGATTGTTGTTACAATGTGTAAATTGGAATATATTTGTGGTTGGAAGAGTATACTTGTGAATAGTGTCTTATGGCTTAAAACATTAGATTTTATCTTCACTTCGCAATATTGTGCTGTCCTTAAATGTTGGAAATGATTGATCTTTAAAATAATGTTCTTTTTAGATTGTTTCAAGTTACTTCTTATTGAATGAATGGATATATTATTAGAATGTGTGGTTTTATGGACTCTTTCGATGTGACTTTTCGTGAGTTGATTTTGAGTTGGGAATTTTCTCTCAATTAATGTATGTTGCTATTCGTTGGGAACCCATACGTTTTCTTTTGGTGCTTTACCCTAAGTGGTAAATCGGTTAATGTTATCTTTGTCATGATTGATGGTCCTGCTTGAGTTGTTAATGAGTCAAATTGAAAAGTTCCTTGAATTATGGGTATTCCGAGAGGAGAAAATAGAGGTTTCCCTTGGATGTCCGATTTAGTTCGTATCGAAGTTGTTGATGTTGTTTAAGGGAGTGGTTGATCTTATTTTGATGTATTCTCTCATTATATTTGAATTGAAATTAGTTCTTCAAGGTTTTGCTTTTATTGTTGTCAAATTTTCATGGGGAAACCCCAGTGTAACTTTTTGAGAATCTTCCAGAGGCTTGTCTTTATGGTTGGTCAATGTTCCCTCTCTATGTGCCTTGATGTGGCAAGTGCCTTGATTTTTGTTGGAATTTGAAAGGGTTGTACATGAATCGTTGAGATTTTGATTATGTGTTTATAGCGAGATGGGAAATGCCTCGCATGTTTTCTCTGTTGTGATCTATGTTGTTGTTATGTTGTACAACCCTTGGATTTTGGGTTTATATTTTGAGTGTCTAGAGTGAGAGTGGCTCTAAGTGGGTGGTCGGCGCACAAAGGGGCGCCAGGATAGCCCTCGTTAGAGTGTGATTAATAAGTGAAAACCTAAGTAATTAACTAGGGGGTGGGTAGAATCACATTAAAAAGATAATTGATGCCTCATCCACCTTTTAGTGCTACCACAGACTAAAGGGGATTGAGAAGGCCGTGGTTGGCATTTTCGTTGCCTTGTCTTCGCGAAGGGTAACGGATCCACATGAGCAACCCTATGGAGTGGTGCCTTGAGATAGGTAGTCTGGATAACCATAGATGGAGGCGGCTCCTAGCGCTCAGGTTGTCTAGATAATTCGTCAGTAGACGGAGGCGGCACCTTACGTTAGTGGTAGTCTGGAGAATCCATGTTAAGCCATGCGATGGCACTCTCCTCTAACATTCATGTTTATGCTGTCTTTTGGAAATCCTCTGGAAGTGGTTCTTTGTCTTGAATTGATGAAACACAGTTGTTGAAATGATTTATGGTTTTACCCTATTTTATCTATGGTGTATTCTATGGTCTTGTATAAATCTTGTGGATGTTTGGGTTTTGACCTTGTACTTTTATGGTACTGTGATATGATGTTATTGTATTGTATCATTACGATTCAAAATTGTGATATGTTTATTGATTTAGCTTGATTTGGAAGTGTTTTATGATCTTCCTTTGGTTCCTTGTTTACTGGCTATTGCTTTGATTTAGGTGATGAGACTTATGACTTTAAGTTATTATGTTGACTCTTGGATGTGGTTGATTATGTAATTGTAATCCTTGAGTTTTATGATACTTTTGTATGTTGTTGAATCTTGTGGTTCCATGTTTGGATGTTCTTGGTTGAGGTCTCTTTCTTGTTAGCTCCTAGCACGGGGGGTGGGTCTTCGGACTCACATGGTCGGGTGGAACGTGCCAAGCACCCCATTGGGTCCCCAGTCGAGGATTGAGAGGTGTGGATTGGTGCTGTTGCGGTGACTCCAGAGTTGTATTTGTCTTGGAGCTAGTTATGATACTTTGTATTCATCTGTTTATTTGTATCATGTTATATTGTGTATGGTTTCCATTTATGTTTGGAAACACTTTTACATCATTGTACTTCTTGAACATTGTACTGTAATGAAATGTTAATCTTGGTGTGGATATTGGCTATGACAGTTGTTATTCAATGTGTTAGGATGAGCATGCATATGATGTATTTGCGTATTTAGATGGTTTCTTATCATTGATCATCATGTATGTGTTATATTTGTTAATGCTTCCTTTATATCTTTAGATTTTATTCTTTATGGTTGTTGTATGGATCTAAGTCGCGTTATGACTCCTCGTGTACCCCAAGGGATGTATGTGTTCATGAATTTACTTAAATGAAATTCATATTATGACTTAATGTGGTTTACATGTATGTTTTATTAACTTAAAAAAAAAAATTGTGCTGTAATTATTGTGTTGTTGTCCTTTGGGGTTCGCATAGCGGGGCATTACAAATTTGGTCCATTTCACCTTGAGTATTTATTTAATTTCATATTATAAAGGTTATTAAATGGCTTACATAGTTAAATTGATGATTAAAGGTATCTAGTTGAAATGTTGAATTGTTATCTATTTTATTGATTAATTTGATTTAATTAATAAAATTAGATTTAGTTATTGATTAATTAGATTAATGGTGATATATTAAATAAGATAGTTGTTTTGGCATAATTGTATATTAAGATTTAATTAAAATAAAAGTAAAAATCATGTTTGGATAGTTAGAGTTAAATTAAAATAAATAAATAAATAAATGAAAATGTGTTTTTAATTTCACTTTTGAAAAATTATTGATAAAGTAAATTTTTTGCAAAATTTGTATTCTTTGTTTTAAAGAATTTTGAAAAATGCATGAGATTTGAATTAGAAAGTGATTTGTTTTTAAATTAAAAATTGGAAATATCTCCAAATTGTTCAATAAATTTAGTTGGTGGGGATATTTTAGGGTTTTGACCAATTTGGGGAAAAACTCTATTTTAGTAAATAGAATTTCATATAATTTGCAATTTGCAATTTGGGGAAGGGGATTTTGGCTATGGCTTTGCTTGGATTGGGAAGGAGATTGAAATTCTTGTTTGAGCTGAATTCAAAAGAGGAATTGAAAGCACCATTGGAATCTTTCAAGCTTGGAAAAAACAAACTAGGTTTCTTTCTTTGTTTTTGTTTTCATTTTGAAAATGATCTGCAAACTTTATTATGTTGTTGGAAAAGTTTTAAATTCTGTTGGATTTGCAAGAAAAACCCATGTCAAATTTCATTTCAAATTTTGAAAAAAACTCTATTGAAATCATGGAAGAGAAAACTATGAAAGATTCAAACAATGAAATAGAAAGATGAACAAAAAAAGAAATTTCCAATTCAAATTAGCAATTAGAAATTATGCTTTCAAATGATTTGGCTATGTATTTTGTTTTGTAGGAAAATTTTGTCCATTTTGACTGTATTTTGAAAATATAGATATATATATATTGTATAGGCATGTGCCCAAAAGAAAATTTGGTGGAGTTTTATTTTTAAAAAAATTATGTCTTTGAAAAATTCGCAGTAATAGGGAAGTTACTGGTTTTTTTTGTTTTCTTTAAAAAATTTATAAACAAAATTATGTTTTTGGTTTTAGTGGGTTGGGAGGCTGCCCATAGCCACCCCCCATCCATGGGAGGTGCTAGTTGTGTATCACTCCCCATGGTTGGGGAGGGGCTACGTAGCAGCCACCACAGGGGTGTGTCCCCTGTTGGGGGTTGCGTTGTAGCCAATAAAAGGGTTTTTGTTTTTTTTTTTTTTTTTAAATTAGTTTTTTTAGTTTTGTATATATATTATATTATATATTTAATATAATATATATATTAATTTTATATTATATATAACATATATATTATATATATACTATAATATTTATAATTATTTATTTATATATATAATGTATATGTATTATAGATATATTTATATATAATTGTATAGATTGTGTGTATATATATAATAAATATATATTATTCTTTTTCTGTTTAACAATTTGTAATATGGAAATTTTAATTAGCTGATTTAAAATATTAATATGTTTAAATAATAATTATATAATCAATATATATGTGTATATCCATTGAGTATGTACATATATATGTAAATTTATTATACATGATTATATTTAAATACAAATTGTATTAAGATGACTATCGTCATGTTATTAGAGGCAAGAGTGGATTTTAGATAATCTAATGTTTTATTTAAAAGTTGGTTTTTTTTAATCAAATGATTTATTTAAAAGTTGATGTTATAATCAGATGATTTTATTTAGAAAGATTATTTCAATCATTATGTATGATGGAATATATGGTATTAAGTTATTGGTGTAAACTCCTTAAATTTGTGACCAACGTGATTTGATTTACTATTAAGATTGTGCAAATAATGTTAATTATTTAATTGATTTCTTGCACTATGTCATGGTTTGACTGGGATTTAGGAAATATTAATAATAGTTTATTGAATTTTTTGAAATGCTTTCTAAGTTATGTTTTCATTTATTCTCGATGTTGGGAAATGGAGTCTTTTGTTTATGTAAGTCTTCTAGAGGTTCCTAGAGGATAGGGGTTGTCGTATTACGATGTCAACCATTTGTATTTTTTCCTTGGGTAGTGCATATAGAGGTATTTTGTTGTTATACCAATTTTTAATGAATTAGATGGTTTTTGCCTCCTTTGGAAGGAGTGGATTATGTACTTTTGTTTCCTCTAGTGTTTGGAGTGAGTTTCCTTTACTTGTTTCCTCCTTAGATTGGAGAGGTCATCTTATCTAGTTTGTAACGCCCATCATGCAAACCCCAGAGAACACAAACATTACAAATAATTTTTTTTAAAAAAAATAAATAAATATGCAACTAACATTAAACCAAAAACACATAGTACATTACATCAGATTATCACACTTAGTTCGCTGGGGCACACGAGGTTACATCGCAAACATCTAAACGGAAGTAAAAGATAAAGATAAAAAACATATCCATTTATATTATAATAACCAAGAATAAGAATACATCCATGAAACAAGAGCGAGAATATTAATACATCACATAATACAATCATAATGAATCTCTTAATAAAATTACAAATGATCCTAACTATTACATCATCATTATAATATTACATTACAAGCTCTTGATATATGAATTACAATATATATTTCCCAAGCATATGGGATGATACAAGTACAATGAAATTTTGAATTACAAAGTGAACACTGGTACAACTTCAACTGTGGAAATGTTGAGAAGAAAGGACGTTGATGGGGAACCCAATGGGTGTGGAGCACGTTCCACCCAACCATGTGAATTATAAATAACTCACCCCCTATGCTCAGAGGTGACAAGGAAGAGAACTCGACCATGAATGTCAAACCAACTCATGAACAACATAGTACAAAAACAAACTCAAGGTAAACAATGAAATAACCATCAATGTTCACAAATCAAACATAACAAGATAAAGCTATGAAACTCATCACTATTAACCAAGTAATAATAGATGAACAAGTCACCAAGAACATTCATAACTCAACTTCAAAAGAATCCCAAAACAACATAAAGATTACAATTTCCAAAAGAATACAATATCCAGAGGCAACAAGAAACAATGCACAAGGGTGTCTAATGGAGAGTGTCATCGCATAGCTCTCATGGGATCTCCTGGCCCTTCCTCTAACTAAGGCACCAACACCCATCTATGGATCTCCTAGCCCTTCCTCCTAACTGAGGCACCGACACCATAGGGTAGCTCATGCAGAGCTGATAACCTCTCATGGGGACAAGGTTACGACTTTGCCAACCATGACCTTCTTAGTCTATCATTAGTCTATGATAGCCCTAATGCATAGATGAGGAATCCAATGTTTATTATCTTGTGTGATTTACTACCCATCCCCCTAAATTCTACTTTTAGGTTATCACTTGGTTAACTACTCTTACATGGGTTCTCCTGAGCTCTTTCTCCTTCTGAGGCACTGGCCCCCACGAAGAGCCACTCTCCCTAAGACCCCTAACATAAATCAAAAATAAGGCAAGGGTTGTACCAAAATAGATAAAGAAAATAATCTCAATACCAAACCATGCGAGGCATGACTCATCTCACGATAATTCATAAACAAAACTCAACAACCCTGTACAACCCTTCCAAGCATAATACCAATAAATTTCAACTCCAAGAGTACATCAAAAAGGAGGATAACATTCAAAGATTAAATCATGCCTCTGGAACAAGATTCATAATAACTAAAATTGGGTTCACAATTACAACAGGGCTCACACATCAATACGCTAAAACCATAAAATAACAATAACGAAATAATCAATCAATTTTATCAAAATTCCACAAAGCAATTAACAATACAATATCCTTACACACACACAAGTATCTCGGTACAAATCTAAATAATATAATAACAAAAAATCAATAACACACAAATCGTGATCTCGAGACACCATGTCAATTTAACTTGAAACAGTTAGAAAATAAGCACAGTAATTCTCTCATAAACAAATAATTTTATTTGTCCTTCAAATACTCTTTAATTCTACATTTAATAAATTAATCCATAAAAAAATAGCATTATATATATACATTAAATATATATATATATAATAAAATTTAACAAATATTTAAGAATATATTAATAAATTTATATAAAAACAAATATTTAAAAATATATTAATAAATATATATATGTTATAAATTAAAAGCCAAATTTTAATAACAATAAAAAAAATTGCAAGTCCAAAGAAAAGGACCACTGGCGCCAGTCCTACGGACTGCGCGTGGCAGTCTATATGACTACTGTGCTAGCAGTCCACAGACTGCTACAACCATCTGTGGCCAGGCGTAGGGGACAAGGGAGGGGGTATGGCCTGCGCCGTCCCTCTCCTCTCCCATACTTTAAATTTTTTATTTTTTTTATAACATTTTATTTATAATTTTTTTTTTTTAAGAATTAAAAAGAATCCATCCTCTCACACAGGTATGGTCGCCAACACAGTTTCGGCATGATTTCAAATTTTTGTTTCAATTTTTTTTTTAAATGAATTTTTAATACAAAATATAATATACAACTATATATTTTATATATTTATGTATATATATACATATACAAATAATTTATATAAATATATCCACATGAAGTAATATTCTAGGTACGGAAAGACAAAAATAAATTTATTCAAGATAAAGCTATGAAACTCATCACTATTAACCAAGTAATAACAGATGAACAAGTCACCAAGAACATTCATAACTCAACTTCAAAAGAATCCCAAAACAACATAAAGATTACAATTTCCAAAAGAATACAATATCTAGAGGCAACAAGAAACAAAGCACAAGGGTGTCTAGTGGAGAGTGTCATCGTATAGCTCTTATGGGATCTCCTGGCCCTTCCTCTAACTGAGGCGCCATCACCCATCTCTGGATCTCTTCGCCCTTCCTCCTAACTGAGGCGCTGACACCATAGGGTAGCTCATGCAGAGCTAATAACCTCTCATGGGGACAAGGTTACAAATTTTCCAACCACGACCTTCTTAGTCTATCATCAGTCTATGATAGCCCTAATGCATAGATCATGAATCCAATGTTTATTATCTTGTGTGATTTACTACCCATCCCCCTAAATTCTATTTTTAGGTTATCACTTGATTAACTACTCTTATGTGGGTTCTCCTGAGCTCTTCCTCCTTCCGAGGTGCCGGTCCTCACGAAGAGCCACTCTCCCTAAGACCCCTAACATAAATAAAAAATAAGGCAAGGGTTGTACCAAAACAAATAAAGCAAATAATATCAAGACCAAACCATGCGAGGCATTACTCATCTCGCGATAATTCATAAACAAAACTCAACAACCCCGTACAACCCTTCCAAGGATAATACCAATAAATTTAAACTCCAAGAGTACATCCAAAATGAGGATAACATTCAAAGATTAAATCATGCCTCTAGAACAAGATTCACAATAACTAAAATTGTGTTCACAATTACAACAGGGCTCCCACATTGATACGCTAATACCATAAAATAACAATAAAGAAATAATCAATCAATTTGATCAAAATTCCACAAAGCAATTAACAATACAATATCCTTACCCATGCACAAGTATCCTGGTACAAATCTAAATAATACAATAATAGAAAATCAATAACACACAAATCGTGATCTCGAGACACCATGTCAATTTAACTCGAAATAGTTACAAAATAAGCACAGTAATTCTCTCATAAACAAATAATTTTATTTGTCCTTCAAATACTCTTTAATTCTACATTTAATAAATTAATCCATAAAAAAATAGCATTATATATATACATTAAATATATATATATATAATAAAATTTAACAAATATTTAAGAATATATTAATAAATTTATATAAAAACAAATATTTAAAAATATATTAATAAATATATATATGTTATAAATTAAAAGCCAAATTTTAATAACAATAAAAAAAATTGCAAGTCCAAAGAAAAGGACCACTGGCGCCAGTCCTACGGACTGCGCGTGGCAGTCTATATGACTACTGTGCTAGCAGTCCACAGACTGCTACAACCATCTGTGGCCAGGCGTAGGGGACAAGGGAGGGGGTATGGCCTGCGCCGTCCCTCTCCTCTCCCATACTTTAAATTTTTTATTTTTTTTATAACATTTTATTTATAATTTTTTTTTTTTAAGAATTAAAAAGAATCCATCCTCTCACACAGGTATGGTCGCCAACACAGTTTCGGCATGATTTCAAATTTTTGTTTCAATTTTTTTTTTAAATGAATTTTTAATACAAAATATAATATACAACTATATATTTTATATATTTATGTATATATATACATATACAAATAATTTATATAAATATATCCACATGAAGTAATATTCTAGGTACGGAAAGACAAAAATAAATTTATTCAAGATAAAGCTATGAAACTCATCACTATTAACCAAGTAATAACAGATGAACAAGTCACCAAGAACATTCATAACTCAACTTCAAAAGAATCCCAAAACAACATAAAGATTACAATTTCCAAAAGAATACAATATCTAGAGGCAACAAGAAACAAAGCACAAGGGTGTCTAGTGGAGAGTGTCATCGTATAGCTCTTATGGGATCTCCTGGCCCTTCCTCTAACTGAGGCGCCATCACCCATCTCTGGATCTCTTCGCCCTTCCTCCTAACTGAGGCGCTGACACCATAGGGTAGCTCATGCAGAGCTAATAACCTCTCATGGGGACAAGGTTACAAATTTTCCAACCACGACCTTCTTAGTCTATCATCAGTCTATGATAGCCCTAATGCATAGATCATGAATCCAATGTTTATTATCTTGTGTGATTTACTACCCATCCCCCTAAATTCTATTTTTAGGTTATCACTTGATTAACTACTCTTATGTGGGTTCTCCTGAGCTCTTCCTCCTTCCGAGGTGCCGGTCCTCACGAAGAGCCACTCTCCCTAAGACCCCTAACATAAATAAAAAATAAGGCAAGGGTTGTACCAAAACAAATAAAGCAAATAATATCAAGACCAAACCATGCGAGGCATTACTCATCTCGCGATAATTCATAAACAAAACTCAACAACCCCGTACAACCCTTCCAAGGATAATACCAATAAATTTAAACTCCAAGAGTACATCCAAAATGAGGATAACATTCAAAGATTAAATCATGCCTCTAGAACAAGATTCACAATAACTAAAATTGTGTTCACAATTACAACAGGGCTCCCACATTGATACGCTAATACCATAAAATAACAATAAAGAAATAATCAATCAATTTGATCAAAATTCCACAAAGCAATTAACAATACAATATCCTTACCCATGCACAAGTATCCTGGTACAAATCTAAATAATACAATAATAGAAAATCAATAACACACAAATCGTGATCTCGAGACACCATGTCAATTTAACTCGAAATAGTTACAAAATAAGCACAGTAATTCTCTCATAAACAAATAATTTTATTTGTCCTTTAAATACTCCTTAATTCTACATTTAATAAATTAATCCATCAATCAAAAACATTATATATATACATTAAATATATATATATATAATAAAATTTAACAAATATTTAAGAATATATTAATAAATTTATATAAAAACAAATATTTAAAAATATATTAATAAATATATATATATGTTATAAATTGAAAGCCAAATTTTAATAACAATAAAAAAAATTGCAAGTCCAAAGAAAAGGACCATTGGCACCAGTCCTACGGACTGCGCATGATAGTCCATATGACTGTTGCGTGCAACAGTCCTACTGACTGATGGGCCAGCAGTCCATGGAGTGCTACGGCCGTCCGTGGCTTGGCGTAGGGGACAGGGGAGGGGGTACAACCTGCGTCGTCCCTCTCCTCTCCCATACTTTAATTTTTTTTTAATAATTTTTTTTTTTTGTTAAGAATTAGAAAGAATCCATCCTCTCACATAGGTATAGTCGCCAACACAGTTTCGACATGATTTTGAATTTTTTGTTTTAGGTTTTTCTTTTTAAATGAATTTTTAATACAAAATATAATATACAACTATATATTTTATATATTTATGTATATATATACACACAAAATTTGTGTATATATACATATATACATATATATATAATTTATATAAATATATCCACATGAAGTAATATTCTAGGTACGAAAAGACAGAAATAAATTTATTCTCACATGTATCTATATATAAGTGTTTGTGAAAAAAAACATTTTCTAAAGAAGATTGATTATATATATAACTATTTATAAAAATCAAGATTCGTTTGTTCCAGACAAAGTAAAGTATCTTCTTTCTTTTCAATATAGACAAATTGGCCATTTCAAAGATGTAGATTTTGTTTGACCAACTAAAACAACCAATAACTTTTAGAAAACTAGTGTAATCTCTTTCAGTAAATTTCTATTCAAACAAGAGTTTTCTTTCCTCATACAAATCATATTTAATAAATTTTATTTTTCTTTGAACAGAAAGTTGAAGGAGAAAAAAAGTGGAACCTAGAGTCCTATGCTTATTTGAGAATCTGATGATGCTTGCTTAATCCCAATGGCTTCTACAAAGAGCTTCTAGTTTTTGCTTTGAAAACTGTCTCTAGAATACCGTACTTGAATTCGGATCTCAACCTTTGTTCAAAAGGCTCTCTCCAGAATAACACCAGTAATAGATTGAAAATCCCTTTCTAAAACTCTCCTCAAAACATAGCAAAAGATTGAAATATCTTTCCCCAAAAACTTCAGAAGACTCAACCGTACAGAACAATTAACTTGCACAATTTCTGTCTGAATAATCCTCTGTGTGAAAAACTCTCAAAACTTCAATTAAATAAAAGATATTACCAATTTCTTCCAAAATTCCTCAAAAATCCACAATAAAAGAAATTATTTCTTTAAAAGCAAGTTTTTCAGTCAGATCTCAAATCACATTCATTCTCACAACTTTTTTTATTCTTTTATTTATTTATTTTTCTATTTTCAATACTTTTCGTTTCTATTTCTATTTTTACAACTTTACTTGCAAAGCACATTATCTAATTAATTTAAATAATTTATTCTAATAATTATCCTCAACCAGATAATTAATTAAAATAATAAAACACAATTTAATATTTGAATTATCATTTAATAAAACACATGACTCTTTTTAAAATAAATAAAACATTTAAATATTTAAATACAATTTAATTAAACATTATAATAAACAATTATTACCATTATTTAATTAAAACCATCACAACTTATAAAATACCAACATAAATAATGTATGACAAAACACAAACGACAACCACAAAGAATGACAATTACAAAAATGCACGAAACAATTTAAACAAGATGGTCTGACATCATGGGACGGGATGACTTCATTGTCACCTCTGTTTCAACATTTAACCGTTGGGCCATTGGTGCTCGCCCTGTCCTGCTAAAGCAGGTGGAATTGAGACTTTGTACCTGCAAGTCCTGCATACAAATGAGGTCGTGTACATGTGCATGCATATATATAAAATCAAAGCATTTCGTTGTGAGAAGGAATTGCAGCATAGCAGGACACTCGCGAACGAGTGATGTCACACTGTCCTTCATCACAACTATTCTAACAATATTATAACTGATAAATTAACATTTCTAAACTAACAAATCATCTCATAACATAATTTATTAAATCACTGCATCATAATATAATTCTTGAAAATCAACTAACATCACCAGCCACAATGTCATATGAAATAATCATGTCCACTAATGGAATAACATCATCATCAATGCCTAACTATCCAAAACACACAATAATAGTACCATCATAGTATCAAGGTATCAAATAAAGCATAGAAAATAATAAATCCAAATAGTAAGATGGGTATTACATCCTCCCCCCCATAAAATTGGCTTACTCCTAGAAGCCGATAAACAAAAGGAAATAAGATTCCTTAATACAGGAGGCATCCTCACACACCAAGATGGTGAACTAATCACCATTACAAACTAATATCAAGCTCACACATAAGAGTAACAAATAGTAGCAAAAAGTATCAGTAACATGGGGGTATTACATCTTCCCCCCCTCTAGGATATGGCTTACTCGAGGAATCCATTAAATAGATAAGAGTAAGCACACAACAACCACGTAGAGAACACACGACAAACCACACACATGAAAACACTCACTCCTACAAGAACGAGCAGATAAGTCAACACAATGAGCCCACTATGAGCCCATTGTGTTGACTTATCTACTCGTTCTTGTAGGAGCGTGTGTTTTCATGTGTGTGGTTTGTGGTGTGTTCTCTGCGTGGTTGTTGTGTGCTTACTCTTATCTATTTAATGGCTTCTTGGAGTAAGCCATATCCTAGGGGGGGAAGATGTAATACCCCCATGTTACTGATACTTTTTGCTACTATTTGTTACTCTTATGTGTGAGCTTGATACTAGTTTGTAATGGTGATTAGTTCACCATCTTGGTGTGTAAGGATTCCTCCCGTATTAGGGAATCTTATCTCCTTTTGTTTATTTGCTTCCAGGAGTAAGCCGATTTTATGGGGGGGAGGATGTAATACCCCTCCTCTTACTGTTTGGATTTATTATTTTCTATGCTTTGTTTGATACCTTGATACTATGATGGTACTGTTATTATGTGTTTTGGATAGTTAGACATTGATGATGATGTTATTCCATTAGTGGACATGATTATTTCATATGACATTGTGGCTGGTGATGTTAGTTGATTTTCAAGAATTATGTTATGATGCAGTGATTTAATAAATTATGTTATGAGATGATTTGTTAGTTTAGAAATGTTAATCTATCAGTTATAGTATTGTTAGAATAGTTGTGATGAAGGACAGTGTGGCATTACGAGTGCCCTGCTACGCTACAATTCCTTCTCACAATGAAATGCTTTGATTTTATATATATGCATGCACATGTACATGAACTCGTTTGTATGTAGGATTTACAAGTACAGAGTCTCAATTCCACCTGCTTCGGTAGGACAGGGCGAGCACCAATGGCCCAACGGTTAAATGTTGAAACAAAGGTGACAATGAAGTCATCCTGTCCCATGATGTCAGACCATCTTGTTTAAATGGTTTTGTGCATTTTTGTAAATGTCATTCTTTGTGGTTGTCGTTTGTGTTTTGTCATACATTATTTATGTTGGTATTTTATAAGTTGTGATGGTTTTAATTAAATAATGGTAATAATTGTTTATTATAATGTTAGATTAAATTGTATTTAAATATTTAAATGTTTTATTTATTTTTTAAAAAGTCATGTGTTTTATTAAATGATACTTAAAATATTAATTTGTGTTTTATTATTTTAATTAATTATCTCGTTGAGGATAATTATTATAATAAATTATTTAAATTAATTAGATAATGTGCTTTGCAAGTAAAGTTGTAAAAATAGAAATTAAAACAAAAATTATTGACAATAGAAAAATAAATAAATAAAAGAATAGAAAAAGTTGTGAGAACGAATGTGATTTGAGATCTGACTGAAAAACTTGCTTTTAAAGAAATAATTTCTTTTATTGTGGATTTTTGAGGACTTTTGGAAGAAATTTGTAATATCTTTTATTTAATTGAAATTTTAAGAGTTTTTCACACATAGAGGATTACTGAGACAAAAGTTGTGCAAGTTAATTGTTTTGTACTATTGAGTCTTCTGAAGTTTTTTGGGAAAGATATTTTAGTCTTTTGCTATGTTTTGAGGAGAGTTTTAGAAAGGGATTTTCAATCTGTTACTGGTGTTATTCTGGAGAGAGCCTTATGAACAAAGGTTGAGATCCGAATTCAAGTACGGTATTCTGGAGACAGTTTTCAAAGCAGGAACTAGAAGCTCTTCGTAGAAGCCGTCAAGATTAAGCAAACATCATCACATTCTCAAATAAGCATAGGACTCCAGGTTCCACTTGTTTTCTCCTTCAACTTTCTATTCAGAGAAAAATAAAATTTATTAAATATGATTTGTATGAGTAAAGAAAACTCTTGTTTGAATAGAAATTTACTAAAAGAGATTACACTAGTTTTCTAAAAGTTATTGGTTGTTTCAGTTGGTCAAACAAAATCTACATCTTTGAAATGGCCAATTTGTCTATATTGAAAAGAAAGAAGATACTTTACTTTGTCTGGAACAAACGAATCTTGATTTTTATGAATAGTTATATATATATAATCAATCTTCTTTAGAAAATGTTTTTTTTTTACAAAAAACTTATATATAAATACATGTGAGAATAAATTTATTTTTGTCTTTCCGTACCTGGAATATTACTTCATGTGGATATATTTATATAAATTATTTATATATGTATATATATACATAAATATATAAAATATATAGTTGTATATTATATTTTGGATTAAAAATTCATTTAAAAAAAAAATTGAAACAAAAATTTGAAATCATGCCGAAATTGTGTTGGCGACCATACATGTGTCAGAGGATGGATTCTTTTTAATTCTTAAAAAAAAAATTATAAATAAAATTTTATAAAAAAAAATAAAATTTAAAGTATGGGAGAGGAGAGGGACGGCGCAGGCCATACCCCCTCCCCTGTCCCCTGTGCCTAGCCACAGATGGTTGTAGCAATTCGTGGATTGTTAGCACAGTAGTCATATAGACTACCGCGCGTAGTCCGTAGGACTAGCGCCAGTGGTCCTTTTCTTTGGACTTGCAATTTTTTTTATTGTTATTAAAATTTGGCTTTTAATTTATAACATATATATATTTATTAATATATTTTTAAATATTTGTTTTTATATAAATTTATTTATATGTTCTTAAATATTTTTTAAATTTTATTATATATATATTTAATGTATATATATAATGTTGTTCTTTTATGGATTAATTTATTAAATGTAGAATTAAGGATTATTTAAAGGACAAATAAAATTATCTATTTTTGAGAGAATTACTGTGTTTATTTTCTTAACTATTTTGAGTTAAATTGACATGGTGTCTCGAGATCATGATTTGTGTGTTATTGATTTTCTGTTATAGTATTATTTAGATTTGTACCAAGATACTTGTGCGTGGGTAAGGATATTTTATTGTTAATTGCTTTGTGGAATTTTGATAAAATTGATTGATTATTTCTTTATTGTTATTTTATGGTTTTAGCATATCGATGTGGGAGCCCTGTTCTAATTGTGAACCCAATTTTAGTTATTGTGAATCTTGTTCCAGAGGCATGATTTAATCTTTGAATGTTATCCTCATTTTGGATGTACTCTTGGAGTTTAAATTTATTGGTATTATGCTTGGAAGGGTTGTACGGGGTTGTTGAGTTTTGTTTATGAATTATCACGAGATGAGTAATGCCTCACATGGTTTGGTCTTGAGATTATTTGCTTTATTTGTTTTGGTACAACCCTTTCCTTATTTTTTATTTATGTTAGGGGTCTTAGGGAGAGTGGCTCTTCGTGGGGGCCGGCACCTCGGAGGAGGAAGAGCTCAGGAGAACCCACGTAAGAGTAGTTAATCAAGTGATAACCTAAAAATAGAATTTATGGGGCTAGGTAGTAAATCACACAAGATAATAAACATTGGATTCCTCGTCTATGCATTAGGGCTATCATAGACTAATGATAGACTGAGAAGGCCATGGTTGGCAAAGTCATAACCTTGTCCCCATGAGAGGTTATCGGCTCCGCATGAGCTACCCTATGGTGTTGGCGCCTCAATTAGGAGGAAGGGCCAGGAGATCCATAGATGGGTGTCGACGCCTCAGTTGGAGGAAGGGCCAGGAGATATCATTAGAGCTATGCGATGACACTCTCCGCTAGACACACTTGTGCTTTTTTTCTTGTTGCCTCTGGATATTGTATTCTTAATGTTGTTTTAGATTCTTTTGGAAATTGTAATCTTTATGTTGTTATGGGATTCTTTTGAAGTTGAGTTATGAATGTTCTTGGTGACTTGTTTATCTATTATTACTTGGTTAATTGTGATGAGTTTCATAGCTTTATCTTGTTATGTTTGATTCGTGAACGTTGATGGTTATTTCATTGTTTACCTTGAGTTTGTTTTTGTACTATGTTGTTCATGAGTCGGTTCGGCATTCATGGTTGGGTTCTCTTCCTTGTCACCTCTGAGCATGGGGGGTGAGTTATTTATAATTCACATGGTTGGGTGGAATGTGCTCCACACCCATTGGGTTCCCCATCAGCGTCTTTTCTTCTCATCATTTCCATAGTTGGAGTTGTACCAGTGTTCACTTTGTAATTCAAAATTTAATTGTACTTGTATCATCCCATATGCTTGGGAAATATATATTGTAATTCATATATCAAGGGCTTGTAATGTAATATTATAACAATGATGTAATAATTAGGATCATTTGTAATTTTATTAAGAGATTCATTATGATTGTATTATGTGATGTATTAATATTCTCGCTCTTGTTTCATGGATGTATTCTTATTCTTGGTTATTATAATATAAATGGATATGTTGTTTATCTTTATCTTTTACTTCTATTTAGATGTTTGCGATGTAACCTCGCGTACCCCAAGGCACTAAGTGTGATAATGTGATGTAAAGTACTGTGTTTTTGGTTTAATGTTATTTTCATATTTATTGTTTTAAAAAAAAAAAAATATTTGCAATGTGTGTGTTCTCTGGGGTTTGCACAACAAGCATTACAACTATTACCATTATAATAAACAATTATTACCATTATTTAATTAAAACCATCACAACTTATAAAATACCAACATCAATAATGTACAACAAAACATAAATGACAACCACAAAGAACGACAATTACAAAAACACACAAAACCATTTAAACAAGACGGTCTGACATCATGGGACAGGATGACTTCATTGTCACCTCTATTTCAATATTTAACCATTGGGCCATTGGTACTCACCCTGTCCTGCCGAAGTAGGTGGAATCAAGACTCTATACCTACAAATCCTGCATACAAACGAGTTCGTGTACATGTGCATGGATATATATAAAATCAAAGCATTTCATTGTGAGAAGGAATTGCAGCATAGCAGGGTACTTGTGAACGAGTGATGCCACACTGTCCTTCATCACAACTATTCTAACAATACTATAACTAATAAATTAACATTTCTAAACTAACAAATCATCTCATAACATGATTTATTAAATCACTGCATCAGAATATAATTCTTGAAAATCAACTAACATCACCAACCACAATGTCATATGAAATAATCATGTCCACTAATGGAATAACATCATCATCAATGCCTAACTATCTAAAACACACAATAACAATACCATCATAGTATCAAGGTATCAAACAAAGGATAGAAAATAATAAATCCAAATAGTAAGAGGAGGGGTATTACATAGTTTACCCATTGGATTGTGTTTTGTACTCTATGTGTTGTCAATAGGAGATTGGCTCTTTGTGGGGGTCCAACACACAAAGGGGCGCCAAGGTAACTCACCTAGGTTTAATCAAGTGATAACTTAAAATAAATTAATGGGGCACTTTCACACTAATAAAGATAATGAATGCCTCTCTCATGAAGCAAGCATTTGTTAAGGCTTGAGATGAGACGAGACGCATAGTTTTCATGAGGGTTCGGCAGACAGTAGAGGCAAGCCAGGGTAACCCAAGATGGAGGTCTGGTAGCCTAGGAAGGTTGAGCTAGGGTAACTCATGGCAATTTATGTATGACACTCTTCCTACATCAGCAGTCATTCAGATATTGTGTGGTGTACCGATGGCGTACATAATCATTATTCTCTAGAAGCATTGTAACCTTTGTGTTAAGTGATGTTGTACTTGTATCCTTTTCAGTTCAGTTATGTAATAGCCTGTGTCTAGTGGTAGATGGTCTTGTTTAGGAATTTCTGGTGGCTATCTCCTAGCACGGGGGGTGAGCCTTCAGGTATCACATGGTTAGGTGGAATGTGCACCTTAATCCGTTGGTTCGTCTTCGTATTCATGTGGATGGGATTTCTAGTTGGAGAGCTTGTGGGATCTAGTTTCATTTCATGCTTTAGTCTTTTAGTTGATCTTGTATTTTATTACCCCTCAATTGTTATCCAGGTGGAATTTGTAATATGTAATCATGCTTAATGGATTGATCTCATTCATCGAATGAGTGTTGTAATTATGTTGTAAATTATATTATTGGAATCAAGTGGTATCTCTTATTCTTTGATGTAAATTATTATGTATGGAATGTATGTTAACTTAATTGTTAAATAATTAAATGTTATGGATTTTATTCATGTTTCTTGTTTGGGTTTAAGTAACTTAGTTTCGTAACCTTAGGGGTTTTTGGCAATTGGTTAGTGAACTTGCATGTTAATTATTCTTATAAAAATAAAAAACAAATCGTTCATTTGTGTAGTAAATTGCAACTTCCCCTAGGGTTGCGTGGTGGGGTGTTACAATTACTGAAAGTGCATATAGGTTACATTTTTGCATCTTGCATCACTGAATATCATCTGAATTCTGCATTAGGCTTAGCTTGATGGCTAGTTGCATCTTCCCAGCCTAGAATTCATCATGATTCATGATAGAAAACCATAATCAACCCTTGATAATGCTAGATATTGGATGAAAGTTAGATTGAAGACCTACAAAAACAAAATAATGCAACTCCAAGGCTTTAATTTTGTTTATTACCTCTTCTTGAATGATTATGGATGCTTAGATCTTGAAATTTCTCTCTTAGAATTAATACTTAGATGAAAAATGACTTTAGAAGCTTTGTTCTATAGGCATTACACCTAATTTACTGATATTTAGATCTCAAAATCTGACATCAACCAAAAATTTGACTTAAAAACTTGAATTTCCCACTCAAACCCTAAAAAGGGCCCAAATAAGACTTATACACCACTCTTGGCATATGGGTCCCACCTAGGGGGACTCATACAGTAGAAGTGGCGTATGAGTCCCACCCTAGTTTTTCAAGGTGGGTTGTTAGAGTTTTCAATGCTTTTGTGGATTTTGTTAGGATTTTGGTTGAAATAATCCCCAAGATCATAAATAAAGGGTCTTAGGGGCCTATTAATGATGAATTAAAGGGTAATTAATGCAAGGGTACTAAAATAGGTCTAGATTAAATGAGAAATTGCACTATCTCCAAGAAGGGAGTACAATTTCCATCATTACATCTAGCCCCACTTTACCACTAATATGAATCTACATGCATATGTAAGCTAAAGGAATCCAAACAATGAACTTCATTTCAGAAAAGGATATTCATAATGCAGGAGAATGAAGCCCTCATTATAGCTATCTACAAAAAAACAATGTTAGGAACTGCATCCTACAACAAAAATTTGTTATTCATCCAAAAATCCTCTTATCTAACTTCTTCTAGAAATCAAATCCAATGGTAGATATACGCCCCCTTGATTTTGTTTGCTTTATGGAGGCAGAATAAAGGTAGTAGTCTAACCACATCGGGCTGGATAAGTTGTATAAGAGGGTATTTTTAAGTACCATACCACATAGTGATAGGCATTTGATGAGAATGAGAGTGGAATGATGAATCCAATACAACAAACAACATAAAAAATAGAGTTTTCTAGTCCTTGGTATGATCATTTGAATCAAGATAACTTTTAACCCTAAATAGTAAAAAACTAATTTTAACATATATAAGAGTAAAAATTGAAGTAATTTATAGTTATTTTGTGTTTTACCTTCCTACAATTTGACTTTGTTGAAGAATAGGTGAAAATGTTGAGCTATCAAGAGTAGAGGCCCCTGAGACTTGATACACTATGAGAGGAGGCAGTGGGAGGTGACCTTCAACATCAGGTGCTTTTTTGTACCTTAGCTTTGGTTTTATGCTTTTAATTTATATTTTAAGTATTTCTAGGTTGATTTAGGACCCTAGAAGAAAAGCTCACCAAACATCCCTTTTTTGCAAAGTGTCCCCCATTCTCAGATATGAGGCTACAAACTACATTCCCTCACCCATCATGGAGTGGGACTAAGAGTTGTTCAAGCCTTTGTAGACTGGAGGATGCATATGAGGGCGCTACTAGGTGTGCTAACTAAGTCGAGTCTACCTATGAGGAGATTTGTTCATCTTGAGGTCCAATGAAGGTCAAGATACTCCATGTAGAGGTATCAAGGCTACAGACAGAGAAATACGAACTAGTGCAAGATCACCAGGAGGCCATTGGACAAGCAAATGGTCTATAGTATACTTTGGATGCTCTTGTCAGTTCATGATCATGATCACATACCACCATCCCTTAATGAACTATCTCTAGACTAATGCAATCACTAGATCTTGAGAAATATAGTAGTCATAGACCGTGACATTAGCATTGTATATATTGATGACATGTACTTAAAACTTCAAGATATATATATATATAGGGGTATGTGCAGGATCATCATGGAAAAAATAGGCCTTTAAGTGGCAAAAAATTTAGAAAAATTAGAGTTAGGCAACTTGATGAAATTTTTTGAATAAGTTATCTATATTATTTCAAAAATATGTAAGAATAGAATCTATATTAAATTGAATGTAGTTTCTAAACTACTAGGTTTATTTTAGTTTTTTTTAAATCTATTTGGTGAAAATTTGAAATTTCAATGCAGTAGTACTTAAGTTTTAGGGAAAAAATAAGAAGTAGGTGTTTTTCTGACCACCCTAACCACAATAAAATTATAAGATTTTTTTATAAGATTTTAGATATAAGTAGAGGACTCATGTCTCCATGTGATACATCTTTTTTTGTAATTTTTTTCCAAGTAAATAATTAATTATGATTTTTTTATTACAAATTTTAAAAAATATTAAAACTTGTATGTCTGACCACCTTAACTTGGCCAAAACTTCATGACATTCAATTTTTTTTTTTTATAATCCTATAATATGCAAAGCATAGAATGTGACGCATCTTTCAGATTCAAAAAATGTGATACCGTTTGAAAGCTATAGATGTTTTTCAATCAACCTATCAATTAGGACTTTAGTCATAATTCAAATAGAAAATGAATAATAATTATTTATTAAATTCAAAGTAAAGAATAATTTATATTGGTGTAAAGCTAAGAATCTCCTTTAAAAACCCTTTTCATTTCATCAATTTTGGGTAAAAAAAGAAGTTTCTAGCCACATGGGCCATCATATCACTTACATATTGCCACTTTTTGGCCCATCATGATCCTCCACATACCCATATATATATATATATATTTCAAAAATGTTTGTAAGACTATTAATAAATGTCTCCATGATTTAACATCCTTTATTATATCTCATTAAAACTATTCCAGTTTCTCTTAGATGCGAAATTGGAATTAAGTATGTTATACTAAATTAAATGAACCTATGATCTAATTAAAGAGATTTAAATGCATGTAAGGTTATAATCTAACATGAAATACAAGATGAACTTGAAAAGAATGAAACCTGGAGTAACCACCTAAAAGTTAATTTAAATAATTACTTTAGTATTCAAGACACACAAATAATTGTTTGGTCAAGAATGAAGCAATGTGAGAGCATATAGAATGTCATCTAGTAACTACTTTATCATTCACACTATTCAAGAAGATTAGACAATACTAGTGCAAATGTGTGGTATTTATAGTTTCTTTAAGAGGCATGATATCTATTTATATTAATGTATATATGCTCCAGATCAATAATTTTCATCGATTATATAAGGTCCTAACCAATTAGGGCTGAACTTTTCTTTTTCCATCAAGGCAACATTGACGTTACATTGATTCTCACATAGCACTAGATTACCTTTATTAAATGAATGAGGTATGAAATTATCATTGTAGCTACATTGCATTCTTTTAGAATAATCTTAAGGATGCTCAAGGGTGTTAATGTGTTGTTCATCGATCATTTCAAGTTGATGCAAATGTTGTCCCTTATAGGTATTGTCATTAATAATTCCTTAATAAGTAATTTTTAATAAAGGAATCTCTACCTCCAATGGCAATATCACCTTGGTTCCTTAGAAAAGGTTATAAGGGGTATTCCTAGTTGATGCCCTAACATTTGTACGAGAGGCCCATAACACAGATGTTAGTTGTGTGTGCCAATATTTATTGTGTTTTCTTAATATGTTCATTAATATTTTCTTGAGGGTTCTATTAGTTGATTTAGCTTGAACATTATACTATGGGTAGTAGGGTGTTGAAAAGTGATGTTTTATGTTAAAAATTTCTAAGAACTTCTTCACAGCCCTATTCTTAAATGGTGTTCCATTGTACAAAACTAAAGTAGAAGGAATTCCAAAGAGAGAATAATGTGTTCCAATATGAAACAACATATTACATTAGCAATTTTCAAATGAAGGGGAATTTATTCCGCCCATTTCATGTAATAATTTGTTGCAATAATTATAAATTTATGTCCAGAGGAGGAAGGGGGAGAAATTTTCCAATGATATCCAAGCCCCACTCTAAGAAAGGCCAAATAGGAACTTGTGTGTGAAGCTCAGAAGAAATGGCGTGAATTAGTTTGCTATTTTCTTGACATTTGTGATATTTCTTAACATTTTCAAAGCAATCATGTTCCATATTCCTCTAATAGTATCATATACGAACTAACTTTTGAGTTAACGATCTTCCTCCAAAATGTCCCCCACACACACATGCATTGGATTCCTCAAGTGCTATGGGAATTTCATATTTTTTCAAGGCATCTCAGCAAGAGACCATCAAAGGACCTTTGATACAACCCATTGATAAGAATTATATACTTAGATGCAAGCTTCCAAAGATGGGCTCTAGTATTCTTAGTTGTTGGCTTAAGAAAGGTACCATTTTTTATATAATTAAATGTTGGTGATTACCATTCACTAGAGATTTACATGGTGATTGCTAATACTTCATCTACTTTAGAATCAATTAGTGGTTTCATAATTGTATGGAAAACAAATGTGAAATATTTTGAAGGATCTTGAGATATCAGAGAAGTCACACTCTCCATTACATCTGCAGGTCAATTATCTTTCTGTGGGATGTTGTCAATGGTAAATGAATCAAACTTCTCTAACAAAGTCAATGTGAGATCCTTATATTTCAATAGATTTTATGCTTTGCTTGATATGCTCCATTTCTTTGTTTAATGAATAATTGTGAATCATTGAATATTTTAATGTCTCAGGTTCTAAGAGTTAAAGCGATGCATAATCCAACAATTAATGCTTCATACTCCATGGTATTGTTTATGCATAGGAAATTTAACTGATATGATAAGGGAATAGCTTTTCCTCCAGGTGGAGCTATTATAACTCCCGTGTCGAAGCTTGTTCTAAACTTAGATCCGTAAAAATATAATTGCCATGTATTTTCATGTTCCTAAATAGTAAACACACTCTCATTAGGAAATGCTTCTACATTAGGTAATGCTAGGGGAGAAGGAGCATTAGCTAACTAGTCGATCAAGGCCTACCCTTTAATTATTTTTTATGAATCAAACTTAAGGTGACCAAACATAGTCAAAAACATAACCCATTTAGCTAAGAATCCTGATAAATTGGTTTTAGCAAAAAGATGTCTTAAAGAATCAAACTTTGTTATCACATGTATTTCACCATTCAATAAGTAATTTCACAACTTACTAGAAAAAAATGCAAGAGAAAAACATTATTTCTATATAACTATATATCATGTCTCATAATCAATCAAAGTTCAACTAATGTAATAAATAAGATGCTCTTTACCATTTTCATCTTGTTGAGCCAACAATGTTTCAAGAGCATGGGATGATGTTGTATATAGGATGAATGGTTTATCTTGTATAGTGGGTTGTAAAAAAAGTGGAGTAGCAAGGTAATCTTTCAAACTCTCAAAATTCTATTTATAATCCTCATTCCAATTAAACTAAACCTATTTCTTAAGAAGATGTGTAAATGGTAACATTTGATCCACTAAGGATGCTACGAAAGATTAAATATCCTAAATTCTCCCTTGTAAAGTGCATAATTGAGAAATTTTTCTAGGAGGTGGTATGTTAACTATAGCATCAATTTTCTCTGTGTACACCTCAATTACTCTATGTGATATGATAAAAACTAAAAAATTTCCACTATCTACACCAAAGTCACACTTTTTAGATTCAATCTCATGTTGTATTTTCACATTTACTCAAAGGTTTTTTGAATGATATTCACATTATCTTCTTGAAGTAAGGATTTTTCTAAAATATCAACATAATATTCTAAAATATTATGTATGTAATCATGAAATATCAATGCCATAGCTCATTGATATGTTGCACCCACATTCATCAATCCAAATGACATCATGACCCAACAAAATTTTCCCCAAGCTTTTGTAAATATTGTTTTGTATTGATCTTGAGGGTTAATAAAGATTTGATTCTATCAATTAAATCCATCCATGAATGACAACAAAGCATGTCTTGAAATTGAGTCTACTATCTTGTCAATAGTAGGAAGGGTAAATTCATCTTTTAAAGATGCTTTATTTAAATCTTGAAAGTACATACACATCCTAATACGATTGTCTAGTTTCATAACTATGACAATGTCTAAGATCCAAGGAGAATAATCTATAGGATGTATGAAACTAGCTTTGAGGAGCTTCTTAGTCTTGGCCTAAACCAACAAGGCTATCTTAGGGTTCATGTTTTGAATCTTTTGTCTAATAGGTTTAGCATTTTCATTGAGGACTATTTTGAGTGCTACACTCTCAGGGTCAATTCCTGACATATGCAAAATAAGTCCAAGCAAAAAGTTCAATAAATTAATGAAGTAAATTTGCATGGTCCTCTTATTCTTCATCATCAAGGCGATTTCCTATCTTAATCACTTTCTTCATTGTTAATATCCATTGGTATGCCCATGGTATCTCCTAAAGGAAGTGTATTTGTTTCAATAATTTAGGGTTGTATTCTTTGTTGTTCTTGTCACTCTCATTACTTTCCTCTTCTTTGTCTCTTTGATTGGTATTAATCATAGTACATGTAACCCATTTCTTTTTAAGAGGATAACATGGTTTTTCATAAACTCCTATCATTTCTTTCAAGGCTTCATCATCTTCAAAAAACTCCGATGATGCTTCCCAAGTTGTATAAATCAATTCTAGATGCTTCAAGGTGAGAGTTTTTTTAAGATTACACATGATGGTGTTGATGTTTAGCAAGGGTTTTTTCATTGCTTGCATGATCTTAGAAGGGGAATATCCCAAACCACTTTTTCTTTCTTGTGTATTAGGTTCTATAGGAACATGAATTCCTTGCTCTTTCTTTCCACATCCTTTTCCACTATAACCAAGTTTTTTCATGAATTCATAGCCTTTTCCATAAGGTCTTTCCATTTCTTTTAGGTTTAGTGGTTGTTGATAATATATCTCATCAAATTTTTTCATATAACTTGTGTCTTCTTCTAAAGTAGATGAGGTAGATTCTTGTGATTTTTCTTTAGAATTCTATGTTGACATTACCATAGGATATTTTTATTTTTAATATTCTTTACTTTTGATTATTTAAATTCTCCCATAAACGAGGGTGTGAACTCTAAGGATCCCTAATCATCATCCAATAATTTTGACACTATTTCCATCTCTTGTTTTTCTTCTTTGATAGGTTCTATGTTCGATGTTGGAATTAATGTGTTTAGAGGACTTGTAATTCATTTTAAAAATTGTAATAAACTTTCAAGCTCAAGGACTATTTCAACTTGGTATACTTTATTGTTATAGACATACTTCATGATACAATGAAGAGTCTAAGGTATTGCATGCATCTAATGAATCCAAGGTATTCCTAAAAGAAGGTTGTATGAAAGATCATGAGGCATAACATGAATAGGAGTTTGTAAGGTATCATTTCTAATTGAAATAGGTAAAGTAATCACACCAAGTGGTTGCTTTCCTACATTGTAAAATCCTTGAATTGATAAGGAATTAGAATCAATTTTTTTATTTATCGACGCCAAGTCTATCTAGAAGATTCACACTTCACAAATTAAGGACAAAGCCATTATCAAAAAGGGTATTTTTATTCCCATTCTATTGAATATGGCTATTATCATGAAGGAATCATGTTTCTTTCTCATCTCCAAGGGGAGGAGTTCATGTTGATGAAAATTAATGTCTACATTAATTGTATTCATCCCTTGAATTAGAGCTTCCACATCACTTGTATTTATATTAGAGGGGATCACAACTTATTGTAAGGCTTTTTGAAGCATAGTGTGATAATTATGTGAGTTTTGAATCAAGTCAAATAAGGATTTTTTTTGGGAGCATTCTAAATTTTTTCAACAAGATCATCCTCCTTTCCACCATTTGAAGGAAAATGAGGGGTGCTAGGAAAGACAGAGTTAGGAAAAGGTTAGGATGTCGAGGTTGTTTGTCTTAGTTGTAGATTGTTTATAGTGTTATATGTATGCGAATTGGTATTATAACTTGATTGTTGTGAAACATTGTTCTTAGGTGATTCAAGTGTAAAAAAGGGTTTGTTTTGAGTTTGAGATTAGTGTGAGGGCCGGTAAAGAACAAGTTGAGGTTGAATCATGTTAACATCTCTTGGATTTTGTTTTTTCCTAACAAGCCATAATGGATGAAATTTGTGAGATGAAATACTCAAGGGCTTCATGTAACATTCCAAAGTCATCACTAATAAAAGGCTTCAGGGTTAGGTTAACTTGGAAAAAGAGATTTGACATATTCAAATGACCATGCTTTCTCCAAATGGTTCATCGATTTATAGGTATTTTTGTTTTTCTTTTCTAATAATTGCCAAGTGTAATCTAATCTAATTGCACTATGAACTAATTTTGGAAACAATGATCTAATTTTATCCACAATAACAATGAATCTAAGTTAATCTAAATTTACTAAAATAAATGTAACAAAAACTTTGCTAACTGAAATAGTGTAATAACCAATCCTAAATTATTACTTAAGGGTATGTGCAGGATCATGATGGGCCAAAAAGTTGTGATATGATGGGTATGTGTAGGGTATGTGGTTGGAAACTTTTTTTTTACCCAAAATTCATGAAATGAAAAGGATTTTTAAAGGAGATTCTCAGCTTTCCACCAATATAAATTATGCTTTACTTTGAATTTAATAAATAATTATTATTCATTTTCTATTTGAATTATGACTAAAGTCCCAATTGATAAGTTGATTGAAAAACATCTATAGCTTTCAAAAGGTATAATATTTTTTGAATCCAAAACATGCATCACATTCTATGTTTCGCATACTAAATGATTAAAAAAAAAGAATTTCATGAAGTTTTGACCAAGTTAAGGTGGTCAGACATATGAATTTTTATATTTTTTAAAAGTTATAATAAAAAATTCATAATTAATTATTTACCTAGAAATAATTATAAATATGCATCACATTGAGACATGAGTCCTCTACTTATATCTAAAATCTTATAAAATAATATTATCATTTTATTGTGGTTAGGGTGGTTAGATAGACACCTACCTCTTATTTTTTCCCTGAAATTAACTACTACTACATTGAAATTTCAAATTTTCACCAAATAGATTTAAAAAAAAAAAAACCTAGTGGTTTAGAAACTACATTCAATTTTCTACAGATTATACTGTTACATATTTTTGAAATAATATAGATAACTTATTCAAATTTTTATGTCAAGTTACCTAACTCTGATTTTTCTAAATTTTTTGCCACATAAGGGCCTATTTTTTCCATGATGATTCTGCACATACCCTTAATTAACATTATTGTATTTGAAACATGAATATATTCTAAACTAAAAATACATAACTAGTGGCTAAAGTCAATCGTAGCTACACATGTCCATTTAAAATGAGTCAATGATCCATATATTCATTTCAAAAGTCAAATTACAATATCAGGTTTGACTTGGATCCCAAGGCCACAAAGTCATTACTTTGCACTTACATCAAATACAAGAATGGATTGCATCAAGTTACATTTTAGACTAAATATTCTTGTGAATAGCTAAGGTTCTTCTTTGACACTCACTTCCACTCATGGAAAAGAACACGGTTGAAGCACTTTACTGCCCAACCATGAAGCTTATGCTTCCCTAGTATTATTCTGACTTGAAGAATGTCCAACCCTGTATGGAAAATTTAGAAATAGAACAATATACAAGGTGGAATTTGGTGTGTGCCCATACATCAACATGCAATTTATATTTACAAGTTAGAAAATAAAATGCAAGATTTATGCTAGGAATTGTTGAGAGTGAAATCATAAAGTTCATACATACAAAATGAACTATATTGCTTAGCCAAGCATAATTAAATATGTTGCAACAACAACAAACAATAGAATCTGGTAAAGAAAACCTATATACTTTGAACTCCATTTTAGCACCCATCCCATAAGGTAACTTTCTACTATACATATCATAACAACTATCTACCCTCTAGTAGCATCTACCCTGAAGTTCTCTAGTCAACTAAGGTATCACTATTCCGTTGAAGAATTAGAATATTCTTTCACATGTGTCTTCAAAAGAAGAATTATATTACTAATTTACTCTCTAAGCATAAATTAGATTTATGATTCAATAGAGTAATTAAATAATTAGTCATATCATTCTTATGACTATTATATAATTTTCATCATAAGCATTTTCCACTTAAAAATGAACTAACAAAAGAAGGTTTATCACAATTATGTGTATGTACATAGATGAAGTCTATGTGCATACATATATGTTCCTACTTAAGTTTTATATTTGTGCATAAATTCTAAAATAAATCATTAAATCAGATTGCAATCATAAAATAATATTCCATTTGACATTTCTTTTGTCAAAAATAAAGAATCAAAATAAGTCTGTGTAGACATTTCCCTCATACTGTTATTGCATTCTCACAACTGTGACACACTAACATTTTTGTTTACATATAAACATTCATCATTTAAATAAAACAAGTACTATTTCCTTCTAAGCAGTTATAAGACAAGCTATTTACATATGAAAATTCATTGTTTTAATAGAACAAGTACTTTTTCCTACTAAATAGTTATAAGATTGAAAATTTACATATGAACATTCACTATTTATAACTATTCAAAGTTGTTCTAACTAAACATGTTTAATGAGCAAGGTTTCTTTTAGCTTCAAAGAGAACAACAAAAAAGTGTTGTTTACAAAATATTATACACTATTTACACCATTGTAATACTATTTCAAACTAAAAATTTACATTTAATGATAGAAAATATCATTTTCCAACAGAACATTCACTGTTTGCAATTCCTTATTGTTGTTTCAAGCTATTCAGAAGCTAAATGGAATTATTGCATTTAATTGTTCATTATTTTAAAGCAACATGGGTTTTTCCACAATGAACTAAAAATAAACAATGTTGTTTTTCCAATAACAATAATATCTATAGCTTCTCATTTGTCAATTTTCAAGGAAGCCAAAATATTTCTCTAACAAATCAAATAGCCTAGTTTTGTACATAAAAATAGAATGTCTAATATTCAGATCTTGAATAGCTTTCATCTTAAAATTCATTGTGCAACTTAATAATATAAAGAATCTAAGTTGGACATGCTTGTCGAGGTAAAACTTAAACAAGTATTTCAGACAATAAAAAGACATGGAATTTTCAAGTTCTAGTAGGACTCATTCCTTTTCAAGTTTCAAAAAATATTCACAGGTCACTCTAAATCAATCATTCATATTGGTCTAGGGCATTTCCTTCTTAGCAATAATAACATGCACAAATTTGACCTTAAAGAAATGCTAGTTTCACCACTCAAAATTGACATGCATGAATCCTAGTTACAAAGGAGTGACCCTTCAATATTATAGATCAAACCCTACTTGGTTTTATTGAATTTAAACAGGTATTTCATTACCTTTCCCACTAGAATGTGGTGGTATTATAATACATGCAATACAATTTGAGTATTTCTTTTAGAAGCTATTTATCTGCCCAACCGATATGGAGAATACAATACATATTAAATTGAAACATAGGGTTGATACCCTTTTTAGGGGATTGATGGTTGATCCACAATAATTTTTAATCATCATAAGAATATAGTGAATTGGAATAGAGATTATGAATAGCCATTGAATGGATAGCACTAAAAGTGCAAACTTAAATAATAGTCATACTTTAGTAACTCTAAGGCTTGGCCTAGCTATGAAAGCTAGCTACAAGGATTCTAAATGAAACTCATACAATATTGGGTGTAGGTCGGGAAACCAAAAAAAATGGTCAAAATCACATCACTCGGCTCAAGGCCATGGTTATTTAATAGGAATACATTTTATAGTTTAAATGATGTAATTGAAAAAATGGAAGAATACCATTTCAAATGATGAGGAAAAATGATATAAAAAAATTGAGTTTTCTTTCTAAAGTAATCAGTTTACCTAATAAATCAAGCTTTGTGTGAGTCTTCCTTTGATTTTTCCCTCACCCATGAGCTCACTTTTCCTTTTCCTTCAAACCAACAACTTTTTTCGTCATGCTTTTTCACCCACAACGTTGTGATTTCAAAAATGGAAACATTATTCTTTTGCATGTCACTGGAAATCACATTATTGCCTTACCGCTGGCCAGTACTTATTTGAATATTTCCATTAATCTTGTGGTAGACCATGTCCTTCATGATCTTATTTTGTTTCAATAGTCTAATATTAAAATATTATCAGTTATCGATTTAAATTTTGATGAGAATCTAAATCTATTATATACATATATATGTATATGTATACACACACACACACATATATTCACATATACATATATCTATATATTTTTATATGATTTATTTCATATTTATCATGTTCATTCTTCATTTCAATATATGTATATATTTATATATACATTCTTGTATTAATTGTTCGTTTGGGATAGCTTGTAAGTTCCATATGCCATATTTTAAATTAAGGAACTTTAATTTCATCTCGAACATCCATATATATAAACTAAAAGAATTTATTTTCAATACTTTCTTTCATTTTCTTTAAAACATAGAGTTTGAGTAGACAATTTAATCAACACGCCATTAATTTTCAATCACTAAAACAATTCAAGTCATGAAATTATGTTCTTCTATATATGAAAAATAGTTCAAATGCAAGTCATCATGCAATTTTTGGTGTGTGCACCTAGATTCTAATTGGCTTACCATTTGATTCAGCTAAACAATCCTACTTCAACCATGTTATCATCCTTCAACCTATCACCCCTGTAACTGCACACACTTGCACTTGAAAATTTACCAGTAATGTTCAATTCTAGAAAAAATATAAGATAATTCCAAAATTTTGTAAATTCAACATCAATCAACTTCTTTCATTCAATTTTTGAAATTCCAAAATTTACATTTAATATATATTGAATTTCTTCAATAAGTCAATTTTCCATAATATAATAAATATGCAATAAAATTGGGTTATGGCATCCTTCCCCTCTTGGAAGAGACATTGCTCCAATGTCTAGTAGGTCAAAATAAAAAGAACATCATATCAAATTTGAACATACATGTCTATTTCAACATCACCTCAAAATATATGTCTATTTCAAAATCACATCAGAATATATATATTTCAACATCACATCAAAATATATGTCTATTTCAACATCACATTAGAATATGTATGAATATTTCAACATCACATAATAATATAAAGCATGGAATACCATAGTATCTCAATCTAAAAAATTTCAAGAAAAATTATTGAAGTTTATTTCTCAAGAAAGTAAATGTGGAAAGGAGCATTCTATTTCTTCCACATCCTCCCAAGTAGCACTATTCTCTAAGTACTAGTCCCATTGGAAATTAAAGTGATCAATATCTCTGGTTCACAACTTAACATTGCTTCTATCTAAGATTCTAATGGGCTCCACTAGAACCACTCTTAGATCCTGTACTTGCAAGGATTGCCAATCAAGCACATGAGTCACATTAGGATGATATGGCTTAAGCAAGGGAACATGAAACACATTATGAAGTTGATCCATAGTAGGTGGTAGAGCTAGTCTATAAGAAACTATTTTAATAGCTTCAAAGACTTCAAATGGTCCCACATATCTTGGGGTCAACTTAGAAGACTTTCCAAAAGAAATAGAACTTTTATGAGGTTTAACTCATAAGAAAAAATTACCCCCTATTGTGAATAGTCTAAGAGTTTGATTCTTGTCAAGATAACTCTTTTTTTGGCATCTCGCCTCTTTCAATATACTCTTAATGACCCTCATTTGTTCTTCCATTTCCCTAAGCATTTTAGGTCCTATTATGATCTTGTCCTCCAATTTTATACCAACTGATGGGGGTACGAAACTTCCACCTATTCAAGGCTTCAAATTGCCATGCCTACTGATCTATAATAGGATTTTTTGTAAGAAAACTCTACCAAAGGAAAATATTCTTCCCACATATACTATTAGTTCATACAGTTCATTTAGAGGACGTCTTCGACTACTTGATTCACCATCTTTGTCTTCCCATAAATCTAAGGATGATAGGACAAGCTGAAAATCAGTTTGGTTCCCAATACAACATTTAGGATCATCCAAAACCTTGAGGTCATCTATGTGTCCCTATTAGAAATGATGGTCTCTTGCACTCCATGCAAGTGGAAGATCTCCTGGACAAATTTCTTAGCTAAGGTCAATGATCCATCCTTAAAGTTTCAAGGAATGAAGTGTGCAACTTTAGTCAACTTATCAATCATAACTAGGATAAAATTATACTTGTTCTTGCTCAATGGAAACCCCTATACAAAATCCATACTGATCACCTCACATTTATACTCAAGTATGTCATAAGGAAACAATAACCCGATTGAATGTCCATGCTCAGCCTTGAATCGTTGACACTCCAAGCATATGGCTACGTACTCCACTACATCCTTCTTGAGTTTAGGCCAAAATTACAGAGTCTTCAACTCTACTATCATCTTTGATACTCTAGGGTGTCTTGAATAAGGTGCATTGTGAACTTCTTCTAATACCAACTTCCTCATTTCTCTAGAGTTAGGAATATACATCCTTCTTTGATATCTCAAAATACCATCTAGTTTGATCTTCTTGCAAGATAAGAGGGATTCACTGCACACGAGCCTCTTTGTTCTAAAGACACTGGTACGAAAACAAAAATATATGACTAAATAAACTACTAAAAATTGTATATAAATGACTAATTTTGGTCATGTGACCATTAGTAGTTTATTTTTTATCATTTATAACACAACCATATTTATGACTAAACTATTTTAGTAATTTATCTAGTCATTTATTTAGTCATTGATTTAGTCATTGATTTGGTCATTGATTTAGTCATTGATTTAGTCATTGATTTGGTCATTTATTTAGTCATGGTGGTGATTTATTTAGTTATATATTTAGACATTAATTTAGTCATGTATGATGGGAAAGTTCGTTGATATCACAACTTGCATCATTTAGTCATTTAATTATTGAACCGGGTGTGTCTGAGAGCTATATGTGATAAGGATGGTTTCAATGGATTTTTGGGAGATTTTGTACTATAAATAGTGACTTTTGGTTTCGTTTTGGCTCCTTCAAGAGCTTTCAGGAGCTTAACTTCAGTGACTAATTCCTAAGGATTAATTCTATGTCATTTCCTAATTTAAAGTTATGTTGACTTCTTTCTTACTTCACTTGACCTAATTGAGACATATTCATGGAAAAGACTAAAATTAACTTAATTCTTAATCTAGAATTCAAAATCTAAATTTAATTCTAATTAAATTCAAAAGAAATATGTTTTAAGATTTGCTAGAAAATAAATACTATTTTAAAGAATAGAAATAAATTGCAAGGAAATAATTATTAACCTAGAAAACATAAATTCTAATTCCCATGAATAGATTCCAAGCAAGTTTTAGTTTCATATTTCCATAAGTTTCCATCATTGCTTCTACTAAACTCAATAGATAATTGTCAAACTTAATTTCTACAAACAACATATAAATCTTGATTAACTCAATAAACTTTATAACAAATATAGTAAACCATTCTAACTATGATGAGCTTAGTTTAAAATCAATTAAACATAGTTGTCGAAAATTATTCAAACAAAATTATCATTCCAAATTTAATATCCAATGAACATAAATATAATAAACTAAGAGAAATACCACACAAGGTCACTTCCTTTGGTTGAGTGTGCCATGCTCTTCCTTCGGTGAGACCTCTAACATAGTGATTCAAGTTAACTTCTTATTTTCATTCAAATTGACCCAAATAGGGACACAAAATAGAGTAGTGTGGAAATTAAAAATTCTAATAAAAATTTATCTAACTCCCCTTCTAAAACCTAAAGATGGATATTTATAACTATATCCTTATTGAATTCAAAACATGGTGTTAACCGCTAAGATACAAGGCGTCTAAACTAAAGACTAAGATAGAACTGAAAATAGATAGAGGGAAACCGCTAGATCAATGCTAGGATGAGAAGTTTGTAAATTGACTAAGAGGAGATGATTTGAAACTTTAGTGATTCAACATCCAGCTGGAGTGACCAGTGGTGTGATTGTCTTCATGTGGTTAAACGTGGAGTTTAACTTTATCTTTGAACTAAGTCATCAATCATCAGTCTTAAATACCTTGAATAAGATCCTCAAAAATAGGATACCAATTATGATAGTAAAATATTCAAACTACATAATGAACTCATCATTATCACCATAAAATCAATCCATTCAATGCAAAGCATTACGTCTAATATATTTACTAATTTATCCAAACATAAAGTAAAACAAGTAAATATATCAACATATATTCTACCACCGGTCATGTTAATTAAAAATATAACCAAGTATTTCAAACCATAAAATGACTATTTAAAAGTATTTATGAGGCTCTCATCATTCTCTCCCACCTATTGTGAACCATGTCATCATGGTTCTTTATCAATTATTATAGTGGTTTCCTTTTCTCTGTTCACTGCTTCCATCCATTTTGCATAGTCAAACACTCCTTCCCTATATTGAGCTGGAAGTCTGGTTTTTAGTGAAAATCCATTGTTCTCCTTGATTTTCTCATACCAAGATCTGAAGACTTATGTTGGAATATTTTCAGATGCATTGAGCTTTGGAGCAGGCATTATGATGATCGGCATCCTGAACTACATACTATCCCAGAATTCTTGTTACTGCTCTATCAAGGAGATTACATGTCTTACTCTTGTTAAGTTCCATCTAATATTATTTGGACTTATAGGTTTTGTCCTTCTTAATGATTTAGGGATGGTGTAATATCTCTCCATACATGCGTTTAGTGCCATCAGAGGAAGTGTTCCTTCAACATTTTGGAAAGTTGATATGTTGGTGAACAAATTGGAAACATAGATAGGGTTGATATTGTTTTTCTTGACTATTAATATGACCTTTGTAATATACTGCTTTGAATGAGGCATTTCTGGTCTCATTGGAATTTCGTACCTATTTTGTGCTTTTTTGTATTTTTCAATTCTCTTTCACAATTCAACTTGATTTTGCATCAAAGAGACAAATGACTTGATTTGCAATTCTCCAACATAAACATGTAATAAAGAATCATCATTATCCCCCATCAAAAACCCATGCTGGAAAAATTCACACATTTGGTTCTAAATATCATGATGGCAATGTAAATAGTCTTGTAGAAAATCATTGTCATTATGATAATCAATGTTTCTTCATAAAACCAATTGATTTAGCTTCTATTACATAAATTTCTCTCTCATAAATAATGCATACATCTATGACAACCTCCTCATTAAAAAAATTGGTGAGGATATATCAATTTCTTGTTCAAATCTTCTTTCTATTTCATCTCTTTCTTCCTCCAATTGTTGTACTTTCTTTTTTAACTGGTCATTTTCATGTTTCAATTTCAATGTTGTCAAAGAAAGATATCTAGGCTGAGTTCTCCACGGAACATCTAATGGAATATTAGATGGAATTAGAGACAAAGCAAGGTAATTTGGTGGAGTCGAGGAAGTAGAAGCCTCCTAAGAATAAAACTTGATGGATTGTTGTTTTAATTGTTCTTCTTTCAACTATAATTCCTCTTTGAATTTTATTATTTCCTTTACACTTGGCAATACTTTCACATTAGCCTACTGTAAAGCTTCCTTAGTGTCATTTAACTATTCTTTGAACCTTGCTTCTTTTTGTTCAATTTCTTTTTCCATTTCTTGAGTTCTATCAAGAGATTGTTGTAATTCATCCTCTTTTCTTTTCAAATTTTCCTAAAGAAATTGCATGTTCTTTCTTTCCTGCTCTAACTCAACTTCAATCCTAGAAATTTTTATTGTCCACAATAATTATTTGTTTCTAATTCTTCCTTATTCTGTATTTCATAAAATTCTTCCTCTTCAATTAGTGGCTCTTTGCATTTTCTTCTCTCAATAGTCGAGGAAGGTGAAGGGGATCTTTCGGCCTCTTCTTCCTCAAATTATTTTGAGGCTTCCCTTTCTTTTGATTGTGCTTTGGATTCTTCATTAGAGTCATGGAACTTAGTTATAGGGGGCTCTTTTAGGAGATAGTATTGGGCCTTCAAGAGGACTATGAGGTTGTTTAGGGGACTACACTGGCATTTAGATTTCTTCATGGACTTCAAAAAGTCTCTTTATCAGTTTTAGAGATAGGGGTTTTAGATACAGGGGTTTCCTCAGGAGTCAACACAATAATTTCAACTATACTAGGGATTTCTTCAATTAAGTCTTGTTTTCTCTTCTTGGAAGCACTACGGGTCACTCTAGTGGAATCTTGTAGCTTTCTTTTTTCCTTTTTCTACTCTCCTTTAGAAGATTCTCCCTTTTTGTCGAGGGCCCCTTTTTGGGTTTTCCTTTCTATTTTTCAATAGATGCGGACAAAAATTCAAACCAACCCTATTTCCCAGATTATTTCTTCAAGAAATGATGTTTAATTATCAAATGAATTAAACCATGATATTTTATGGATGTCTCTCCTCTATATTTTACCAGGGAAATCATTGAAGCAATTTGTGAAAACAAAAATGTTGGTAAATCGATTCTAGTGGAAGGTTTTGTGATTCCATACGACAAATGTATCAACATTTGCATTCCTGGCCCTAATAAAGTGCCGTATTGTCCCTCACATGTGAAGAATTTCATTATCCACACTATAGTAGTTCTATAAGGCTTGTCCAAGCTGTTACGAGCAATTTCCCGCCGATCTCCTTTATGCAAAAGAATCTTAGGCTTCCTTTCTACTTCTTGATGAAATTATAACACCAACTTATCAAATTTTACCAGGCCCTTATTAACTAGCTCCCCTTCAATAGAAATACCTAAAATTTCACTCATGATTTTATGGGTAACTTTAATGATCTCCTCTCTAACTCTTGTGACATTCATGTGGAAATTCCTTATGAATTATAACACAATTCCCTATTGAAAGCCTTCATAATTTCATAATGAAATCCAACCATCCTACTTCTCTCAACAACCTCATAGTCTCAAAATCAAGAGTAAAATTATTTGGTTTCACATTCCTTTTGTTTCCCATCTTTTTCTGTCAATAATGGTGGATGAAGCTATTAAACAATTTCTAGAATTATCTTTTCTTGTTTGTGAAGTAAAAATTTTGAAAAATGACATGAAATCTCATTATTTATTTTCATATAATTCCTTTACTACTTTGGACGCCTCACACACAACAATTTTGCAGTTGCAATTCAATTTGCAAAGTTGGTGGCATCCCTGACCCATGTCATTTTAATTTTGAAAAGATTTTGAAAGGATAGGTGAATCTCAACATGACCTGTAATCATTATGGATGTCCTTTGAATGTCACATCACACTTACATCAACTTCTCCATCACTTTTTGAAATGATTAATATAAATTTATTATACTTATTAATAACAATATGTCAGAGGTTTCTAAGCTGATAAATATTTATCTACTTTACATTATTTTAAGTACTTTAGAAAATAATATTTTGAGAATAATAATCACATTAAATGCACACCTTTATTTATTGCAAGCCTTCAAGACTTTTAGGAGCCATCAGGATTCTTTAGGACTTTTCAAGAGTCTTCAAGAGTCATCAAGCCATTAGCAGTCTTTAGAGTCTTTAGGAGCTTTCAGGAGCTACTCAAAGTTAACCCAGATAGACCGCCATTACTTATTTTCGGTCATCCTATCTTTTTTTTTTGGAAAGAAAATCACCATTTACTAGTTTTCAATGTACTTTCTTTTTTCCCAAGGAAAACTACCATTTTCTAGTTTTGAATTTACCATGTTTATTCATGCCTTCTTCAAAGGTTCAAATATCTCTCATGGAAGAGATATCTTCCATGAGAAAATGTTCAATTATGTGTTGCAGATCTAATAAAAATTCCTCCTTTGCTATTGGCTTATGATATATTTTCATTCGATGAATATTAACTAGCATAACTCTCCTTTCGCCATCAATTGTTACTAATTGAACAACTCCATTTTCAAATACTTGATCTATCTCATCGGGTCCTAACCATCCTGCATGGAATTTCCCTTTAAACTCTTCAAATCTAGAGTCAAATAATAATGGTCAATCTCCTTCCTTGAACTATTTGGTCATAATATGCTTATTATGCCATGCTTTCCTTTTCTTCTGCATCACCTCTATATGTTGATGAGCTTCCATTCTCATCTCCTATAGTTTGTTTATTTGTAAAATTTTAATTTTCTCTGAGTCAAGTAAATCAATTCCAACTTATAATGTTGTTTTCAATGTTTGTTATTCAAATTCTATAAGCATGACTAGAGTTTTCCCATACATAAGTTCATATGGAGAAAATCCAGTTGTTGTTTTCCATGTGGTATTATAAACCCATACTACTTCATCTCACCTCTCTCCCCAGTATATTTTCCTTAATGAAAAAATCTTTGTCAAGATATTCTCCAATTCTTAGTTTGTGACTTCAACTTTTCCGTTCACCTAAGGATGATACGATGAAGATTTCCTATGTGTCATTTGATATCTCTACAAAAAAAATTCCATCATCACTAATACAAATTGTGGTCCTTGGTTTGTGTAACTGATGGAAATTTCTAAGGTTTAGATTAGATCAATCAAATCAATATAAAAGACAAAAACCCAGAGACCTATCGAGTACAAAGGAATTTAAACAATAAATAGTTATACCTGCAAATCGAGTTCTCCGTGATTACCTCCATAGTACCTTCTTACTTTCTAGTTTGTGTTGCCCTTAGATTCGTCATGTGAGCAATCTACAAATGTCTAAGTCCTACAACAAGCCTTGAAATATTTGCATAAAATGTCTAAAGTCTATGCCTATGACTATGATTGACAATGTCTATGCCTGAACAATGCTAAGACTTGATTAAATAAAAGACAATAATTGTAATGAAAAGCCTAAGTGTGCAAGTGCAAGAGTGTCTAAAGTGAATGCATGTAATCGAAAAGTGAAAGGAAAATGGTATTTTATAGAAAATGCCATTTTGAATGGATGGGTGAGATTAATTCATGACAAAAACCTAAAATGAAAGGTCCAGATTAAGTCTGAGAATCCCTAATTAGGGTTAGGGAAAATTCATTAATCAAACGATTAAAATAATATCTCAGATAATTGGATTGACGGTGGAGAATAAATGAGATAAATTAATTAGAAAAAAAATATTTTCAAAAATAAAGAAGATAAAGACTGCCTGATTTGTGAGATTCAAAAAATCAAGAAGATAAGAGTTGGACTGAACATCAGATTTAGAAAATCAAGAATCTGCCCGATTACTTGATTTTTATAAGATTGGCTACTATTTTGAATCAAATTAATTCAAAATAATGATTTTGTGAGACAATAAATAATATTTTTTAGATTATTTACCAAAATGGACTGACAGTTAAGATTATGATGACATTTTAAATAATTTCATTTATTTTAAAATGAGAGGAATATTAATTTTGACAATTAAATAATTAAAGATAATTATTTAATTTAGCAGATAAGATTAATTAAATAAATAAATTAATCAATTCATTTAATTATGACAGTTAGTGACATATTAAATAAATAAATAAAACTTATTTATTTAATAATCAAGAATAAATATATGACAAAGGGTAATTAAATAAATGAAGAAATTTATTTAATTAAGGGAAGACTTAGACCATTGATGACGTATTTAATAAATAAATAAAATTTATTTATTTAATAATCATGAAGAATAAAAGGACATGAATTAATTAAATAATTATGAATTATTTAATCAATAGTCGAATGTGGACCAAGGACATAATTAAATGTCATAATTATGCTAGGGCGAAAGTGGTAAAAATGAAGCTTGGGCCTAGGTCATTTTAGGTGTCTACATTTTTCCCCTCTTTGTCATAATGTCGTTTGTTGCATTGTGACAAAGAAAATAAGTCAAAAATATGCCCCAGTGCAAAATAAGATGAGGAAGAATGACAAGGAGGGTTATGGTATGCCCCCTCGAAAGGACAGACAGGTTCCAAGAACATGGGTGTGCTCTCAAAATTAATGAGAAGACTAGAATATGAAGAGACAAAGAAATGTCAGTGTAAAAGTTATGGATGATGATATGGATGCAATGCCTATATGAGATGAGCGAGAGAAGATGACAAGACTAAAGAAGATGCATGTTAGTTCCTAGACCAAATCCTTCAAAACATTGTCATAGGAATTTAATATTTATTTCTCTTAATCATCATTGGGTGGTAAAATGACACAAATGGACAACAAACACCATGATATGACGTAGACCAAGGTGTGCAAGGTCATCCATTTGAAAAATAGATAGTCACAGACAAGGAATGTCCTAACTCATACTAAAGGTCATGTTGCCTTAGTTTTTTTGTCAAGACAATCCACAGACAACAGTCAAAGAAAATAAAATAGGCTAGGAGACGTCATCGCACCTCTAAATCCTTCACGGGACATCCTCGAGGTAGCTAGTAACATGACCAAAAAGACAAGATAGTAAAAATATAAGACAAAGTAGCCAAGATAGTCAAAATATAAGACAAGATAGATTAGAAAAATTAACAGCCATTTAATTTTGTTTGCCAATGTTTGTTTGCCAAAAATTGAATTCTTGCTGGTTTGACAGTTTTGACAGTTTAAGAGTTTTTCCAATTTGATGGTGTTGACAGTTTGATGGGGCCTATTGTCAGGAAGGACACATCCTGAAAAGGAAAAGGAAATTTTGATGAGGTCTAACTCCAAGAAGGACACATCTTGAAGAGGACCAAAGAGTGATGAGATTGACATTGTTTTGACTAATATGTTTTGGCAAGTTGACTGATGTTGACTGTATGATTGATTGGAATGTGTTGTCTAATTTTGACCAATTTTAACATTGACGTTTCAAATGACTATCTTGTGTCTGAGTTTGGCTATGTTTGACTTATTTGACTGATGTGACGATTGTGACAAATGCCATGATTTTATTTGGACCAACCTAAAAGGACTAACCTAATGTCTTGGGGACTCATTGTCTGATGGCCTTGCCTACATAGCAAATGCACAGAGACAATGTAGTTCGACTATGACATGGACTGACTGACATGACTAAATTTGACTCCATTTTTAGGATTTTGACATTGATTTGGATGTTTTTGTGTTTTTATTCAAGACGTTTTATGATTTTTAGGTCTTTCTTCAGGGCATTTTATGATGTTTTTAGTCTTTCTTTAGGACATTTTATGATGTTTTTTGTCTTTTTTAGGACATTTTATGATGTTTTTGTCTTTTTTCAGGACATTTTATGATGTTGTTGGATTTTGACGTTTAAGAGGATCATGAAAAATGCATATTACTGATGCCTACACATGATAATCCAAGGACAAACTATGATAATCCAAGGACAAACATGATTGTGCCCCTAGTCAAGCTGAATACCAATTGACAGGTGATGACAATGTTGTTTGGCGTGGGAAGGACGCATCCTGAAACAATGTGAGGATGATGACGATAATGTGATGAAAGTATGGAGGTCTACAGCCTGGCCAAGAACACAGTCAAGTAAAATTTTGGATAGTGTGCTTGTATGGATTAGACTCATTGCATTTCGAATGACTTGGTTAGGACTAGATGGGATGATGATTATCCTTAGACCGTTTGACAAGGGAAAGCCGAGATAGGTGATAGACATGAAAGGATAGGGGGCGGTCTTGGTAAAGATGGGAGACATGAGACTAAGGGAATTGTCATATGATTTGCAAAGACTATGTTGTATAAGGACAATAAGACTATGATGGTCAATGACATGATGTTTCGCGAATCGTGTATGACTGAAGGATAGACATGTCAAGAGTTTTCCCAAAGCATGATTTATGTGTGCCAATTTTATGTCAAGACCGATTTAAGTGGAAAATGTATGAAAATGATATGAATGAAATGGTTAGATTTCAATGTTAGGAGGAAGGCCTAGGAGATGAGACGACTTACCCCCAAGTGTAAGAGTCCACATAGACGATTTATTTTACACATGACACCTGTTTGCCAGGTTTTCATCATGGTACTTATCCAGGGTGCTTGTTTGCTAGGTTTTCACCATTGGATGAAATTTTTCTCTTTACTATTTTCTTGAATTTTTTTTTTTTGGTGTCACCAAGATGCCTATTTGCCAGGTTTTCATCAGGGTGATGATTTTTTTACATTTTTCAAACTTTTTTTTTTCTATTTTTGATTTTTTAGATAGCCTAGATGCTTTAGATAACCACTGACTGTTATGAATCCACTGAGAGTGTCGATGTAGAGACTGGTGCCATGATATGCCAATAATGACCTTGCTGAAGGAGTTGTCTTGTCAGGATCATAGCACTTTCATATAACTGATTGATGTCATCATGGTCCTTTCTGATACTAGAGTTGGCCTTATCAGAATACACACATCACGATAGAGTTCCATGAGAGTCCTTGTAATAAAGAGTTGCTGCCAAGATGTGACGGATTTGTGATGTGGGATTTTTGGACTTTAGACGAGATGTAGGATTATGACGAATGATGGTAGACGTGGAAAGATTGTTTGGACGTTTGGATGAATGAATTTTTATTTTCCAAACTTGGGATGGTGGATGACGGATTTTGGAGGGATGGTGTTTGGAACCAACACTTTTATATGCCTTGATTGATGACCATTTTGAAGGAGGTGGACATGTGTTATATGTGGGAGTCCTTTTGTCTTGTGGCTCCGCATTGTGATTGAATTTTGTATTTGACTTGGTGTCTTTGTTTGATCCATCTTTCTTTAGGATCCATTTTAATTTCATTTGTCCACTTGTCCTTTTGTTTGATTCAATGGCCTTTGAAATTTGATTTTGATCTTTTGACTTGTAATACTTTTGTTTTTGTTGGTTCCAAAGGGAAGGTTTATTCATGATAGAATGACGGTTTATGGTGTGCATGGATGGGGTGTTGGTAGCAATCTTATGACAAGGATTTCTCATGGACTCCATTTTGATGTTTATATCTGACAAAGTTGCCCCCAGTATCGAGGAGGTACCACTGACATCATTTGATTTGTTGTCTAAGGAATAACTAAGACCTTGATGTCTATAATTTGCCTGAAGTTGTATTGGTTCTAGAATTCCTTGCTCGTGTATGCCTAGTCCTTTTCCTTGATATTGCATGCTTTGAAAGATTCTGTTTACAATGGGGTATTTATTGTTTTGAAATCAAGATGCTAACCCATCATGATGTCTATGGACACTGTCACTTGTAATATTTTTGTCTGCAAGAAAACCTGCTCTGACAAAGATAGATGACCCTAGTTGATAAAATGTGTTAGCTTCATTGTCATGCTGGACATATTCTTGACTGATATCTTTGGTTTGATCGTGTGACATGTCAAGTTCAGTAGATTTTGTTGGTGCTTCCAAGGCAATGTCGAAGCCATCATTATGTTTAGTGTCATAGAGTCCAATGATTTTAGCTATAACTTGATCATATGCAAGCATGTCCCTAGTGGAAGATTCTTGTTATGGAGGAATATTGTCTATGTGTCCCATGGAAGCAAGTGTCTCATCATGGGAAGTGTCAATAGTAGAGGCCTTTACAAGGTCAACAAGTGTTTGATCATGAATGGCATAAAGGTCAAGGAGTGGATCATCTTGGATTTCTTGGTCAACAATAGGGTCTTGGTCAAAGATGGGGTTGTTGTAGATGATATAATCAAAAATGGAATTTTTGTGAAGGATAGGTGTGGTTTGGATGTCATGATTTTTTTGAAGGACATCTTTGATGGACTTTGAGATAGGGTCATGGGATGGATTACCTTGTTCTTGACATGAGGGTGACATTATAAGGTCATGCTTTGGAATTTCATTTTGACATGTAACCTCAAGTTTATTAAATGGGATTTGAATTTGGATTATGATAGAATTTTCATGACTAGATGTGGCTTGTGAGGGGGTGACTTGAAAAGGATTAATGAATGACGAACTAGGATAGGACATGGGGACTTGGACTAGACTAGTATGTGAAGGACTAGGATATGACATGGGTACTTGCATTGGATTAGTATGTGAAAGACTACGGTATGACATGGAGACTTGGACCGGATATGACATGGAGTCTTGGACTGGAGTAGGATGTGACAACATATGATGTGGCATGGGGACTTTGACCGGATATGCCATGGAGTCTTGGACTGGATTAGTGTAAGGTTGACTAAAATAGGATGTGGAGACTTGGATTGGATCGATATGGTATGATGTGGGGACTTGACATGAGTTGATAGATGGTTGATAGGGCATGTAGACATTGACAGGATTGATAGGTGAAGGACTAGCATATGATGTGGAGACTTGGAATGGACTAGTGGACAGTTGGTTTCCCTTGTCAAAGTTAGGATAAGGGTGATAACTAGACATGTGTTGTGAATTAATGGCAGGATTTGTGTTAAGTGATTGTTGATGGTGAGGATAAACGGATGGAGGTCTCACAGTATTTATGTCAAATTCATGTGGTAACTTAGCCCCTTGGTCCAAAAGTATAGCTAAATATCTTTGAGGGTCTTGTAAGACTGAGTTTTCTACAAAGGAGGCTATATCAGGGTTTTGTGTTGTAGCTTCTAAGTCTTCTACATATACTTGTCCATTTTGGTCTCTTCTTATTAATGACTCAAAAATATTTTGTGATGAAGATGACATGTTCATGCAAGATTGCATGTTCATGTTGTGAAATGGGTCAGAAAAGGTCCAATGTTTGACTTGGTTGTTTCTAGATGTTTGACCATTGTTTGGTTTGTTTCAGTATCCAGAAAACACTTGCAAGCATGATATTTTGACTGTAAGAAAACACACATGAGACAAGTATAATCCTAGGTTAGGCCATGACAATATTCACTAGATTCCACACGAGTTTCTCCAACCGCATATCTGTAGCGTGTGAATTCAGAAGCTTGGCTGCACGGGCTCCCCCTTATAGTGCACTCTCTTCTCAGGCCAACCAAGCTTCCAACCCCCATGAAACTCCCATGGTAGATTGATCACCTCTACTACAAACTGCGAAAGTGTGGATGCCTTCACACCAATTGATGCTGTGCTAGCAAATAGAAGGTTTTTGGCTTACTACACAAAGGTTTTTAGTTCGGGACCCCCGTTCGAGTGGCCATACATGGGGTAAGAGATTAATCACCAATAAGGTGGCACTCCAACCTGAAGAGGTTAAGCTCAATAGGGTTTAAGGGAGTACAACTATGTCTGTATGACACACCCGCACTCACAATCTTAGGTTTTCCCTTAAGATTTACATTTATATACCAGTCAGGGGTAGCTTGGCTTTGGCTCCATTACCGGTTTGAGTCATATTGGGGTGATGAAATCCCCAGGTAGGCCCAATTTCTAGAGTTAGTAACCATTTCTCTTACACCCAAGATCACCCGAAAGCACAAGGGGAGAGGATACTCCAGTATGCCAAGTCGTGAAGGTAATGACAGATAAAAATTAGTCTAGTTTTCTGATCACCAAGTTTTTACAAGGTGAGAGCATACTCACCTACCATTTTGCAAACACATTCAAACATAGTAAACACAGGTTCATTTTAATTGCACCAAAATAAAATGTGTTTTATACTAAAAAAGACAAGCACATTGTTTTGATGTTTAGTCTTTGACGTTCAAACCTGCAAGACCACACATTAGTAGTTTGAATGTTTATCTTTGACTATCGATCTATTTTCTGTACATGCACAAAACCAATAACAAACCCTAACAAGATAATCAATCACTATTATTAGAGGGTTAGCTAGTCGAGACAAATCTGATTTTTAGAAACTTTTTGGATAGTAAAATGAAAAATATAGAGAATAAAGCCTGTGCAAAATCTCAAGAGGTTTCCAAAAAATTAAATAAATCAGTGAAATTTTTTGTTTTGCACCTGAAATTAATTTTTTATGAAAAATCATAAAAAAATTATAAAAAATACAAAACAGCTCTAAAAATTCCATCCCAAATCTACAAAAAAAAATTTGTGATTAGATCTGAAACTGTGAGTGAGATATAAGAAAATCTTTTTTAAACCTAGATTTTAAAAGATCTATTTTTTGACTAATAATCACGCATTCAAATTCTAAATATAAAGAACAGACCCATGTTAAAATTTAAAGATCTTTCCAGAAATGTAAAAATATCTGAAAAATTCAATTATTTTCTCTTGAAATTAACTTTTTATGAAAAATAGAAAAAAATTCTAAAAAATGAAAAACAGATCCAAAAAATCTGATTTTTGGAATGAAAGTGCGTGATGTTGTCCCCAAGCTATAAAAAACATTTTGTGAGAAAATACATAGTTGTTTGAATGTTATGGTCGTGTCTTTGGAAACTAGGGCTTTATCCACAATGATGCCAAACCTGCAACAAAAAGAAACCAACTCCAAAAATGGTTTTTTATTTGTCCAAATATGTCGGGTTCACCAATGTAACTGAGGGTAATTTCTAAGGTTTAGATTAGATCAATCAAAGACAAAAACCAAAAGACCTATCGAGTACAAAGGAATTTAAACAATAAATAGTTATACCTGTAAATCAAGTTCTCCATGATTACCTCCATAGTACCTTCTTACTTGCTGGTTTATGTTGCCCTCAGATTCGTCATGTGAGCAATCTGCAAATGTCTAAGTCCTACAACAAGCCTTGAAGGATTTGCATAAAATTTCTAAAGTCTATGCCTATGACTATGATTGACAATGTCTATGCCTAAACAATGCTAAAACTTGATTAAATAAAAGACAATAATTGTAATGAAAAGCGGAAGTGTGCAAGTGCAAGAGTGTCTAAAGTGAATGCGTGTAATCAAAAAGTGAGGAAAATGGCATTTTATAGAAAATGCCATTTTGAATGGATGGGTGAGATTAATTCATGATGAAAACCTAAAATGAAAGGTCCAGATTAAATCTGAGAATCCCTAATTAGGGTTAGGGAAAATTCATTAATCGAATGGTCAAAATAATATCTCAGATAATTGGATCGACGATGGAGAATAAATGAGATAAATTAATTAGAAAATAAAGATTTTCGAAAATCAAGAAGACAAAGACTTCCTGATTTGTGAGATTCAAAAAATCAAGAAGATAAGAGTTGGACTTAAGTTCAGATTTGGAAAATCAAGAATCTGCCTGATTACTTGATTTTTAGAAGATTGGCTACTATTTTGAATTAAATTTATTCAAAATAATGATTTTGTGAGACAATAAATAATCTTTTTTAGATTATTTACCAAAATGGACTGACAGTTAAGGTTATGATGACATTTTAAATAATTTCATTTATTTAAAATGAGAGGAATATTAATTTTGACAATTAAATAATTAAAGATAATTATTTAATTTAGCAGATAAGATTAATTAATTAAATAAATTAATCAATTCATTTAATTATTATAGTTAGTGACATATTAAATAAATAAATAAAAACTTATTTATTTAATAATCAGGAAGAAATATATGACAAAGGGTAATTAAATAGATTAAGAAATTTATTTAATTAAGGGAAGACTTAGACCATTGATGACGTATTTAATAAATAAATAAAATTTATTTATTTAATAATCATGAAGAATAAAAGGACATGAATTAATTAAATAATTATGAATTATTTAATCAATAGTCGAATGTGGACCAAAGACATAATTAAATGTCATAATTATGCTAGGATGAAAGTGGTAAAAAATGAAGCTTGCAGGCCTAGGTCATTTTTAGGTGTCTACAGTTTGAAACTATTTCTCTTGGTGCAAAAAATCTATGAAGAATTTGTTTGTATAGAAAATAAGCTACTTTTTCTTCACATGTTGTTGGCAATGCTTTTACCTGAGCCCACTTTGTTGCACAGTCTATAAAAACTAGGATATAATGTTTCCCTTTAGAAGGTGGATCAACAGGTCCCAAAAAATTGATTCCCCATTTATCAAATGGTTCTAGAGCTATTTGAGGCTAAAATGGCATCTCCATTGTTGGTGTAGGTCTTCCCATTCACTGACATTCATCACATTTCTTAACAAAGAATGAAACATCCTTTGTCATTGATGGCCAAAAGTAACTAGCTCCTAAAATATTATGAACTGTTCTAACCACTAAATAGTGTCCTCCTTTTGGCTCATGATGGTAGGCATGTACAACATCATAGACATCTAACTCAGCAACAGATCTTTGAAGAAAATGATAAGGGAACATTTTAAATAAAAGTCCATTAATCCATTGAAATCTATAACTTTCACGAATTAACCTTTTTTTTGTTTATGACTAAAGTTATTTGGACACTTCCATATTACAAGGTAATTTGCAAGATCAGAAAACCATGGTGGATGAATTGATATTGCAAATAATTTTTTATCTAGAAATGTGTCATCCACTAGTTCTTGATCATCTTGCAAAACAATTCTAGAAAGGAAGTCAACAACAACATTATCCTTTCCAGGCTTATCTATGATAGTCACATAAAATTCCTACAACAATAGTAGCCATCTTATAATTCATCCACCTAATACAACTTTTTTCATCATATATCTAATTGCATCATGGTTTGTATGTACGCAAGCTTTGTAACCTATAATATAATTCCTAAATTTTTTAATTGCATATACTACATCTAAAAATTATTTTTTTGTTGTTGTGTAATTTCTTTCAGTAGGATCTAGATTTTTTCTAACCAAATAGATTGCATGCATGGCATGATTATCATCTTTTTGTCCTAATACTACACCAATAGCCAAATTGGATGCATTAGCATGTATGTGAAATGGAACTCCCTAAACAAGTCCTTTGATAATTGGAGAAGTTGTTAAAGCTATTTTAATTGTCTCAAAAGATTTTTGAAAATCATCTATCCATACAAACTCCTCATTTTTCTTGAGCAATTTCAACAAAGGTCTATCAATTTTACTAAATCCTTCAATAAATCTTCTGTAATATCCGACATGCCCAAGAAAGTTGTGAACACTAGTTTGGTTCATAGGGATCTTAATGTTTTGAATAATTTCCACTTTCTTGAGATCAACTTTTATCGCCTCTTTTGAGATGTGATGTCCTAGAACAATACCTTTTGTCATCATAATTGAACTCTTTTCATGATTTAAGGATAACCTATGATCTTTACATCTCTGCAAAACCTTCTCTACATTTTCAAGTGCTTTCTCATTTTTTTTGCATGAACTGTAAAGTCATCCATATATACTTCGACACATGAAGTGGTCAAATCAACAAAAATAGAAAGGGCTACTCTTTGAAAAGTGGTAGGCGCATTACATAGGCCAAATGGTAAAACTATATAAGTGTATGTACCCCAAGGAAAGGTAAAAGTAGTTTTATCTTGATCTTTAGGATCTACTTGGATCTGATTGTATCCACTAAATCCACCAAGAAATGAGAAATATTTTTTCCTACTAGGTTATCAAGTACTTGATCAATGAATGGCAATCAAAAATTATCCTTCTTTGTGGCCTTTTTCAATTCCCTATAATCCATGCACACACACCATTTACCATTTTTATTGGGAACAATAACCAATGGAGAAACCCATTGACTATTAGATATTGGGTAAATGAACCCTACCTTTAGCAACTTTTCTACTTCTTGTTTAATAATATCATGAAGAATAGGATTGATTCACCTTTGACCTTGTCTAATTGGTTTTACATCTTCAGTGTAAATGTGATGACTACAAATTGATGGATGAATTCCTCTCATATCTGTATACTCCCAAGAAAATTCTTCAGTATATTTTTCTAAAGTTTCCTTCAATTCTTTTTCTTGTGTTGGGGAAAAAGATGAATTAATGTTGAGAGGTTTATCCCTAACTACTATAATTTATTTAGTATCATTTTTAGAATCAAGGGGATTTCCAACAAGTGTATTCACAGGACAAGAGTGTTTTTCATGCAATGTTGCTTGACAATTTTCTTTCTCAATTTGATTAATGTCTTTTAAAGTAAAATATTGTTCTTCACATTCTTTAACATGTTCAACCAAAGTAACCATAGCTAACTCTACAATACGATCACCCTCTAATTCCATATCCTCATCAACCCAAAGTTGAGAGTTCGGTTGAATTGATGGTTGTGATGGAGGATAGAGTGACAAATCCTTATATTTCTGAGCATTTGGAATGATCATACTTCGAGATCTATAATCTATTAAGGCTGTAAAAGTATCCAACCATGGTCTACCTAAGATAATTGGATAACCATAATATTTCTTTATGGCTTTAAGAACCAAAACATCAACTAGATAATCCCATGTGTCAATGGTGACCATGATCTCTTCAATAACATCTTTAGCTTTGGTAGTAGATTGGTCATCCAACTATAAAACAGTGGTTGTGGGCTAAATAGTTGTCATTCCTAATAATTCAATAGTATCATATGTGATAACATTTATGGAAGCTCCAAAATCAATTAGAACATTGGATATTTCTACTCCATTAATACTCAAGGTTATTACAGGACTACCAGGATCTTTATATTTCTGAGGAAACAATCTTCCTGATAACACATCAATGATTTTTGTCCCTATTTGTACTATGGGAGGTAATTTATTCTTCCTCCCTGGATTTTTCATGCAAAGGGACTTAACCAGCTAATTTATCTCTGGTATGTCTTTAATTGCTTATAACAATGGTATCTCAATGTTAATCTTCTTCAACTCATGAAGAAGTTGAGAATTTACAACATTCATGCACCTTGGTTGGGAGATTTCAGGAGTGAATTTTTCTTCCTTCAAGCTCTCAGCATAAGGTGCCTGATTAACTTTTTGTTCATCCTCAGAGCTTTTTTTCTTCTTCTAAATTCTCATTTTCTTTCCCACCTTTTTGAAATTCTTTTGTTGGTGTAGATTGAATAATCTAATTTCTCAACTGCATATCATTAGTATCAATTATGTTCAAATTAGGGGAATTTGCATCATTATGGGTATTTCTCAGTTTTGTAACTGGTTGGGTTGGTGATTGAGGTTGGTTCACCTATTCATTAGTAGGATTAGGGTCATTGATTGTTGGAGGTGTCTATACCTAGGGAACATTTTTCCCTTGATTTTTCCATGGTTGAAATTGTGTCTAATTTTGTTGCCATGATGGCTAATTTGACTGCAACTACAACTATTGATTAGATTTCCATTGTGACTAGTTCCATTAAGGATTCATCCATTGTGGTTGACCTTAAAATGTAGGTGGTGGTTGTGGTTGATATGGATGGATCCATTGATTCTGGGTTTGCTAAGGGTTTTGATTCCAATTAGATGTAGAACCATATTTCCTTTTATTAGCATTATACCCTATGTTTTGAGATCTCTGGCCAACATAATTAAGCTCTTCCTCTACCATAGGTGGTTTCTTCAAATTTCTCTTAATTTCATCCAAAAGATTATAGGAACTTGTTGAGTGTTGTTTCTCACAAATTTCACAGATATCAACTTGATTCAATGGACACTCTCTTAAAATATGTTTCCCTCTACAATTGGAACAATAAATGGATAAAGGATTTGTATTCTTCTTATCTCCTTGCATTCTATGATGAAGAAGTAAATTATTTTTCATGTTTGTTAATTCCTCCACTACTTTAGACACATCAGTAATATGAGATTTTTTATTTTAGAATTCCTAGTCCCTACTCTATTCCTAGAGCATTTTCTACATATTTGAACAATATCATCCAAGGAAAGCTTATTAATTTCTCCTTTCCCCATAAGATTCAAAGACTCTCTAGACTCATCATTAATTCCTCTCTAGGAAAATTGTTTTACTAATTGCACCATCCAACCCATTAGTACACCTCTAGTGCACAAACTAAAATCTATCAACATAATCTTCCAAACTTTTGTCCTCCATTTGTCTCATTCTAAACAATTCCTCCTTCAAATCCCTTACTCCCCAGTAATATTGGTACTTATCCAAGAACTTAGTTTCCATTAGCTGCCAAGTTGTGATTGTTCCTACACATAAACCCATGAACAAATGTAAAGCTAACTCTTTCAAGGTAGAACAAAATAACTTCAACTTCTAGTTATCATTTGTATATTCATAGGCCTAGCATAAAACTTTAAACTAAAAAAGGAATTGACCACAATCCTCAAAAAAAATTTCATGAAAAGTAGGCAAAATTGAGGTTGAAATATTCTTCATAGGAGGTTCATCAATCTGTCTTTCAAGATTAATAGTATAATAAAAGGTTCTATTTGTTGGTGGATGTAAGAGTTGGTCACCCATTTATTCTTTCTAAAAAGAATCTTTATTCTCTTCTTGATTTTTGATTTGATGTTGTTGAATGTCTTGTTCTTGATGGGTAAGTGCACCAAGATGGTTCCCAAAAAGGGGGCTTAAGTGGCCACTTTTTTTCTAAAATCAGGAAATTTTGACCTTGAATGTGAAATTGAGGATAGTTACACTCAGAATTTTGAGATGGAACAATAATAAGGATCGAAGTTCTCTGAGTCTACTTTCTAAACTACTAATTTATTTTGAAAATGGTTGAGATTAAAGGGTTCAACAGAGGGATGTACACAAATTGGTGATGTTTTTGTCAGAAAAACATAGCATAGCAACATTGTACGACCTAAGCATGGTGACCTTTGTTTTAGTATTTTTAAAATCGCTACGGTTAGAAGTTATCTAACAGTATCTAGTTGGTGTACAATTTTTCTGATAATTTTTTAATGAATATTTTATTTTTTACTAATTTTCTAAGTGGGCACTTCCTAAAAAGCAGAATTTTGGTCGTGCTCCCACTACAAATTTTGGAAAGTAATAGATTTTTTTTAATTTTTATTTTTTAAAATTTGTACAATGGAGTCTAGTTTCTAAAAATGTAATTTATTTGAAATTTTGATGAATGGTTAATTTATAACAAAAAAAAACCAAACA
>VDFB02047230.1:168247993-168321301 GCA_007258455.2 Sequoia sempervirens
AAAATGGTTGTAAACTTTAGCAGGAGGTTACTAGAACACCATGATGCTTAGAAACTTCTTGTCTAATCATATGGGATCAATTTGGGCCCCTCTACAATAACCTCTCTTGGTTTACATTATCTTGGTGTGGTTTTCCCATGGTGTCGAAGTTTCAGTTGATGAAAAAAGTGTCAAATGGAAGTAGTGGAAAGTTGCAAAGTGGTGCAACTTTTGTTCTACAACTCATGTGACCAAATGAACTATTCAAACACATCCTATTAGGAATTTTTATACTAAGCATTGTCCTCTTTTGCACCCAAACACGCGGAATCGCTCTGAGCTATGTTCAACCAGATTGATCCCTTAAGGGTCCATAGGGAAAAGTCACTGCAAACTTCACCATGAGGTTACTCGGACACCGTGATGCTTAGAAACTTCTCGTCTAATCCTATGGGATTGCATTGGGCCTCTCTCCAATAACCTCTCTCAGTTTTTGTTATCTTAGAGTAGTTTTCTCGTGGTGTCCTAATTTCAGTTGATGGAAAAAGTGTCAAATGACAGTAGTGGAAAGTTGCAAAGTGGTGCAACTTTCGTTCTGCAACTCATGTGACCAAACATACTTCTCCAATGTGTTTGAATAGGCATATTCACACTAGGAATGGTCTTATTTCTCACCCAAACACATTAGTTTGGCCAAAATATTTTGGAGGGGGGTTCAGTTCGTTTTGGGTTAGTTGGTACAAAAACATGTAAAAACAAAATATATATCTATGCAACCTAGAAGCATGAATTAGGATTAGAATATCACATATGATCATATAAACAAAAAAATCACCATAAACTTGAATGTCATTTAAAACAACAAAATTGGAAAAAAAAAGTGTTTATAACCTGCAAAAAAATGTGAATAAAATCACACTGATTTTTCGCGTGAAAAAAAACCATGAGACCATAGCTTGTTGCTTACTATTATGCTTTGATAGATTTTTTCCAAGCATCCATAGCTTGTTCTAAAGTACTTTTTTTAGGATTTTAGCCATAGCAGCAAGGCAGTGAATTGTTTGATAAAAATGCATTGCAGACATGTATGAAGATAGACAAGGCAAAGAACCTGCTTGAAAAATACTAAAGAAATAGAGTTCATGGTGAGTTTTGGAATGGCATGATGAATTCCATGACAAGAAAATTGCTACAGATTGTCATGGCATTCCACCATTGAGACCACCATTGAGACCACATTTATTTGAGGCTTTTATTCAAACAGTTCGCTGCCTTGTCTATGCTATTGCTTATTAAATTATGCTTTGATAGATTTTTTCCAAGCATCCATAGCTTGTTTGGAAGCACCTATTTTAGGATTTTAGCCATAGGAGCAGGGAGATGAACTATTTGATAAAATGTTTTGGTAAACACATATGAAAAATGTGGTAGCATAGACAAGGCAATGAACTGTTTGAAAAAATGCCTCAAAGAAATATGGTCTCATGGTGATGGAATACCATGATGAATGCCATGACAAGAAAATTTCTATGGATTTTCATGGCATTCCACCACCATTGAGACCACATTTCTTTGAAACTTTTATTCAAATAGTTCACTGTGCCTTGTCTATGCTATTGCTTATTTATTCTTTGATAGATTTTTACCAAGCATCCATAGCTTGTTTGGAAGCACCTATTTTAGGATTTCAGCCATAGCAGTAAGGAGGTGAACCATTTGATTAAATGCTTTGGTAAGCATGTATGAAAAATGTGGTAGCACAGACAAGGCATTGAACTATTTGAAAAAATGCTTCAAAGAATTGTAGTCTCATGGTGATGGAATGCCATGACAAGCAAATTGCTATGGATTGTCATGGCATTCCACCACCATTGAGACCACATTTATTTGAGGCTTTTATTCAAACAGTTCATTGCCTTGTCTACGCTATTGCTTATTAAATTATGCTTTGATAGATTTTTTCCAAGCATCCATAGCTTGTTTGGAAGCACCTATTTTAGGCTTTTAGCCATAGGAGCAAGGAGGTGAATTGTTTGATAAAATTCTTTGGTAAACATGTATGAAAAATGTGGTAGCATAGAAAAGGCAGAGAACTGTTTGAAAAACTACATCAAAGAAATGTGGTCTCATGGTGATGGAATGCCATGACGAATGCCATGACAAGAAAATTTCTGATGAGGGTGCAACCTGAGACTTAGAAAATAACCCACAAACAAGAGAATAATTTTATTATTCAGAAAATGGAGCTTCTTACATGCAGAGGATCTAAAATCCCCAAGTTCTACAACACATGCAAGTTACAGAAAGCTACAGAATAACCCTTTCGCAATATGCGAGCTTGTCCCCAAAAAGTTACCCAAAAATTAGAAACCCACCCATAAATAGAACTCCTCTTTAGTTTGGAGCCAAAACAACATTCAATTTTGAGTTTAGGCAGTTTGGCGCCAAAAAATTACAACTTGAAGTTCAAATTTCAAAAGAACATTTGCAATTGTATCTTCTAGAAAGTGTCCCAACTTCCTGGGGCCATAACTTTTGATCCGGGGCTCCCATTCGCAAACCGTTTGAACCGTTGGAAATATCACGAAGTCAATAACACACTTGAATATAGCTACGCCAATTTTAGCAAGTTTTGGGGCCGATATAGGAACTCTAAGTGCCTCAAATCTAACTCAGAAGATTTTCAGGTGCAAATCTGGGAAACTAAAACTTTAATATATTTCCACCCATGAATAGAAAATCAAAACCGTAAATTGGGAATTTTATTATGATGAAAAGGGTATCCAAAAATTTAAAAATATCTAAAAATTGAAAAACTTGAAATTTAACTATTTTTGGGTGATGCAAGATTGCCCTTACACCATTGGATGCTCCTGCATCGATTTCTATGGATTGTCATGGCATTCCACCACCATTGAGACCACATTTCTTTGAGGATTTTATTCTAATAGTTTGCTGCCTTGTCTACGTTATTTCTTATTAAATTATGCTTTCATAGATTTTTTCCAAGCATCAATAGCTTATTTTGAAGCACCTATTTTAGGATTTTAGCCATAGCAGCAAGGAGGTGAAATTTTTCATAAAATTCTTTGGTAAACATGTATGAAAAATGTGGTAGCATAGACAAGGCAAAGAACTGTTTGAAAAAATGCCTCAAAGAAATGTGGTCTCATGGTGATGGAATGCCATGACAATCCATAACTTGTTTGAAAGCACCTATTTTAGGCTTTTAGCCATAGCAGCAAGGCAATGAACTATTTGATAAAATGCTTTGATAGACATGTATGAAAAATGTGTTAGCATAGACAAGGCAGTGAACTCTTTGAAAAGATGCCTCAAAGAAATGAGGTCTCATGGTGATGGAATTCCATGACAATCAAAATCATTTCATTGTCATGGCATTCCATCACCATGAGACCTCATTTCTTTGAGGCATTTTTTCAAAGAGTTCACTACCTTGTCTATGATATTGCTTACTATTATGCTTTTGATAGATTTTTTCAAAGGATCCATGTAGCTTGTTTGAAAGCACTTGTTTTAGGCTTTCAGCCATAGCAACAAGGTAGTGAACTATTTGACAAAATGCTTTGGTAGACATGTATCAAAAATGTGGTAGTATAGAAAAGGCAATGAATTGTTTGAAAAAATTCCTCAAAGAAATGTGGTCTCATAGAATGCCATGACAAGAAAATGCAATTGGGAGTTGCTCCTAGTTATTAGTTATGCAATGTGAAGTAATTGCATAACTGCTTAGGTTGACTTTATAAAAACTATATATTGTAATTGAAATTTTGTCATCTATCAGCATCTAGTTATTAGTTATGCAATGTGAAGCAATTATTTGATTTTTAAATATGTGCAATGCAATGTAATCAACGATATGAATATAAACTACAAAAATCTATTTTTTACAATTTATTAGTTAAACTCTTTATTTTATTTTCTCTCTATATCTCTATTCTATGGAAATTCCTTTAATTTTTTTTTTTAAGTTTTTATCTCAGAAATTGTTCTACCTCTTTTTACCTTTTTTTATAAATCTGATTTTTTCCCATTTTTTCTAGACTTTTTCCTGATTTTTTCAAAAAATCTTATACTTTTGGTTTGTCAAAATTTTCCCCAAAATATTTTTGCTGCTATGGTATAAACACATATCTTTTTGTAATATCAAGGATACTTTTTGAAACTTCCATGCATTGCTAATCTAAAAGGAAAAGTCTTTTGCCTAATCTGTATGCAGCCATGCTTTTGACATTGTCAAAAAGAGCAAATATGGACACCATCGATAAAAAATATTTTTATTAACCAAATAGCCATGTACACATACATCAATATATGTCAATATAAGTATAAAATATACTTACAAAATAGCCATATAGGCTTATGCTCAAATGCCATATAGGCATACAATGTCAAATATATCCAATACAAGATATGTACAAAATTTCCATGTCTGGGCATACAAGAAAGGGCTCTGGAATCAAAATTCACATCTCTCCATGCTCTGAAAATAAATTATTTCCCTTTGTTTGGCAATCTATTGGCAATAATTCTATCTATCATTTATGTTGTACTTGAGGAGTGCTCCTTCTACTCCTCCTATAGTTTAGCTCCTGGTGAAGTCTTAACTATTACAATAAGAAGTAAAGACATTAATATATAGAAATTACATTATAAGAAATGATATATTTAACAAAATAATCACTTACTGCTATCTCATAATCACTCTCCATGATGGAAATATTTGCATGCCGATGCTCAGTCGTGCTCAAACCCTGTATAAACCATCCAAATAGGGATTAAACTAAGAATCAATAATGGTTTGATTTTTCACTAGAATTAACATCTATAACAACAAATGTAAATTTAAATTTAGTAATTTACCTCATACCTCCTCTATCAAAGCCATGGAGGATTTTATAGCAGATGAAACACCAATATCCATTGCCCTTGTAACATTTGGAGGTGTTCCCACAACCAACATCTAAAAATAAAACAACAAATTATTCAATCACAAAAAAGTTACAATAGTGAGATCCATGTCATGACTTATAATGTATGAGATCTAATGAACAAAATTGAGTACAAGTATTAAGCTATATATTTTTGGTAGGCCTTGGAACTTCGATAGGAAGACCAAGAATGATGGGGAGAAAAACACATACTCCATTTTGAAGGATGGGAAGACTTACAACCTTTCACCTCTCTTAGAAGAAGACAAGGCAAAGCATGAAGGGCCTAGTGTTTTGATGGTGGGTGAGAAGGAGTTCATGAAGACCTTGAATGAAGGAGGAGGAAGAGGATTCTCCCTGATTATGAAGCCAAAAAGTGAAGTAGATCTTCCCATAAAGAATAAGGAAGATGCACCAAATGAAGTCCAAGAATTGTTGGAAAGGTACAAGGACATAACGGTGAATGAATTACCTAGTTCCCTACCTCCCATTAGGGATATAAGCCACCATATTGATTTGATTCTAGGGGATGCACTACCTAATAAGGCTGCATACAAGATGACACCTACTCAAAATGAGGGGATTGCAAGACAAGTGTAAGAGTTGACAAATAAAAGGCTAGTGAGGAAGAGTTTGAGCCCATGTGTTTTTCCTACTATCCTAGCACCAAGGGAGGATGAGAATTAGATGCTTTACACTGATTCAAGAGCCATTAATAGGATCGTGCAATCAGATATAGGTTCTCGATGCCAATAATGGAGGACCTCACAGATTGTCTATCAAGAGCATCTTACTTTTCCAAGATTGATCTAAAGAGTGGGTACCATTAGATAAGGATCAGAGAGGGGGATGAATGGAAGATAAATTTTAAGACTAATGAAGGGCTCTATGATTGGTTGGTGATTCCCTTTGGGTTATCAAATTCCCCTAGTACATTTATGCGCCTTATGAATGAGGTATTGAGACCTTTCATTGGAAAGTTTGTTGTAGTTTATTTAGATGGTATCCTTGTGTTTAGCAGGTCTAAAGAAGAACATTTGAAGCGCCTTGACATGGTACTAAGGAGGTTACAAGAGGAGAAGTTGTTGATCAACATGGAAAAGTGTGAATTCATGAAGGAAGAACTAGTCTACCTTGGTTTTGTCATCTCCAAGGGAAGTTTGAAGATGGATCCTTCAAAGGTTCATGCTATTCTTACTCAAGGCCAACACCAAAATCCATGGGAGATGTGAGAAGCTTCCATGGACTTGCAAGCTTTTATAGAAATTTCATCAAGAACTTTAGCCAAATTTTTGCACCAATCTTGGACACCATCAAAGGAGGTAACAAAGGTAAGTTTTCTTGGACAAATAAGGCTAATAAAGGGTTTGAATATCTGAAAATGAGAGTATCACAATAGCATATAATTGTGCTCCTTGATTTTGATAAAGTTATTACCATTGAGTGTGATGCTAGCAATCAAGCAATAGGGGCTATTTTGAGCCAAGAAGGAAGACCAATTGCATTTTACAGTGAGAGGCTAAATGAAGCAAAGAGGAAGTATTATTCCTATGATTTGGAATTGTATGCTATGGTCCAAGACCTCAAAAAGTGGAGGCACTACTTGTTACCTAAATAATTTGTTGTTTATACTGATAATCATGCCTTGAGTTCTTTGAATGCACAGGACAAACTCAGTCATAGGCACATGAAGTGGCTAGAGTCTTTACAAGCCTATACTTTCACAATAAAGCATAAGAAGGGCCAAGAAAATAAGGTGGGAGATGCTCTCAGTAGAAGGTCACTTGTAGTGCAAGAGATCCAAATCCAAAGCATGGGGGTTGAAGCATTGAAGGATATGTATCATGAAGACTCATATTTCAAGGAGGTATACAATGTTTGTCGGTAGCATTTGAATTATTTTCATGGTGAATTCTTTGAATTTTTATTGTAGAGTGGTTTTCTCTTCAAAGGAAGCCAATTGTGTGTGTCTAAATGCTCAATGAGGGAGAATATCATAAAGGAGAAACACAATGGGAGTCTTGGAGGTCACTTTGGCCTTGAAAAGACCTTAGAATAAGTTAGGAGATTTTACTATTGGCCAAATTTACAGGTGGATGTGAGAAGGTATGTGGAAGGCTGCATAATATGTCAAAGGGAAAAGGGAACTTCATCAAATTCAGGACTCTATCAACCACTTCCCATTCCCAATAGGCCTTCGAAGTGTGTAAGTATGAACTTTGTCTTGGGGTTGCCTAGAACCCAAAAAGGTTTTGATAGTATCTTTGTGGTAGTTGATAGATTTAGTAAGATGGCACATTTTCTTCCTTGTAAATGCACCAATGATGCATCTCATATAGCAAGTCTCTTCTTTAAGGAGGTTGTTAGGATACATGGACTGCCTTTAAGCATTGTTTCTAAAAGGGATTCTAAATTCATTGGTCACTTTTGGACGACCTTGTGGAAGAAACTCAAGGAAAAAAAATTCCCTTTAGTTCAGTCTACCATCCACAAATGGATTGAAAAACTAAAGTGGTGAATAGATCATTGGGAAACCTCTTAAGATGCCTTACCAAGGAGCATGGACAAGCTTGGGATTTGATTTTACCTCAGGCTGAATTTACATTTAATGACTCCATGAATAGGAGCATTGGTAGAAGCCCTTTTGAGGTAGTCTATGGCATGCACCCTAGAGGGGTCTGTGAACTAAGAGATCTACAAGGAGTTGCTAGGAGAAGTACTCAAGGTGAGGAATTTGTTGTTACAATCAGGGATATTCATCAACAAGTGAAGGAAACCCTTCAAAAGAATGTTGAGAAGTATAAGGAAAGAGCAGATTTAAAGAAGAGCAATGTCCAATTCAAGGTTGGAGACTTGGTGATGGAACACTTGAAGAAGGAGAGATTTCCAAAATGAAAGTATACCAAACTAATGATGAAGAAGATATGACCTTGGAAGGTGGTCTACAAGTTTGGCCAAAATGCTTCTGAAATAGAGCTACCTCCTGGGGTGGCAATCTCTCCTATCTTCAACATTTTTGACTTGTATCCTTTCAAAGATTTTGTGATATCATTGAGTGCTTGGTTACTATCAAACTAATGATATGATTGATGTTACTAAATTTTTTTAAGGTGTATAAGATAGGTTTGGTGACTTAGATGGTTGGATGGGTGACTATTATGAAGCCCTTTGAGCAAATTGGTGATTAACCACAAGATGATAATCAAGATTTTGTCATAGTAGGAGTTTTTAACCTATAAATAGATTGTTGCAGTAAAAATATGGTGAGTAAAGTGCTTGATAATGGACTGATAATAGTGAGGTATGGTTTAATTGATTTGTTGCCTTGGTGAATAAATGAAAGGATGAATTGTTCAAGTGTCAATAATTAGGTTTATGTTATTTTTATGGTGGTTGAGAATGATGTGAATCTAATTGATTAAGTCAAAGTTTTATTTAATATGGTTTTTTCTTTGAATGAATCAATTGGAATACTGATTAGTGAAATGATGAATGATGGCCTATGGAATGGCTAAGAGAATTTGAGTGGATTTTGGTTGAATGAAAAGTAGATTTATGATGAAATTATATTTGATCTTCTCCTGATTCTATTTGGGATTGAAATCCCTTGAAGAAATGATGTTGATGGTGTTTGTTGGATGCTCTGCATCAGATGTACCCTGATGATTGAGTGTTTTGATATGATGCTTTGCATCACTAATTGCCTTGTCTATGCTATTGCTTACTATTATGGTTTCATAGATTTTTTCCAAGCATCCATAGTTTTTCATGGTGGCGGACCTTTGCAAGCACATGCCTCCAGGTGAAGTAATTGCATCGTCTTGCTTATGTTGACATTCTAAACAACTATATTGTACAGTTGAAATTTTGTCATTTATCAACATCTTGTTACTAGTTATGGAATTTGAAGTACTAATGCTTTGAGTTTGAATGATGTGTAATGCAATGCAACCAACAATATGAATATAAACTACACAAATCTATTAAGTAGAATTCATTAGTTAAGTTCTTTTTATTCTATTACCTCTGTGTACATTTGAGTGAATCCACTAGAACTAGGAGGTGTTTTCTTGAAACCACCAATATTAGCCTATTCAACATCCAAAATCAGATGTATTAAAATACCATTCGTAAAACAATGCTATTAACATGTAATAAATTTATAATTGTTTACTAGTTACATACCCCACTGATAGGTGTACTGCAGAAATAAGTAGGTGGAGGACTGGTGTATCCAGTCTCAACACTATGACCTTGCAATTTTATTAAAATAATGAAACTAAATTAGTTAATCATGCATTTCAGAATTGAAATTTAATAGATTATATTCAATGAACATGTTGACTTTTACCTGACTATCAATGCCATATGCACGATGCAAAATGTTAGCCATCCTCTCCATCCCTGTAGCAGCATTTAGATCCTATGTAGTAGCATACAGATTCTATGTAGCAGCATATGGATCCTACGTAGCATCCTTCTGTGTGCCAATGGGGTCATATGAACAAGTCACCCCACAAGATTAACACACATGGGTTTGAAGGCCACCACCCAAAGACTCCCCTGGATGGTGTTGTACAATAGGGTTACTATGATGGATGACACTCTGCGTCAAAGTTTTGATCACCTACAATGTCTCTATGTCAGCACTCTCCTTTGCAACAACAGGCATAACAATGTGCTCACGAGGTGGCCTAGCGAGAGGTCGTCTCCCTTGCCGCGTAGGATCTAGCTATGCACCGGGCCTATCTTGAGCTGACCCCCCCTCTCCCCTGGAACTCCCTCGTATCAAAATAATTTTGGATTTGGTTCAATATGAACTCACTGTATAGTTTCCTAAGAAAATATTGGGGAACTTCACAATTATTGCACAGTGGGTAATCAAAGACCAAATACCATCTATCATAAAAATGGTTCCTAATCTCTTGGTGATGGCACCAATGAATAGGAAACCTCTTTGCATTGAGGGTAATATTTTGATTTGTTTTAGAGTCAGTGAATAGAGAGCACAAATCACCTTTAGTATTTTTTAAATCTTTTACTTGTTTATATTATAATTTGTCTACATAATATGCCCTGGCTGGCTGCCTCCTATCTTGCCATCAAGATATTTTTAGGGTAATTGCATCTACATTTTTTAACATCTCTTTCAATGAATTTTCTAACTTTTCATTCTTTCTATGGTTGAAGCATTTGGATCACTCAACCTACTAATAAGATCCTCAAGTTGTTTTCTATTGTTGTTAATTTCACTCCTCAGATTTTCTTGAGTGCCAAGAGGGTATTGAGTGATTGGTGGGGGGGGTTGATTTTGTTGAGTATTTTGTTGTTGAGGATTTTCTTCCTCTTCTTGTTGAGGATTTGTAGGATTTCCTACAAATTTAAAAAAAAACAATCAAATATAACCTAAAACAAACAAAATCAATTTCAAACTAAGAAATTCAAAACAAATAGCAGACAATACTTACCTCCCACACCTCTTTGTCATCGTGGCACCATATTTCCAAAGAAAATCCAACTATTGTTGATAAAATTTGTAGAAATCCTTCCTCCTAGAACACGAGTGTGAAAGTGAGGGTTTTTCGCCGTGGGCAGAGAGAAACAGTAAATAGAAAATGATAGTTTTAACTTTTTTTTCTTTTAAAACAACATAACGTGAGCACGTTATAATAAGAGCACGTTATAACGCGCTTGCATTATCTCTTTCCAAAAAAAAAATTGGCCACAAAAGTGTGACCATCTTCATGCACCCGCCCTGATCAAAATTAATATTTCTTCAAAAATCAATAACCCATGGACAAAACCTCCCTAGGTTATCTCTATTTTTTCTCATCCACAATTTAAGTCTATCTTCCTTATCAACACTAAGGCTTCACACTTAATATCCAAATCCTTTATTTCCTCGCCAATGACACAAAAAATGATGTGCAAAGTTGTTGTCACAACTTACATCATTTAGTCATTTAATTATGAAACCGAGTGTGTCTAAGAGCTATATGTGATAAGAATGGCTGCCATAAATTTTTGGGGGGTTTTTCACTGTAAATAGTGACTTCTAGTTTTGGGTTGGCTCCTTCACGAGATTTTAGGAACTTTTAAGAGCTTCAGGAGCTCTCAAAAGCTGAACTTCAATGACTAATTGGGTATGTACAAGATCATGATGGGCCAACAAGTGGCAATATGATGGGTATGTGGCTGGCGACTTTTTTTTTACCCAAAATTGATGAAATAAAAAGGGTTTTTAAAGAAGATTCTCATATTTCCACCAATATAAATTATGCTTTACTTTGAATTTAATAAGTAATTATTATTCATTTTCTATTCGAATTACAACTAAAGTCCTGATTGATAGGTTGATTGAAAAACATATATAGCTTTCAAACGGTATCAAATTTTTTGAATCTAAAACATGTGTCACATTGTATGCTTCACATGCTATAGGATTAAAAAATAAAATTGAATTTCATGAATTTTTGACCAAGTTAAGGTGGTCAGACATTCGATTTTTTATATTTTTAAAAGTAGTAATAAAAAATTCATAATTAATTATATACTTGGAAAAAAATTACAAAAAAATATGCATCACATCGAGACATGAGTTCTCTACTTATATCTAAAATCTTATAAGAAAATTTTATAATTTTATTGTGGTTAGGGTGGTCAGACATACACCTACTTCTTATTTTTTTCCTAAAATTTAAGTACTACTGCATTGAAATTTCAAATTTTCACCAAATAGATTTTTTATTTTTTTAAACAAACCTAGTAGTTTAGAAACTACATTCAATTTTCTATAGATTATATTCTTAAATTTTTTGAAATAATATAGATAACTTATTCAAATTTTCATGTCAAGTTGCCTAACTCTGATTTTTTTGAATTTTTTGCCACTTAAGGGCTTATTTTTTCCATGATGATCCTGCACATGTACCCAATTCTTAAGGATTAATTCTATCTCATTTATTAATTTAAAGTTATGTTGACTTATTTTTTACTTCACTTGACCTAATTGAGACTGATTCACAGAAAATACTAAAATAAACTTAATTCTTAATCTATATTTAATTCTAATTTACTTCAAAAGAAATATGTTTTAAGATTTTCCAAAAAATAAATGTTATTTTAAAGAACATAAATAAATTGCAAGGAAATAATATTTAACCTAGAAAACATAAATACTAATTCCCATGAATAGATTCCAAACAAGTTTTAGTTTCATCTTTCCATAAGTTTCCATCATTGCTTCTATTAAACTCAACAGACAATTGTCAAACTTAATTTCTACAAACATCATCTAAATCTTGACTAACTCAATAAACTTTATGAAAAATATAATAAACCATTCTAACCATGATGAACTTAGCTTAAAAGTGATTAAATAGAGTTGGTGAAAATTATTCAAACAAAATTAACATTCCAAATTTAATATCCAATGAATAAAAATAAAATAAACTTAGAGAAATACCACACAAGGTCACTTTCTTTGGTTGAGCGGGCCATGCTCTTCCTTTGGTGAGACCTATAACATAGTGATTCAAGTTAACTTCTTATTTTCATTCAAATTGACCCAAATAAGGATGCATAATAGAGGGTGAAGCCACAATAGTGGTTTACAATTCAAGTGAGGAAGGAAAACTAACAAAAAATGACTCCAAAGCAAAAAAAGTGATTTTGGGGGTTCGTACTAATCTATTGGTTCGACCGAATGCATTAGGGGTTCGCTTGAACTAGTGTTTGAGCAAACCCCTTTAAATTTTGGCTGCCAAAAAATAAAATAAAATAAAATAAATGTATAGCAAAGGGGGTTCAAGCGAACCCCCTTGAAGAGGTTCGCTTGAACCATGGTTCGGCCAAACCCTGGTTCGAGTGAACCTCTAGGGGTTCACTCAAACCCCTAGGGGTTCATTTGAACTCCCCTTGCCCCTCATCCCCCTCCTGAGACACAAAAAAAGTATTTTTTTTACGCTTCAGACCTCAGGTTGAGGATGAAAATGAAAATTCTTCAAAAACCCTTATGGAATCAGATAGTCCTCGAAACGATCTATCCAATGAATATAATGTTTATATGTTTTGATTTTATTATGTATTTGTTTTTCTAGTTTTATTAAACATAGTTTCTTCACTAAAAATGAAGGTATTTGTTCTGCACATGTGCAAAAATAGTAGATTATAAAAAAAATTGAAAGATATGAGTGCACCAGATATTAAAGTCCTTGATCTAACAAAAAAAAGAATTGAATTTCGATATATACAAAAAATGTTACGCTTTATACGGTCACACTATGTCTGAATTGTAATTGGTTTGACTTCTAAACTTGATTAAAGAAAAAATATTCAATAAAAAAATATTTAACCAAGTGGAAGCACTAGATATCGGAACTAGAAATCTAAATTCGAAAGAATTAGAATTTTATACTTCATGGAAAAAAAGTTATGCGTTATATGGTGTGTGTCACTTTTTAAAATGTTGGTTTTTGAAAAAAACTAGTTTTCATGGGAGATGGAAAAAGAAGTGCAATCTAACTCCAAAAATTTTGAATTTTTTTTTTAAGAATCTATAGAGAAAATGTGATGAGACTCTAGTTTGCATCATCTTCAAATTCCTCATGGTTTATCCATTATAGGTTCCCAAATGTGAATATTTAGTTAAAAATAATGATTTCAGTGTCTAGTTTGGCCAAAAATTGTAAACCAGTATTGTGGGATCACCCTAGAGTAGTGCAACAATTACAAATTCTAATAAAAAATTATCTAAGTCCCTTTCTAAAACCTAAAGATGGATATTTTTAACTATATCCTTATTGAATTCAAAACATGGCGTTAACCACCAAGATACAAGGCATCTAAACTAACAAATAAAACATAACTAAAAATAGATAAATGGAAAATGCCAGATCAATGCTGGGATGAGAAGTTCCTAAACTGACTAAGAGCAGCTGATTTGAAACTTTAGTGATTCATCATCCAGCTGGACCGATAAGTGGTGTGATTTTCTTCATGTGGTTAAACAAGGATTTTAACTTTATATTTGAACTAATTCATCAATCATTAGTCTTAAATACCCTAAATAAGATCCTAAAAATTATGATACCAATTATGACAGTAAAAGATTCAAATTGCATAATTAACTCATCATTATCACCACAAAAGAAACACATTCAATGCAAAGTATTACGTCTAATATATTTACTAATTTAGCCAAACATAAATTAAAACAAGTAAATATATCAGCATATAGTTTACCGATGGTCATGTTAACTAATAATATAACCAGGTCTTTTGAACCATAAAATGACTATGTAAAAATATTTTTGAGGCTCTCATCAATATATTTAGTCATTAAATTAGTCATATATTGTTGTTAACTAGTCATTTATCTAGTTATGGTAGTAATTTATTTAGTCATATATTTAGTCATTACTTTAGTCATTGATTTAGTCATTAATTTAGTCATATATTTAGTCATTATTTTAGTCATGGTAGTCATATATTTAGTCATTGTAGTCATATATTTGGTCATTGTATTTATTTATTTTAGTCATACTAGTAATTTATTTAGTCATGGTTTAGTCATTTATTTGAGTGAATCAATGATTCAAGTTATAAATCAAATCTAAAAGTATGTACAAGATCATGATGGGCCAAAAAGTGGTGATATGATGGGTATGTGTAGGGTATGTGGTTGATGACTTTCTCTTTACCCAAAATTGATGAAACAAAAAGTGTTTTTAAAGGAGATTCTTAGCTTTTCAACAATATAAATTATGCTTTACTTTGAATTTAATAAATAATTATTATTCATTTTTTATTTGAATTTCGACTAAAGTTTTGATTGATAAGCTGATTGAAAAACATCTATATTTTTGAAACGGTATCACATTTTTTCAATCCAAAACATGTGTCACATTCTATACTTTGCATACTATAGGATTTAAAAAAAAAATCATGAAGTTTTGAACAAGTTAAGGTGGTCAAACATACAAGCTTTTATTATTTTTAAAATTTGTAATAAAAAATGCATAATTAATTATTTATGTAGGAAAAAATTACAAAAAAATATGCATCACATTGGGACATGAGTCCTCTACTTGTAACTAAAATCTTATAAAAAAATATTATCATTTTATTTTTGTTAGGGTGGTCAGATAGACACCTTATTTTTTCCCTGAAATTTAAGTACTATTGCATAAAAATTTCAAATTTTCACCAAATAGATTTTTTTTCTTTTTAAATAAACCTAGTAGTTTAGAAACTACATTCAATTTTCTACATATTTTATTCTTACATATTTTTGAAATAATATAGATAACTTATTCAAATTTTTATGTCAAGTTGCCTAACTCCAACTTTTCTGAATTATTTGCCACTTAAGGGCTTATTTTTTCCATGATGATCCTATACATACCCCTAACTTAATTAATTCTCACAAATTTATGCATATAAACTTCAAATATCATAGATATTCAAATATTTTTTTTGTATTGGATTTGTTGGATGTTGTGGTTGTGTTGCTGATATGTGGTTGTTAGTGATGTCAATACTATTAGCATTAATTCATTTGAAGCTATATATGTTGAGGATATTGAGAAAATTGTAATAAATGAGTTATAGGTTGTCAGTAGTGAAGTGAAGTTCAATATGTCAGTAAGTTCTATACATTGATGATCAGAGGTTGTGGACTAAAAGGTTTGTTGTTGAGTATATCTAGTTTATCCACATTGAGTTTTAGAGATCCACGTGAAGATTTGATCAAGTTATGAAGATTCTCATTTTGATAGTTTTTATTTTTGCCTCAGTTGGTATTCCTGATTGAAGATGATGTTATTTCAGTTATTCTAGTTGTTGCAGATGCTTATCTTGTGATTCACGATGCTTGTGGATGCTTCTAGATCATGCTCTATATTTGTTGCATGTCCGTATTGATTGTTTTTCCGTGGTTGGCGATTTTCTCTTGCATGTTCATGTTTTTCTTGTTCTTGGCCAACATAGTGTTTGTAGCATATTTTGGATCTTCAAGGAGTAATTAATTGAAGTTTCTTCATGTTGGAGATGTTAATTTGGGTCCTCAGTAAGCTATGGCTGACCTTGGTTGATTCAAATTAATAATCTTAAATGTTTTGGGCCAACAGTTTATATTCATTTTATTATTTTTGTTGAAGCCAACATGAAGGGATGAAATTTCTTGTTGCGGATATACAAGAGTTATTTTTTATTCAAATTGGAGAGTGTGTGTGTATGAAATAGTGTGTTTCTATGTGTGTATGTGCGAATATCATTCGAAGGCAGAGAAAAGTGTGAAGAAGTGGGTAGAAGAGTGAAGAATTGTTCATGTGCTTAACCAGAACTGTGATCAGGCATTAGCTGATGCTATTTTACTAGTTCAAATCCTTGCAGATGTAATTCAATTCATTATGTAAGATAGTATGTCTTCCTTTGGGCAGTTAGACTTGTAATTGAGTAGTGAGCTCTAAGAAGTGTTCCTGAATACATGTGCATTCCCCATATTTCATTTTCATTATACTTTTAACATGGTATAATCTTGTGGATTGACCTCCACCATGGTTTTTCTGCTAATAGGGTTTCCATGTAAAAAAATCTTGGTGTCATGTGTGTTTCTGATGTATTAATGATTTATGCTTTCATGGTTAATTATCAGATCTAATAATAAGGTTAATAAGTTGAATAAGTTTTGAATTTTTGTGACAATTGATTCACACCCCCCTCTTAGTTTTTTTCCCTTGTGTTTCCAACAATTGGTATCAGACTAGGTTCCTTGGAAGAAGTTTAATAGCTTAAGGTGATCCAGGATGGAAATTTACAAGAAGGATAGTCCAAGATTTGATGGAACAAATTATTCTCTGTGGAAGACTTGAATGGAGTGTCATTTGAGATGCATCGGTGAACCCTACTAGAACATTACATTTACTAGGTATGTTATTCCACAAAATGTTCCTACTACTACTACTGAGATTAGAGATGCTAAGTATAATATTTGGGCTAAGGAAGCTTTGTTGAGTGCTTTGACTTATTCTTAGATGACAAATGTTATGGATCTGAAGACTTCTAATGAGATATGGAAAAAATTGGAAACTTTGTATGAAGGTGATACTAATGTGAAAATTGCTAAGTTGTAGAGTCTGAAAGGGAATTATGAAAGGTTGAGAATGGGTGATGATGAGAACATTAATACTTTCATGCAAAGAGTGAATGAACTTGTGTGTGGTATTAGATGTGCTGACAGACAAATAGATGAATCTAAGATTGTTGTTAAAGTGCTTAGATCCCTACTTGATTCTTACAAAGTCAAAGCTAGTACTATTGAAGAGCTCCAAACTATAACAAACATAACCAGAGATACTTTGGTTGGTAAGTTGACTACTTTTTAGTTGAGTGAATTTGGTGATGCCCTTCCAAAGGTTGAATCTACATTTAAGGCTACTCCTTCTGGAAGAGATGTACGAAGATATGATCTAGGTGAGAGTTCATCTAGAAAGACATTAAAATATGAGGATGAAATTAGACAAATTGAAGAAGAAAGAGAGATTGAAGAGTTGGTAGCACTTATTGTCAAAAGAGTACTGAGAGGAAAAGGTAAGTATGAAGGAAAATTCCCTCTTAATTTTTTTTTTTTGCAATAAGATAGGTCATTTTACATCAAGGTGTCTAGAAAGAGCTCCTAAACCAAGACATAACAAGCCAAAATTTTAGAAGAAGTGTTACTATGCTATTGATGAAGGCATAACAAATGATGAATTTGATAAAGGAAATATAAGTGATGATGAATGGGTATTTATTGCTATCAAGGAGAATAATCATGTACAAATATTGAGAAAGCCCTAGCTGCTTGAGTTGAAGAGAAAGATCAATGGGTGATTGAAAGTGGATGTTCACATCATATGACAGGAGATAAAAGTAAGTTTGTAAGGTTGGAAAAGTATGATGGTGGTGTTGTGAGATTTGGTGATAATATAGCTAGTGTGATCCATGTAAGGCTTGATGCATAATCTTTTGAGTGTTGGTCAAATAGTTGATAAGGAATACAATCTTCAGTTCAAGGATGGAAAGTGTAGAATATTGTGTTCTGGAAATGAAATTGCATCAAGTACAAAATTAAAAGGTAATATCTTTCACTTGAGTGCTACTAGTAAAAGTTGCTTGATTTCTCAAGTTGATGAAAGTTGGTTATGACATAGGAGAATGTGTCATGTTAGCTTTGATAATATTTTCAAGATAAGTTCCACTAAGGTTGTGAGAGATCTACCTAAGTTGGTGAAACCTACTAATGCCATATGCATGGAATGTTAGTTAGGAAAGAAAACTAGAATTTCATTTCAGAGTAAAAGAATTGTTCAATGAATTGTTAGAGTTTGTGCATACTAATTTGTGTGGTCCCTCTCAGGTCAAAAGTTTACAAGGTTACAAGTATTTCATGTTACTCATTGATGATTATTCTCAAATGTTATGGGTTACTTTCTTAAGGGAGAAATTTGAAGCACTGAAAAATTTCAAGATCTTTAAAGCTATGGTTGAGACAAAGATAGGTTTGAAGATTAAATGTCTGAGATCAGATAGAGGTGGTGAATTCACTTTCGTTGAATTTAATTATTTTTGTGAAGAACATGGAATAAAGAGATCATTATCTACACCGCAGACCCCTTAGAAAAATGGAGTTGTGGAAAGGAAGGACATGACAATTAAAGATGCTACTAGAACAATGATGTTGGAAGGAAATGTCCCTCATATCTACTGGAGAGAAGTTTTGAGTATTGTTGTGTACACACTCAATTGGGTACAAATCAAAGGTGATACTAATAAGACCCCTTTTGAGCTATGGAATGGTCCAAAGCCTATTGTTAAATACTTCAATATATTTGGAAGAAAATGTTATATTAAGAGAGATGAAGACATAGGAAAGTTTTCAATGCTAAGAGTGATGAAGGTATCTTTCTGGGTTATTCTACTAAAAGCAAGGCCTACTGGTGTTACAATAAAAGATTGAAGAAAATGGTTGAAAGTGAAAATGTCAAGGTTGATGTAGACTTAGGTACACCATCCATAACCTTTGGATATGGCTATGATGATTAGGATGACAATACAAACCAAGGAAAGAAAGTTCAAACTATAAATCAAGTGAAAATCAATTTGGTAAATCAAGAAAATGAAGAAGGAGAAACTAATGGAAGTAGAGAAGGGATAACACGAGCCTAAAGTTGAAGAACATCCTAAGAAGACTCTGAGGTATGTAAGATTGAATCATTCAAAAGATCAAATTATAGGTGATAAGAACAAAGGTGTCCAGACTAGGAGAAAAATTGTAGAAAAATATTGCTTGATTTCAAAAACTGAGCCTACTAGTGTGAATGAAGCATGTAAAGATGAGCATTGGGTTGAAGAAATGAGAGAAGAATTAAAGCCAATTGAAAAGAATGATACATGGATTCTTGTTCCTAGACCTAAGGATAAGAATGTCAGTGGAACCAAATGGGTCTTTAGAAACAAACTAAATGAGCAAAGTGAATTTATTAGAAACAAAGCAAGACTGGTATGTAATGGATATTCTCAGATGGAAGGAATTTATTTTGAAGAAACCTTTGTCCTTGTTACTAGAATTGAAGTTGTAAGATTATTTCTTTCCTATGTTGCTTAAGAACTACAAAGTTTATCAGATGGATGCCAACTAAGCTTATCTAAATGGCAAATTGGAAGAAGTGTATGTTGAGTAACTTAATGGATTCTAGTTGACTGATAAGGAAGATATGGTGTGTCAATTCAAGAAAGAATTGTATGGAATCAAGCAAGCCCCTAGAGCATGGTATGCCAGATTGGACAAGTATTTGCTAAAGCTTGGATTTAACAAAGGTACTGATGATAGTAATTGTATTTCAAGATTGATTATAATAAAGATTTGATTGTTGATGTCTTTGTTGATGATATCATTTTTGGAGGAGATGATGGTTTGTGCATGAAGTTTGCTAATGAGATGCAGAATAAGGGTATGTGCAAGATCATGATGGGCCAAAAAGTGGCAATATTATTTGTATTTGTAGGGTATGTGGCTGATGACATTTTTTTTACGCAAAATTAATGAAATGAAAAGGGTTTTTAGAGGAGATTCTCAGCTTTCCACCAATATAAATTATGCTTTAATTTGAATTTAATATATAATTATTATTTATTTTCTATTAGAATTATGACTGAAGTCCTGATCGATAGGCTAACTGAAAAACATCTATAACTTTAAAACAATATCATAGTTTTTGAATCCAAAACATGTGTCACATTATATGCTTCACAGACTATAGGATTAAAAAAAGAAAAATTAAATTTCATGAATTTTTGACCAAGTTAAGGTGGTCAGACATACGAGTTTTTATATTTTTTAAAATTTGTAATAAAAATTTCATAATTAATTATCTACCTGGAAAAAAATTACAAAAAATATGCATCACATCTAGACATGAGTTCTCTAATTATATATAAAGTCTTATAAAAAAATATTATCATTTTATTATGGTTAGGGTGGTCGACAAACACCTACTTCTTATTTTTTCCCTGAAATTTAAGTACTACTACATTGAAATTTCAAATTTTCACCAAATAGATTTTATTTATTTTTAAATAAACCTAGTAGTTTGGAAACTACATTCAATTTTCTATAGATTCTATTCTTACATATTTTTGAAATAATATAGATAACTTATTCAAATTTTTATGTCAAATTGCCTAACACTAATTTTTTTGAATTTTTTGCCACCTAAGGGCCTATTTTTTCCATGATGATCCTACACATACCCATAAATTTGAGATTATGATTGGTGAGATGAAATTCTTTTTGGGATTCCAAATTACTCAATTATAAAAAGGGATTTTTATATCTCATTCCAAGTATGTGAAGGAATTGTTGAAGAAGTTTAGTATGGAAGATTCAAAGCCAGTTGGTACACCCATGGTGACCGGATGCAAGTTGACAACAAAAGATGATTCTCTAAAAGAAAATTAGACAAGATACAAATTAATGATTGGTGGATTGCTATATTTATCTGAAAATAGGCCTGATATCATGAATTTTGTATGTATTGTTGCAATATTTTAAGATGATCCAAAGGAATCTCATGTGACTACTATGAAGAGAATTTTCAGATACTTGAAGGGAATTGTTGACTTTGGCCTATGGTATCCTAAAGATGACGATCTTACTTTAAGTTCCTTTACTGATGTTGATTGATTAGGAGATGTAAATGATAGGAAAAGTACTAGTGGTGGAGTATTCTTCTTGGTTAAGAAGTTGATTTCATGGTTAAGCAAGAAGTAGAATGCCATTTCCTTATCTACTACAGAGGTCAAATACATTGTTCTTGCTAACAATTGTACTCAAGTCCTGCGGATGAAACAAATGTTGAAGGATATCAAAGTTGTGTATAATGAGCCTATTTCCATATTCTATGACAATTCAAGTGCTACTAACATTTCCAATAATCTGGTGCTACTTCAAAATCAAAGCATATATCTATCAAGTTTCACTTTTTGAGAGAGAAGGTAAGTGAAAAAGAAGTCAGATTGGAGTATGTACCTACTAACGAGCATATTGCATATATCTTTACCAAGCCATTTCCTAAGGATAATTTTAAGTATCTCAGAGGGGAGTTAGGGTTGATCACCCTTCCTAATCAAAACTAAGGATGCATTGCATTGCATCAGTCCATGCATTTCATAGTCATATTTTGTTTCAGATTGATGTTGTGGTGGTTGCTGCTCAGAAGGAGTAGTTAGATGTTTAGATGTTCAAATATGTGGTTGAAATTTTGTGTGGAGTCTAGATATCTTTGTCATTGATGTCAAAGGGGGAGAAGAGTCATGAGAAAAATTGATGATTATCTAGGGAGAAGAGCCTTGTGGGGAAAAGATCATGTGAAAGTGTTGAGGAGAAAATGAGTTAGATCTTAAGGGGGAGTAAGTGTCAAGACTTAGTTGTGTGATGGTTTTTTTCAAACCATGTGTTGAAATCAATGCCAAAGGGGGAGATTGTTGGATGTTGAGGTTGTGTTGTTGATCATATTTGGTTGCCATTGATGTCAACACTATTACCATTAATTCATTTGAAGTTGTATATGTCAAGGATATTGAGAAAATTGTAATAAATGAGTTGCAGGTTGTCAACTTAGTGAAGTGAAGTTCAATATGTTGGTAAGTTCTATATGTTGATGATCAAAGGTTATATACTAAAGGGTTTGTCGCTGAGTATATATAGTTTATCCACATCGAGTTTCAAAGATCCACGTGAAGATTTGATCGAATTATGAAGATTCTCATTCTAATAGTTTTTTTGTTGCCTCAATTGGTGTTCCCAATTGAAGATGATGCTATTTAAGTTAGTCTAGATGTTGTGGATGTTTCTAGATCATGCTCTATATTTGTTGCATATTTTCATTGATTATTGTGCTCGTGGTTGGTGATTTTCTCTTGCATATTCATGTTTTTCTTGTTCTTCGCCAACATAGTGTTTGTAGCGTATTGTGGATCTTCGAGGAGTAATTAATTGAAGTTTCTTCATGTTAGAGATGTTAATTTGGGTCCTTACTAAGCTATGGCCGACCTTGGTTGATTCATATTAATAATCTTAAATGTTTTGTCCTGATAGTTTTATTCATTTTATTATTTTCATTGAAGTCGACATGAAGGGATGAAATTGCTTGTTGAGGATATATAAGAGTGATTGTTTATTCAAATTGGGGAGTGTGAGTGTATTCCAGAGTGTGCTTCTTTGTGTGTATGTACAAATATCATTTGAAGAAAAAGTAGAGTGTGAAGAAGTGGGTAGAAGAGTGAAGAATTGTTCATGTGCTTAACCAGGACTATGATCAGGCATTATCAGATGCTATTTTACCAGTTCAAGTCTTTGCAGATGTAATCTGATTCTTTTTGTAAGATAGTGTGACTTCCTTTGGGTGGTTAGCCTTGTTGTATTTGAGCAATGAGCTCTAGGTAGTGTGCCTGAATGCATGTGCATTCCCCATATTTAATTTTCATTATAATTTTTGCAGGGTATAATCTTGTGGACTGATCTCCACCATGGTTTTTCCTCTAACAGGGTTTCCACAAAAAAATCTTGGTGTTATGTGTGATTCTAATGTATTGATGATTTATGTGTTCATGGTTAATTATCAGATCTGAGACAAAGGTTAATAAGATGAATAAGTTTTGGATTTTTGTGACAACTGATTCACCCCCCTCTCTCAGTTGTCTACCCTTATGTTTCCAATAGGATTAACATGAAAAAAAAAACAATCAACAAAAAAAATTATGCATATAAAGTTCAAATATCATAGATATTCAAATGCTTTTTTATATTGCATGAAAAAAGAAGAATATACAAACAAAAAATAGTTGCATAAACAAAGGAATTACAAACAACATACATCTGCATAAACAAAGATCCAGGAAATACATCCTTCACTGCACTCTTGGTTTCCATGGAAGACAAATCCAAGATAAAATACAAATGCTACACACATTGAAGGGAGAAAAGACATGAAAATATATAGTAAATGTAGTTATATTATTTGTGGTGCATATATTGCTCGATTCAGAGTAGCCTTTCCCTCCCATTCCAACCGGAAAACCCTTCAAAGAAGATTGGAAAGATTCCAAAGAGAAGGATGACAACTTCCTATATAGAAATCTCACTGGTCATGGTTGGATGAAAGTAAAGAGTGCATGTTCATCTCTCCAATATGACGAGCTGCAACCTAAAAATAATATTTCAATGAGGGTTTTAGAATATGTTTATTAAAATAAAAATATAATTATTAAAATGAAAATACAACCAAGATCTAATAATGAGCACATTTAGATTTTTACAATATGGAATCCTTTACCTCTTTCAATGGTTTTGTGAGATTTTTCCCATTATAGATGCTTAAATTGTTAATGATGTAAAAAAAGAAATGAATTTACTTCTATGCCACTTCACATTAGAAACACTTCATATAAACTCAAAACCCTTAGAAATTAAATACTGAGGAATGATAATCAGTTGTTAACAAGATTTTCCACAATATTTCTATAGTATTTTATCCCTCACTTTCTTCCTCATGTTTATGCCACTTTACCTATTGAGAAGTCATGTCATAAAAAAATATGTATGTTTTGGGGCTTAAGACTGATAATGGTGATGGAATGGATTTCAGTCTTAGATCAAAGAAAAACTACAAAAAAAAGTTTTATCCATTCTTAGGACTATCCTAGAGATGCATAGACCCCTACTTTAGGCTTGAAAAATCTCTCAATATTCCTTACATCCTCTCGACTTGGAAAATTTCTTCTAGGAATCCATTGACTCATCATGGGTCACTTCTTTTATATGCTATAAAAGGATATGAATGATCCATTTCATGGAAAATGACAAATTGAAGGATCTTTGAAATATATTGCAGTTGCAATGAGGAAGATAATAAGCCACATACTAGGACATTCAAGATAACTGATCCAAAGACCTCACTGCCTCTCTAAGTTCATTTTCCCCTGCATAACCTATTTTGTGCTTTGATCCATCACTTCAATGATGGGTACATTGATTATTTACATATGCCTAAAATATGATTTCTTAGGGCTAAAATGGCACCAATCAGCCCAATCTAATTACACTATTTGACCCCTTATAAGAAGATTCAACATACACATCTTGAAGAAACTCAATCTTATCATTTTGAATTAATTCAATACCATCATCTTCAACTAAAATTTTACTATTTTTTAAGCCCACATATATAATGTGTTGATTAACAAGAGTCAAAATGGAGCTCCATCCAAATGAAAAGTTTTGTTTAGATGTATCATACCTTCATTCTATTATTTGTCTCTATGTGATGAGTAACATGAAAGCTAAGAATATTACACTTAGTGATGACAAATATTATTTTAGCTCTATATGTGTTGTATGTGTCACAAAGAGGAATCACAAGGAGTAAGAAGTATGTGATGTTTTAATTGTTCTACCATATATAAATAATTTCAACCTCGTCAATTTGATAGGATTGAATATTCAAAAAGTTGATTTATATCCCAATCCTTTTTAACTAAAGGATATCTAGCTAGATTGTTGTGAAATACACAATGATGAGAGGAGGGGATAAGATTAATAACAAGAAGTTATATATCATTTTCTTATTGTCTTGAATAAGGAAAAATATTTATACTTTGTTTAAAAGATGATGGGTAGCTTCAACTGGATGATTTATAAAGAGGAAAAGAATTTGAGACTATGAATGAAAACCAATTTGACACATACAATAGGTGTAGAATGGTATAAATCCAAAATTTAAGAATCTTTTAGAATTTCATATCTAAATATATGGATTTTATGAACAAACATGGGGAGAATAGATAAGAAAAAGATATTATATTTATTTGAGGCAATGAGGGAAACCTCTAAACCATAAAAAAAATATAGGCTTGATGATTGTATCAAAAAGGTGAAATCTGGAGGGTATACCTTGGAAGTGGATCTAACAACACTAACATTCCAAGAAAAAAAGAGAGGCATGCAACTTTCAACATGCATGAGTGAGAGGAAAACTTCATACTAAAAGGTGGAACAAAAAATTGGACCCCCAAGTATGTGTAGGCTGATGTGACTCTAGAAGTTCCCCTTAGTAGAAAAAATAGAATCTAGAGAGAGCACTTGGAGATGACCACAAGTTTTTGAAGTTCACAAAAATAAGAAAGGGTTTCAAATTGTCATTGTAAGCCCTTGAAAAATTGTGAGGAGGAAAAAATCATAACCAAAAATACAAATGGTTATAACCACCTCTTGTAAGATACAACCATCATCCAAATGGGTTTGTTATCAAAGAAATAATTTTGACTCATCAATGCAAATGTTGAATAGGGTCAATGAGAAAGGAAAAAATTTCTTTACCTAATCATACTATTAACTATTCAAAAATTCAGAGAGGTCATGAGAACTATGAAACTACCTAAAATTGGTGATAAAGGAGTTTGGGATGCAAATATCTCTCTCAACTTCTAGAAGATCAAGTATGTTGGAATTGAGTCAAAGTCTTTTCTAAAGTCAACAAAATGACAAAATATTTTGGAAGACTTGTGATGAGCATCCACAATAATAGCTTAGTGTGTAAAGATGTGATCAATAGTCTAGTAGTCTTTCTTGAAGCCTAGCTACCCCTTAACTCTAACATTATTCCTTCCCAAGTACCCCAACAATGGCATGTCTAACACTATGGCATAAAGTTTGGAAAAAGTATATCCAATCATAAGTCATATAGTTGCCAAGGATAAAGTGATCCTCAAGCTTATGAATAGGATGAATGATTGTTTAATACCATGATTGAGGAAAGATTGAACTAACCAACTTATTAAAGAGTGTGGCAAGGGGAAATGCAAGGGAATCCACATTATATTTGATGAATTCAGCTTGGAGACCTACACAATCAACTACTTTATCGGTGCAAAGCTTGAAAATAGTTCTCTTGGTAGAAAAATTAGAGAAGACAGAGGATGAAGGAATGTGGGTAGGTAGCAATAGCAAGTTGACCAAGAACATGATAGAGGTAAATTTCATAAGAGACACATGCAACAAAGGTGATGTCAAAAATGGTGATTTTTCTCTAGAGAAGATACACCATTGAAAAACATAAAGCACATTTGATTGCAAATAAAGAACTAACTACAAGGATATTTTTCCACCAATAACAAAGATATAAACCATCAAACCTATTCTCTTGCTTGCAGGACCATTTAGATGGAATATTTGAAAAATGGATGTGAAAAGTGTGTTTCTAAATGGGAATCTGCAAGAGGATTTGTAAATGAAACAACCTAAAATGATTCAAAGTTTAAGGAAAGGAACATAAAATGTATTGATTGATAAATTCATTGTGTAGGTTGATGCAATCACCTTGTGTATGGGTACATCATAATTGATGAACATCACAACACACAATTATTATCAAAGCCTTTCAGATTATGTGTATATCCAAAGTGAACATGGAGAGATTGCCATCCTAATCATGTATATTAAAGAACTTGTTATCTCTAGGAGTAGTAAAGAACTAATTTCAGTTACTTGTGAGGCATAATTTACATGAATCTTTGAAGATGATAGATCTCAGACTACTGCATTTTCCTTGGTCTATAAGTACTCAAAAAAAGTATGGCAAGGGATTGATTGAAAAACATAAGATAACGAATTGCAAAATAAATGAAACACTCATGGAACCTCAACTACAACTTTCTAGATATGACATGTCTAAAAAATAAACAAATCTCTCTATAGATAGTTAATATAGAATCTCATTTATCTTACACATAACTGAGAAGATCTAGGATATTTTATAACCATCTCACTTGGCTCACGGAAAAATCTAAAAAAACACATTGGAAAGCTACTAAAAGGGTGTTGAGATATTTTCTTGATATTTAGAAACTATGGATTAATGTTCAAGAAGAAAGACAACTTTTTCTTGACTAGATACTTAGATGTTGATTGGGAAATCTCTCATAATGATTGAAAGTTAACAAGAAGTTATGGTTTCAACATGGGCTTAAAAGCTCCTGTAATGATTGAAAGTTGACAAAAAAGTATGGTTTCGGCATGGGCACAAGGGAAAGTTCCAAGGAATGTAAGAAGCATATGACTATAGCTATTTCTTCCATTGAAGTGGAATACAAAGCAACATAGGGAGATTTCTACAAATCAATTTGAGTTTGTGGAATCTTGGCTAACATGGGTATCTCTTCTAGGAAATATAGAGAGGGTTTTAAATATGGTGAAGAATACTTTTATACATAAGCAATTCAAAAACATTGAGGTTCATTGGTGTAAATTAATGAACCACTCAAGATCAACTTGAGTGGATAGATCACAAAATTATTGTCTCACATCAAATTTGTACAGTTATGAACTTAAATTTTTTCAACCAACAATACATAAAAATTAGATATTAAGAGGGGTGTTGAAATGTTACAATGTCTAATAAAATATTGTTTCCAATTAAGGTGTGAGTACTTGGTTATGTGAGGAATCTACACCCAAATTGATTGACTTAGGGCCTACATAAGATATTAACTAGGAAGATCAATCTAAGCATTCAAAAAATGTATGTTCTATCAAATATAAAGAAATAAAACTTGTGACCTAGAAAGAGAAGATCCATATGTTGTAGAAGCCATAGCTTTCTTTCAGAAATAAAGGGAAAAATCAAAGGAAAAAAGAGTTCAATAGCTTTGTAAACATAGCAAAAGTATACAAATTGAAATGAACAAATAAATTAGGTTCAACAATTATGTATATACATTTTCCCACCATTTTTCGCTAGTTTCCCCACTGCTATTGGTTTCAGCTCCTCCAAACCTTCCTCATTGGTATTGACCTTTCACTTCTTCGATTTGGTGAGCTAGAACTTGAAAATAAGGTTTTGACAAGGGTTTTAGAGTCTTTTTATTAAAATGATAACAATGACCAAGATCTTGATAATGAGCACATTTAGGTTTCAACATTACATCTTCCTTTACACCACGTAGTGAAGTATTCACCTATCCCATTAAGTAGACGAAAAATAAAATGAGAATAAGGTATGAAATAACATAGTCGTCGCTGCTATCATTCTCTCATGCTTGGTTTTCATCAAAGAATGTGATGGAAAAATAAGTAAATACAAAAGAAAAAGATATATTTGAAAGCATTAAGCTTGAAATTCCCATCTCCGAGTAAGCGAACTTCCTAAACTATTATTAATACTAAGCACATTTAGGTTTTATCATTAGGGCATCATTTTACCTCTATTTTTTATTGGTTTCCTATCGTTATTGGTTTGGCTCATCTAAACTCTTCCTCACTGCTATTGACCTTTCACTTCTCTGATTTGGTGAGCTGCAACCTAAAAATAAGGTTTGATGAGGGTTTTTATTAAAATGAAAATTTTGTCCAAGATTTGGCAGAATCTATTTATTAAAATGAAAATTAGTTTTGTGCCCATTATGCCTACCCATTATGGATTTTCCTGCTAAAAAAAATTCAAAATGGACTCCAGATTAAATAATTACAATATAAAGCTCTGGTTTTTATGCAAGAGAAATTATTAAATATATTATAATATTATATTATCTAATAATATAAATATTATATTATAATATAATATTATAATATATTTAATAATATATTATATTATATTATGATAATATAATATAATGTAATATTATAATATTAATAATATAATAATCTATATTATAAAATGATATAATATTATATAATATATAATAATATAATATTATATTATTATATATTATATTATATAACTATCATATTATATTATATAATATATTAAATACTATATTATAATACCACCCACTCCCTCAATTTGAAATATTCTTTTTAATTATCCTCTTTAATATCATACTGTCTAATTTTTATTTTTGTGACTAATTATTTAATTGTGTTTTTTACCCAATGATCAAATTAATCATTTATAGTTGTGTACTTGACCTTTTAAAATGAAAGTGTCTACAAGATAGCCCTCAAAATGCAATTGGATTTTTAAAATCATATTTTATTAGTGAAATTGACCACAATTGCTTTTTGATACATTTGACATGCTAACACAACAGGAAAATTAAACTAGCTTCAAATCATAGTTAAAAAAATTAATGATTCATTAACATAATGAGTAATAAAATTTAAAGAATGTAAATGTTAATTTTTTTATAAAATATGTAAAGGACTTAAGACTACACTGAGAGGCAATGCTTTCCACACAATAGGTATTTTTGGTGCACCAAGCAACCTAGGCATCCAAATGGCGCACTTAGGTAGGGGTCCCATGAGGGGGGCTTAAGCTCTATGGATTATGATCAAATTTGAAAGAAAAAAAGAATAGAGGAGTAATAGTCAATTGTTTAGTCATTTTTATTTATCTGGCCAATTATTTAGTTGTGATTTTACCTGATTACCAAATTAGTCATTTATTTAGTCACTTTTTGTAACGTGACTAAAATTTTTAGTCACGTGACTAAAGTTTTTAGTCATGTAGTCATTTATTTGCCAAATTCTACTAGTGAGAGATTCCCAAGGAATGAACTGCCATTATCCACCTCCACATACGCTGAATGAAAAAATTGCAACAAAAGTATATACAAGTTAACTATTAGAGAGGACTACTTCAGATCTTAAGGGAGTGAAACTTATAGATTTCTTCCTCTAACAAAGGAGCTCTTGGCCAAAGGACGCTAGCACATATTGAGGATGCTAGCATGACACACTAGTGTCTAAATGGCATGCTGGGATCCTGAGTAAAAGAGAACTTAGGAACTTGGGTTTCAATTCTTATCCCAGATCTAAGGTCTATCAAATAGAATGATAACACAGAATAAAAACTATGAGAAAGTGCAAGGAGAACTTGGAGAAAACTTACCCTTAACCAGATGCTTGAGTCTTCTTTCCAAGCCATGCTTTGTAACCTACACACAAGATGAATGAGGGGGAAATGTTGGGGCTATATAGGGGTCTGCCACAACTAGACCCCCACTTTGGTGTTCCCACCTCCATGGACAGCCAAATAGAAAGAGAGTGCAATTGAAACAAGCAAAGGCGCTAGCAAAATAAAAACTTACTTTAGGAGTAGAACGCGTACCACCAAGTAGTAGATGAAAAAAGAGATCTAATCTATTTGCAAATAGAAAAGAGTGAGAGAGATTTACCAATAGGCCATAGCCCCTTCTTTAACACACAGATGCACTGTTGAATGCTTCCTAGAGAGCTTTGGCTATTGGTGGACCTCAGTTTAGTAGAGCTTTGCTTCTAGATGTGTTGTTGCCAAGAGTGAAAGAGCTTGAAGTTGAAGAGAGAAGATTGATTGAAGGAATGAACCCCTAAAATGAGAACAAATGAGGGGTTTTGTTGCATGCAAGGGTGAAAAAGAGAAGTTACACCCAAAAATATAACTACTAGGACACCTGTGGAAAGTCAAGATTCAAGATTCCTCATTTCAAACTTATAAAAACACCAGGACCTTAGCACGACGTCCATACATCCATGCACTGCACCAGTGTCCAAAGCATAGCCTTTTAGGAAATGTTTCATTAGGTTGATGTTGCTTTGCCATTGGTCCACATGGAGGTGGAATTGTGAAATTTTGACCCATGATATTTTCACCATTAACTCGTTTTGGTGTCATAAATGCTAGGAAAAGTGATAAAATATGGAATTTACCCTAGGTGAAATTCTGCGAAATTAAATTTTTTCCCCACTTTATTGGGCTCAATTTTGAGAAAAATTGGCCACACTAAAGTAGAGAAGAAAAAAAATCACCCAAACTTTTAAATTTTATGGATTTGCATGATGAAAAAAAAGTGCTTCAGAGGTCACCAAGATTGAGCCAACTAGTACTAAAGGTGATCCCCAACAACTAGCTTAGTAAGAAATGTAAGACTGGTTGTGTAAATTGAAAGAAAATTTTATCTACAAAACTCAAATTTAAGTCAATTTCAAAAAATTAGAAGAAGCTACAACGACGAGAAGAATGGTTAAGTAAAATTCAATGATTCAAAAGAAAAATATGGTGAAGAGGTGACTATATGTCCCCTCTTGAGTTTCCCCCAACTAGGTGGGATAAAATTAGGAGAAACTAGGGAGCCACAAACTCCAGGAAATATGGGCCTCAAGGGGCTGATATATACCTAGGTGGGCCCCGAGAAGGGTCATTTGCACTATTAATCTCAAGGATTTTGCTGAATTTTGTGAGAGAAAAGTCATAAAAGTGTTGAGAAGACACAATTACAAGGATCTAAGGTTGGACCACCTACGTGCAGACATTTCTGAGGGTGTCAAGGTTAACCAGGTAGGCCCCAAAACTACTTCGTTAGTCATTTTTAGTGATTTTTCACATGTTTTAAAAACTTTTGGTGTGCATGCATCCTTGGCGTGTGTGTGTGTCTTCAGTGAGTGCTAGTGTCTAGGATGGGCATTGGAGTCTAAGGGGTGCAATGTCATCCTAACACCATTAATGGAAGCTAGGATGCGTACATGGCATGCATGCATTCTTAAATAATTTTTACATATATTTTTCCAAAATTTGTTATGTACTAACACACATTTTCTTCTTTTTTTGCAAGACTACCCAGAGATTAGAAAGCATCCTAGAGGGTGGGTGGTTCACCTATTATGATATTAGAGGGATAGATTGGCTGATGATGAGGTCTCTCTACTACACAGGTCAGGATTTGGCATGTATATAGTATGCCAGAGATGCTATACCACAACTACATGTTGATGGAATTGATGGAGCGATGGGACGCCATTACCTCCAGCTTCCAATTACTAAATAAAGAGATGACTATTATGCTAGAGGATGTCTACCATATCCTCAAGCTTCCCATCTATGGTTGATGGGTGGTGATTGATTATACATGCTTTGTACAAGAGTGATCAGACAAGGTCTTATACAACTTTGGCTAGACGAACAATGGGGATGGGACCAGGCACATTTACACCTAGTGGTTCGATCAAGCCTAGATCACTACCCCTTTGATATGTCATGTCATGGTGGTTACTATCACCATGAGGATCACCATTGATGCAAAGGGCTCTCACCTACATGGGGGCCTCGTCCATACCATTTGGGTGATGGTCGAGCAACGAACCATATTCTCATTAGGGTGCAACATGCTATCGAACCTCTACCAAGAGCTCAGCTAGTACATCCACTATGAGTACTGTAGCCTCAAAACATGCACACTTCTTTAGGTGTAGGCTTTCACCCACATCATGTGCACCAGGCCAGGGGGATATCTACAAGTACAAAACTATGCTATCCCAATGGCCCACTGGTACGAGCTCACTTAGTAGTGGAGGCACAACGACCTGTAGTTCTAGCAGCTATAGTTTGACACATTAATGCAAGATATGATGATATGGAGACCCCACTAGTGCTTTTTGTGGGTGGATGATCATAGGTTCCTCTAGAACTTGCAACAAGACTGATTCATCCTTTATTGTACAAACTATATTATTATGCCATACTACTCGATTCAGGTGATTCGGTAGCATGGGTAGGCTAAGACCATTCCCCCTCCCATCTAGACATATATCCAAGTTGTATGGAGCATGGCGAGGCCTGAGGATTGTCTACACCCTACCCTGATGGATGTAGACCTCTCCAAGGAGGATGTTGACAATACTAACCTACCGCTGATGGGAACATTAGATAGTGTTGGAATGGACTGAGCCTTTTTGGAATGGTAGGTGGCACATAGTCTCGCCCTAGTTTTTCTAGCAAATTCCCCCAAAGGGGATCCCAACTTATAGGGGGAAGTTCCACCATAGCCACCCCTGTAGAGGCATAGGTGTAGAGGCAGTGGCAGTGAGAAGTAGCAGGAGCAAACTGAGGAGGCTAGGGCGATACTATTGAGATTTTGGAGGTAGCAGAGTATTTCATCCCTTCCACTAGCTACTCCTATTTCATCGGACCCACCAGCCCTTGCCACATCTAGCGTAGCTCCTGACATTGGAAATGCAGGACTGAGTGCACCTCCTCCCCCTAACCCATTCTGGTAGCCAGGGGACCCAAGTATGACAATTATTTATGTTGTTTCATTTTAGCATCTCCAACTTTTATCTCATGTATGTACATATCATGTTTTGATTTCATATACTTTGTGATACAGATGTAATTTCTACTTTTTTGGTTGTAGTGGATACTCAAGGATGGATTGAGCTCTTCACCTAGTGCATATCAAAGGTGGCTCTTGTTGTGCCTTTCCAAGCAACAATTCTAGATGCTTACTGACCAACTTCAGTGGGACATGTCCACCTTTTCAAGCCAGTAGCATGTCTGAGGACTACATACAAGGATGAATGAGAAGAGGTGGTGCATAGGATAGCTAATGTCACCATAGTGCAGGGACAACATGACCAGTGGTTAGGGGAGCTACGGATGGCACTCGCAAAGCGAGACATGTCCATGACAAGGGATAATGTAATCAAGCAAGAATTTAATGCCCTTTAGATCCATCTCAATGACCTCATGGGACAAACAATATTCATGATCTTGATAGGTGATCAATAGCTATAGCAGGAGCTATTGTAGGTGTGGATGAAGATATGCTCTCTTTAGGGATAAATCAGGGGGATGTGTGCAACCATATCCAGATCACTCTCACACTGCTCCAAATCTATCTACAATATGCAACCCCTTCCTAGGCCACAACCATAGCTAGAGCTAGAGGGTTTCAAGAGCCACATGCCTCTATTGTAGAGAGATCCATTTTGTATACTAGTTTTGTAGTTATGACATATATTTTTAGATCATTTTGTACAAACATTGATACACATATTCAATAGCCACTTATTTTTTGATGATAGTGGCCCAATACATGTACATGACATTTTATATATATATATATATATATATATATATATATATATATATGAGATACTGATTTTAACATTATGACATTATGTACTTTGATGTGTATGTTCCTTTAGTTTCATGTATGTTGATGTTATAGATATTATGGATGTATGCTTACATTAGATTCTATAATGATTTAATTAACACACATCGATGTATGTTAATTAAATACAATAATGATCTAATTTCCTTAAAATATGTAATCTAGTGCATGGATACACAACATAGTAGGATATATGTATGTATGAGGCACACACAGTCACATAATAACAACATAACACTTTTTTTTTTTCATAATGTGTTGATGAATAATGTCAATACATGCAATGATACAACCATTAAAGAATGAACATTACACATATGACACACTTGACACTACACATAGTATCGACAAAGATGCATTGCATTAATAGGTTCTTTTAGAGGAATTCCATCCATAGATGATGATGATAATCCATAGGTGCTTGAACCATACATAGAGGTGACAATGTAAGGGCCTAACTAGTTAGGAGTGAATTTTTCTCTTTGATCAGGTGGTGCATTTACATTTCTCTGATTCTCATAGAGAACCAATTCACCTATCTTGAAAGTTATAGGAAGTACACTTTTGATTATATTGTCTGGATAATGATCATTGATAAGCTTTAAGATAATCAAGGGCCTATAATCGATGCTCATTGAGCATCTCTAACTGATACAAATGATTAGCTTGGTAAGTTCTATCATCAATTAACCCTCTAAGAGAAACCTGCAAAGATAGATTTTCCAACTCTAAAGTCACATGATAGCTTCAACACCATACATGAGGTTGTAAGGCATCATTCCCATCACATACAAACACTCATGCAATAATCCATAAAGTGTATGTCAATTGAATATGCCAAGCCTTACCATGTTTGTTAACTGTCTTACGAAGAATGAACTCAAGAGTCTTATTAGATGCTTTTTCCTGGCCATTGGATTGAGAAGAATATGGTGTAGAAAATCTATGTTGAATGTGAAACTTTTCTAGGAATTTCTTTACTTCTTTGTTCTTGAATGGTGTACCATTATCAAAAAAAAGTGTAGTAGGCAATCCAAAATGAGAAATAATGTTGTTTAAGAGAAAATTACAAATAGCCTCAATGTTTATGCATCAAAGTAGGATGGCTTTAACCCAATTTATGAAGTAATCTATAGCAGTGATAATAAAAGTGTGTCCTTTAGAGGAAGGAGGTGATATTTTTCCAATAATATCCAACCCCCATTTTTAAAATGGTGAAGGAGAGGTATGGTTTTGTAACTCTTGTGCAGGTACATGAATAAGATGACTATGCTATTGAAATTGCAAGAAATTTTTAACAAAATTGAAGGAATCTTGTTCCATCATTTTCCAAAAGTATCCTATGTGTATCAATTTCCTCACCAGGGATTTACCACCAAATTCTCCACCCCCCAAAGCCTGAATGGGATTCTTTAAGGGAAAATGGTATTTTCACTTTATGAGGCATCAAAGAAGCAAGCCATTTTAAGATTTGCGATAAAGAACATTAGAAAAAACAACATAACGGATTGAAATATTTTGTATATGAGTGTAATTGTTCATCACATCACCGAGAAAGTTTCAATTCATTAGGTAGTTGTTAATATTAGATAGCCATTCTCCCATGTCTATGTTAGAACACACAAAAGCATAAGATTCAAGATTTTAAAAAATAGTTGGAGACCAAAGGACCTGAACCATGAAGTGGTATTCCTTCATATCCTCATCTAAAGGTACTAGGGAAATAGTGCTTTACATGGAATTTGCATGTCTATTCTCCCTCCTATGGACACTATCTATCATGAAAGAGGAGAACCATTTAAGAAAATACAAAGCAAGGTCTTGACATAGAGACAACTTACTTTGCTTAGCTTGATAGACTCTCGTAATTTGATTCACAATAAGCTCAAAATCACCCAGTATATGAGGATGTCTTATTTTTAGTGCAATTGTCGCACACAAGCCAACAATGAGGGCTTCGTACTCAACAATGTTATTAGTGCAAGGAAAATCCATTCAAAAGGAGAGAGGGTTTGGATTACCTTTGAGTGATCTTAGAACCACACATGCTCTAGAGCCATTCTGACATCTCGACCTATTGAAGTACATTTTCCATTTGAGGGCATAATTGATCATAAAATTGTTATCATCAAGAAAAAAATTTAAACCTAGGAAGAAGCAAGATGAGGGAGCATCTTCCAATTGATCAGCAACGACTTGACCCTTTATCAACTTTTGAGTAATAAACTTTATGTCAAACTCAGAGAGTAACATCACCCATTTCGCTAACCTCCCAACAAGGTCGGTACTGGAGAAAAACTGCTTTAAAAGGTCACTTTTTACAATGACACATGTTTCAACATGAAGAAGGTAGTTCCATGGCTTCTACATAGCAAATATGGGAGCAAGACATTACTTCTTTGTGGAGGAGTAATGAGTTTCATAATCAACTAGGACACAACTGATGTAGCAGACCGATCTCTCTTTCCTAACATCATCTCACTAACCAAGCAAGGCTACCAAAGCATATGGTGAGGGTATGAGGTAAAGAAGAAAGGGCCTATCCCACATAGCTGACATCAGTATAAGAGGATTGGCTAAATATGATTTTATCAACTAGAAAGATTTCTAACACTCTTCATCCCATATAAAGTGAACATATTTCTTTAAAAAAAAGGTGAAAGGAAAGGTGCAATCAGTGAATTGAGATATGAATCTTTGAATCACCCAAATATTCCCTTGTAAAAATCAACTCAGTGATATTTCTAGGTGGAGGCATGTTAACAATTGCATCAATCTTATTTGTGTTGACCTCGATTCCACAATGAGAGAATATAAATCCTAGAAGTTTGTCTGTGTGTATATTGAACACACACTTAAGAGGATTAAGTATAATCTTATAAAATCAAAGCCTCTCAAAAATAATACAAAGGTTCTTCACATGATCCTAATGGTTTATAGACTTTTCCAATGTATCATCAACATAATCTTCTAAAATATTATGAATAAAATCATGAAATATTAGGGTCATTGCCCACATTCTTTAACCCAAAGAGCATGACTACATAATAGAAAGTACCCCAAGGGGTGGTGAAGGAATTCTTGTACTAATCCTCTGGACTAATATGGGTTTGATTATAACCTGAGAAACCATCTATGAAAGATAACAAGGCATGGATTGCAATTGAATCCACAATCATATTTATATTAGGTAATTGGAAATCATCTTTAAGAGAAGCCTTATTAAGGTCACAAAAGTTAATGCATAAGACAATATGGCCATGAGGTTTGCTAATAGAAACAATATTCAAGATCTACGGGGAATACTCAATTGGATGAATAAAGGTTGCTTTTAGTAGCTTCTCTATTTTAGTCTTAACAAACAATGTGACCTTGGGATAGATCTTTCATATTTTTTGCTTAACTTGCTTGCAATCGGGACATAAGAAAATATTGTGAACCACTATGGACTCATCTATACTAGTCATGCCCTCATATGTCCAAGAAAAGATGTCAAGATGAGAATGTAAGAGATTGGAATGTTCATCTTCTTCTTCTAAAGAAAGCCACTTCCCAATATTAATCACCTTTTTTGAAGACTTAGGATCCATAGAGATTTTAGTATTAACTCCCTTGAGGAGGGAACTATTATCTCCAAGATGCGATATCAGGATGCCATCCTGAACTTTAGCTAGAGGGTCCTCCTCATCAACACTCAAGACAAATTCTCCAAAATATGCCTATTGATTTAGGCAATATGGGAATCATGTCTTATGATGGAAAGGAGGGAAACGGGAGTAGGAACCTAAGAATTCCTCAAGTGCTTCATCCAAAGAGAAGACATCTAAAGGGACTTTCTCAACCTACTCCCATTCCTCTATTAGTTCAAGATGGACCAAACAAAGTGGTTCAATCGAAATTATGTTAACACTCCACCAAGGATTTTGCTTAGATTGTTCAATAGAGCATCACAAACCTAGATAATGTTTATGAGGCTTGAAATAGATAGGGACTTGGATTCCTTTCTCAATACCTCCAATGCCTTTTCACCCATAGCCATATTGAGAAGTGAGTCTATATCTGAAACCATAGTGGCTTTGTAAAACTTTGGAAGGTGGTGGTTCCATGTAGAGAGCCTCATTCCACAAGTGAACATCGAACACATCTATGAGATCACAACTGTCTCCTTTACTCGATTCACAAACATTAACCTCCTTTACAATAGTAGAACTATCCTCCTTAGTAGGGGAAGGACTGGTATCCTAAATAGGATCATAGTTTTCCTCCTCAACATGAGTATTATCCACTTCTTTATTAGAAGCATTTGAGGTTAATGTCAGTGTAATTAATATTTAATTACACTTGCATAACTTTACTTAGCTAATATTTAATCCCTAGGTTTATTATTCCCATCCTTATCTTGTTGAGCTATCTTGTTGCTCAAGATAAGATTAGGGTTATGTATCTTTTCTTTTATAAAGCAAATCATATCTTGTAATTAAGAATTCCTGAATAATAATTATTTCCACATCTTTTTGCAAAGCTCTGATTTTTTTGATTTTCTCTTCTATGGAAGGCTTTTCTAGTTTGCATTTCATATATTGGTTTCTAACATGGTATTAGAGCCTTGATTTAAAACCTCTTCTCTAATTTTTGAGAAAATCATTGTAGAGTTCATTTGGGATTCCTCGAGGGTATCATCCCTGGAGTTCATTTATGAGGCATTTTGGATCAGATCGGGCTTCACCATTGGATTCAAAACATTGGAAAAAGTCAAGATTGGCTTTTGTTTTGTAGATTTTGTTCATTATTTTCTAGATCTGTGAGGGTTTCAAGCTAGGATATTTTTTGCAAGTTCTAGAGTTAGACAATTTTTGGGAGCATTTTGAGCACAAACGGAGGTCACCATTGTGTTTGCAGTGGCCAAAAACCCTAAGAATGCCCTTCGTTTCATTGATTTTGATGCAGTTGATTTGAAAGGAAAAAAATTTCCTAGGGGGCCGTATGGCCTCCCCAGCACACAGTCTGAGGCTTGAAAATAAAAAAATGCAATAAAAACTTGTTTTTGGAAATCCTTGTTGGTGCCTCCAATACAAATCTTCCTTGCCACCGCTACACCACACGACGGCCACCAAGAGCAGTAACCACCGAGTAGCAGCCACCACCACTCAACCAACCATTTTGCACCCCGCAAGCCCTCTTCATATGGGCTATGGTCCTATTGAGGACAGGGCTCTCTACGCCCAGCCCCGACCGAGCTCAACCCCCAGTAGCGGTCACATTAGTGATGAAGGGCTGCGCTCAACCCTTGGTAGCCCTCTGAAGTATTCCACCGATCATATGTATGACCAGGGGCTCAACCCCAACCCCCACTCCACTAGCCCCTAGTAGTGCACAGGACCAGGGGCTTAATTTTTTTAAGCCGCTTGGGCTGCCTGCAAGCCTTATTGGGCATTCTGGAGCAACTTTCACTAAATCGGGTGTATTTTTTGAATACGATCTCCATTTTTTGAAAAAAAGATACCATTGGAAAGTGGATTCTGACGCCAATCTAGTGGTGTAGGTGTTATTACTAGATTTTTCTCTAGATTTATTTTACAGGTCCTTGAACTCAGATGTTGATGTTTTCACTCCGAAGGGCATATCTTTTGACTCGATGATCCCTTTTTCGTCATTCTTGCGGCGTTGGAAATCTGATTTAGTCCTCTACACAGATCTGAGGTGTTTTTTATTTTCTATTTATGCATGTTTTCATTCTCTCCATTTACAATCGTTGGGTTATTGTAATAAATGAACTGAGACAAAGTTCCATCAGGGGGGTTTCTTGCATAATAATCTGATTAGAGTGTGCATGCACTTTGATCTCCATCTTGATTTGATGATAGCTCACATGGGTTATATCTGGTTTCTTAGTTTCTTTTGGCTACATTTTTTCTATAGCTTAACACATATCAGATTCACATCGGTTCACACTTTAGTTGAGAGATTATGTTTCTTGATCCGAATTGGTTTAGATCCTTCTCAGTTTGAGGGCCATTATTTTATGGTTAATGTTCCAGAGTCTTTATGGTACTCCTTCCCATGGAAGAGTTTTAGTCTCAATTTTGTGTTGGCATCGAGATACACGATTTCCAGATTATGTCATCATTTCATCTACTATTGCTTCATAGATTCTAGGGTTGTTCCAGTCTATGAGTTTTCCAATGTTCCGTGGCATCGGGTTTGTTGTTGCTTTATCATGATTCCTTGAGTCAATTACTGATTCTCATTTGGTTTCAGTAGTAGAAAGAAGTATCTTTCCTTGATTTTTGGATTGCGGTTCCAGTGTTACCCCATAGTGTTCTTCCAGTGCTTCTTTGCAGCAATCATCTCATTGTAGGGGCACTTTGTCCCACTGGGTTTTCCTTCTCTACCTCAGTATTGCATTTGTACATGGGAACCTAATCAGGCCTTGTTGTCGGGACCCATTCATGCTTTCTTGCATTCATCTTAGCATTTAGGTACATGCTTTTTTATTCTGCCTAATTTTCACTAATGGGGGGGTGTTAGTATAATTAATATTTAATTACACTTGCATAACTTTACTTAGGTATTATTTAATTCCTAGGTTTATTATTCTCATCCTTATCTTGTTGAGCTATCTTGTTGCTCAAGATAAGATTAGGGTTATGCATCTTTGCTTTTATAAATTAAATCATATCTTGTAATTAAGAATTCCTGAATAATAATTACTTGCACATCTTTTTGCAAAGATCTTCTTTTTCTGATTTTATCTTATGTGGAAGGCTTTTTTGGTTTATATTTCAGATCTTGGTTTCTAATAGTTATCAGAAGCTTCAGATGAGTGGGAATCACTTTGTACTCTCTAATAAAGAATTTATATAATTCCAAAGACCCCCAATCATTTCCAAGGAAAGCATTTGATTCAAAAGTAGTAGACAGGGAAGACTTAGGGTCTTCTACTCTAGGTGGTTAGTCTTTAACAATGTTCACTTTTGGGACAACCTCCATGGAATGTATTTCCAAGGAACATGTCATAGCATCCAAAGTTAAAGATGAAATACAATTCTTAAGAGTGGAGACAACTGAAGCTTTACTAGTGGCTACTAGTTCACAAAGGTGAACAACTTCCAAGTCAGCTTTGACTATGACCACTCAATTATTTGCAACAAACTTTAAAGAGTGATGTAAAGTGGAAGTCATGGCACCCATAGCATGAATCTATGGTCTCCTTGAAAGAATATTGTAGGGTAAGGAGCCAAGAATCACATATATCAAGGTGGGTAAGGTAATGGGTTCTAGCTACAAAGGCAATATTATCAGGCCTACAGCCTAGCGGCCAACATTATCAAACCCACAAATGTACAAAGAAGTAGATAGAGAAGATGAATCAAATTTAATATTAGGTAATAGATCGATACCACAAATGTTAATATTTGAAAAAATTTCAATGAGGGTATGCCTAATACTAATCATATTAACATTAATTATAATCATTAAAGGATCTACTTGCTTTTACACATCCAGAGGTGGTTCTTGTGGATATAATGTAATATTTAGAAAATTTACATGAATATGGGCCATCAACACATTAATATCCATCAACCTAGTTGAGGAAGAAAAGAGAATATTTTTCAAGGCTTCTTGAAGCATTTCCTAATAACTGGGGTGGTTCGAAACAAATCCCAAAGTGAGATCTTAGCCGGAGTAATGCAAAGTTTCTTGACAAGATCATAATTAGAATTTTCATGAATATGGGCCATCAATGCACTAACATCCATCTGGTTGAGATTTGAACCAATGTCAATGAGGGTATGCCTAATACCAATACTATTAACATTACTTATAATCATTAAAGGATTTTCTTGCTTCTGCACATCTAGAGGTGGGAGTTCCGGCGGAGAGAACATAATATTCAAAGAATTTGATGAATATGGGTCATCAATGTATTAACATCCATTGACCAATTGGAGGAACACAAGAAAATATTTTGCAAGGCTTCCTAAAGCATTTCCTGATAAAATCAGGCAGTTCCAAACAAATCCCAAAGTGAGATCTTAGCTAGAGTAATGTGCCATTTCTTGAAAAAATCATAATCACCTGGCGCTTTAATCACAAGTTTAGGTGTTGAAGGAAGACTTGGTTCAGAAGGTGGTAAGGAAGTAGGAACTTGAGTAGGTTGAGATGTAGAAAAAAAGGTTGTTGACCCAAATTCTATTTGTTTCTTCTTGTATTATATGTGTGTCCATCTGCATTGTAAGAAGTAGAGTGCGTAGCTTTTATGAACCTTGAATACAAATCTGGTGAACCACTGCGATATGAAATCCCATAGGAAAAACAATCCTTCTTAGGAGAAGGTCTAGTTGGGGTCAAGTAAATGAAATTTTTTAGAGGGATTGGAGGAGCCATAGACATGACCACATCATTTGTTGACTCGTTAGCTTGTAGAGAAGAGGTTTTCTTAGAAGATTTACTGATATAGAAAGACACTTCTAAGAAATCATCTAGAACATTATCCAACATGTTGAAATCTTCCTTGGAGAAAGCATGGAAACATTATAAAAATATATCCAACATTGTTCACATCAAGTTCCCCAAAATTTGAGATAAGAGGGATTCACTACACATGAGTCTCTTTTTTCTCAAGAGATTCCCAAGGAATGAACTACCCTTATCCACCTCAACATAAGGTGAATGAAGAAATTACAATGGAAGTATATATAGGTTAACTATTAGAGAAGACTACTTCAGATCCCAAGGGAGTGAAACTTCTATATTTTTTCCTCTAACAAAGGAGCTCTTAGCCAAAGGAGAGAAATTTGGATTGAGGATGCCAGCACGACGCACTAGTGTCCAAATGGCACACTAGCGTCCTGAGCAACAAAGAACTCAAGAATTCAGGCACAAAGAATATAGTTTCACTTCTTAGCCCAGATATAAGGTATATTAAATAGAATGATAATGTATATTACATAAAATATGAGAAAATGCAAGGATAACTTGGAGAAAAATTACCCTCAACTGGGTGTTTGAGTCTTCTCTCAAAGCCCTTCTTTGCAACCTACACACAAGATGAGTTGGTGCAGGAGCACCCACAGGTCATTTTTGCCTCCAAGGGTCAAAACTTGGATTTTTTTCTTGGTTTGTGTTTTTTTCATGTAATAATGTCTTTTTATACCATTTCATGTTAGTTGGAGTCTATTTTGTGTCATTAGGTGCAAGGGAGTGTGCAAATGCAAAAATTGTCAAACTTGCATAATGTTGTCAAGCAACATTTTGCATTTTTTGTCACAAATGGACATAATGATTTTTTGATAGTCCATAATTTGAAATATGGATGGAAACCATTGGAGCATGGTTGTAAATTCTTAAAAATCCTTGTATCATTGAAGAGAAAGGTTGGTTGTTGAAGTTTTTGAGTTGAAGCAATAAAAACAATTCTATTTTTGCATTTTCTAAACATTTTCTACTCCCAACTTGCAAGGTATGGATCTATACAACCTTGTACTAGTCTAAAACTATTTTGGGATGAATTTTTTGCGAATATAATTTCATTTTATTTTGGTTGCATGCAATTTCATTAATAAATAAAGAATTTTTGGTTTCTTTCTTGACTGGTACAAACCCTAAGTAGGGTAACCAATGATAAAGAAAAATGCTTAATTCTCCAATCCACTAGTAGAAACCTTTCAAACTTGGTGGAATGGACTGTGTTGAAATGTACTTTGAGGTTCCAAGGTTTTAGAGGCAAGAGAGTAATTTGGCACATCTGGTGATGCCTTGATGGTTTGATATCTCCATGTATCAGACTTAGGAAGCCCTAAAGACTTGGAGAAGTTGGTTGCAGACTATTGGAGAATGATCCATGTAATTGGAGTAGTTGTTTGAGACCATATGAGATGTGTTTGAAGTATTTGAATAGGATTAAAGACCCCTTGAATCCAAGAACTCAGTTGTGTCATGCCTAATTGCCCAATTAGGCCTAGTAAGAAGGAGGACAGTCAATTTTTGAACCCTTATGTACAAAGAAACCCTACCTCATTTTTGGATATGTCCAAGAATGGTCAAAAGGGTATTCTAAATGGGTCCCCTTTTCTATAGATCCATTTTTTAACAAAAATATATGTCCAAAAAGGCCTTTTTAAAAGGCTACAAGGAACAATGGTGGTTTGTGAAAGAAATCCCCTTGATTGATGACTAAGGGTTCTTGTGAGTGATTGCTTGAGTGTGTTGGATCATTGTACACCCCTAATCTAGATAATGAATGAGGGGAAAATATTGTGGCTCTATAGGGCCCTACTACAATCATACCCCTGCTTTGGTGTTCCCACTTCAACAGAAAAACAAATAGAAAGTGAGTGTATTCGAAATGGGAAAAGGTGATAGTGAAAGAAAAACCACTTCAAGAGTAAAACATACACCACCAAGTAGTAGATGAACAAAGAGATCTATCTATTCACAAATAGAAAAGAGTGGGAGAATGTTACCAATAGGCCTTGGCCCCCTCTTGAAAAAATGGATGCATCATTGAATTCTTCCTAGAGAGATTTGGCTATTGGGGGACCTTAGTCCAATAGAGCTTTACTTGTACAAGTATTGTTGTCAAGATTGAAAGAGCTTGATTAAATGAATGAACCCTCAAATGAGAGAAAATGAGGGGTTTTGTTGCATTCAAGGGTGGAAAAGAGCCATTATACCCATAAATATTACTACTAGGACACGTGTCAAGAGTCAAGATTCTAGATTCTTCATTTCAAACTTGGAAATATGTTAGGATGCTAGCGGACCACACATACATCCACGTGTTGTGTAGGCATCCAAAGCATAGGTTTCCAAGAAATATTTCATTAGGCTACTATTCCTTCACCATTGGTCCACATGGAGATGGAATCATGAAATTATGACCCATGGTATTTTCACCATTAATGCATTTAGGTGTCATAAATGCTATGCAAAGTGCTAAAATTTGGAATTTCCCCTAGGTGCAATTCTATGACATTACACTTATACTCATCAAACTGATGATCTAAAGGATTTACTACTACGGTGCTCTTCACTCTCTCATAGTGCTCATCCCCTGGTAGATTCTGAATCACCTGCTGTCTCAAGTTAGACCTTGTTGAGATCATGGATGCCATATGTCTTCATTTACTAAGCATCAACCACTCTGTTCTCTTTTCTTTTTATATATTCAATTCCAAAGTCATACTCACTAAGGAATTCCAACCACCTTCTCTACCACGCATTAAGGTTTGGATGGGTAAATATGTATCTCAATCCTAAGTGGTCTATCTTGAGTTGAAATGGATTTCCCAAAAGATAATTCCTCCACATTTGTAAGGAATGAGCTATGGCTGCCAATTCCATACAATCAGGTGCATAGTTCACTTCGTGTTGCTTGAGCTTCCTTGATTCATATGCTACCACTTTTTTGTCTTGCATTAATACTACTTCCAATACCTCTCCTAATGCATCTGTGATTACTATGAATCTCCTATTAGGATCAGGAATGGTTAGCACTGGTGTTGTCATGAGCCTCTCCTTCAAGAGTTGGAATGCCTGCTCACATTTCTCAATCCATTCTAACTAGGTTCCCTTCCTTTGGAGTGAGGTAATAGGAAATGCAATCTAGGAGAACCCATGCACAAAATTCCTATAGTATCTTGTGAGGCCCATGAAGCTACAGACTTTCGACGCATTCTAAGGCACTAGCCTTTCCATGATTTCTTTGATCTTCTTGGGGTCTATGGAGACTTCTTTGGCTGAAATGTTATGGCCTAGATAATGCACTCTATCCTAATAGAATGAGAACTTGGACAACTTCCCATATAGTTTCCTTTCTCTCAATCACTAAAAAACTATCTTCAAATATCTATCATGCTCTTCGACAGTCTTTGAGTAGATTGGAATGTCATCAATAAAGATCATAACAAAGTCATCCAAGTAATCTCTAAAAGCATTATTCATGAGCTTCATAAGGGCTACTGGTGCATTAGTTAAAAAAAGGTACCATGTTGTGAACTCATAATGTCTATATTGAGTTCTAAATATTGTCTTCATGATGTCTTCTTCCTTAATTCTCAATTGATGGTACCTTGACCTAAGATCAATTATGGAGAAGACCATCACTCCTTTCATTTGGTCAAACAACTCATCAATCCTTAGGAGTGGATACTAGTTATTGATGGTCACCTTGTTCAATATTCAATAATCTATACACAAGCACAAAGTTCCATCCTTCTTTTTCACAAATAAAACCAACACTCCCCAAGGAGACACATTGGGTCTTAGGGTAAGTGCACAAAGTTGAGTCCACAAAACGTGGAAGTTTTTGCCTTAGGCAAAAAAATGAATTCGGCTTCCAAAAAATGGGATCCCGCTTTTTAATAAACGGGATCCCGTTTAGCTTCGGGATCCTAAGCCTAAGTTTAAAAAACGGGATCCCGTTTTTGGAAACGGAATCCCGTTTTCAGAAATTTCCATTTTGGAAAATTTTCAAAAGGGATCCGTTTTGAAATTTTTCCAAAACGCAAATTTCCAAAATAAAGTTTTAAAATGGAATCCCGTTGTGAAAATTTCCAAAATGGAAACTTCAATTTTGAAAAATTTCCATTTTCGAAAATTTTCAAAACGGGATCTCGTTTGAAAACTTTCCATTTTGGAAATTTTCATTTTGGAAGAATTTCAAAACGGGATCCCGTTTTACAAAAGGATCATTTCATAGAACCATAAAATGGCATTTTATGAACGGGATCCCGTTTTTTATGAAACGTGATCCTGTTTTTTTTAATGAAACGGGATCCCGTTTAAAAACCGGGTCCCATTTTTTAAATTATGATTTTTTGGCGGTTTTTGGCTTGTTTTTTGGTTAGAAATGGCTTGGGGATCCGAACCTAAGCTTTGGACCTAGTTTGACCTGCAACTTGAAGGTCATGTTAATGTCACAAAATAATGACTTTGGACATATGTTTGAAGACATATTTTGCAGAATTTTTTTACGAAATTAAAACCCATTATAGATGAGACAGTGCAGATTCCAAATATGTAATTTTTTAATAATTTGATTATTTTTTCTATTTTTCAATTAATTTCTAATGAAACTAGTCCATAAACTTGAATTATCAGGTTTTTTTAGTATTTTAATAACTTTTGATCAACATAACATTTTGATGAATGGATTGCACGAGAGCAAACTTGACAATTCTTTTCAGTTTTAAAAAAATAAAAAAATGATAAGTTTAGGTCATCTTATGCGTGTCGTACACAACGATTTTTCAAAATGACAAATATGCCTAATAAATATTTAATAAAAAAAAATATTCAATAAAAAATTATAAAAAAATATTAAAAGCAAGCTTTAGTGAGTCACAAATCTTTTCCCAAAAGGATTTAGAAAAATATGATAATTTAGGTCAAAATATGGATGTCGTACACGTGCATGGTATGGTATAAAAAAGTGACTTTTAAATAGTGGTTTTTAAAAACACCTATTGAAACTCAATTTTTACAATCTGGGTATTGAAATAAATTACATATTTGGAAACTAGACTCTGAGTACTACATTTTATGATTAGTAACTTTTTTGAAGATTCCATCTCTAAGTGCTTCAAATTTTAAGGTCAAATGTGTCAAATTCTCAAAATCAGGGAAAATACTTCACTTTTTGGCCAAAAAGTGGACTCAACTTCTTGCACACAGCCCTTATAAGTCCCTTATCCATAAATTCCATTAACTAGGCCTTCAACTCATAGGGTTCTATGGTGGTCATCTGATAAGGTGCCTTGGATTAAGGCTTCACTCCTAGAACTAGGTTGATAAAAAAATTAAATTCCTGCTTTAGAGGAAACTCCATAAGTTCATCAAGGAATATGTCTTGGAACTCCTTGAGAATAGGATAATCATCTAAATATGGTTCCTTGTTTTCAAGATTACTAACATGCACTACATAAATTACACACCCCTTTCGACAAGCCTTCTTGAGCTGCATCAAAAAAATCCACCTAGTCTCTAAGGGTCTCTACATCCCACAAACCTCAATTCGGTTTCCATAATCATCTAGATAGTTGACCACCTTATCCTCACAGTTCACTATAGCCTTATGCTAAGCTAACCAATTTATTCCCAAAATTACATCATATTATCCTAAAGGTGCCACATATAATGTGACCTGAGTTTGAAAGGTTGGAAGCTCTAACTAGAAAAGAGACATGTATCTACACTCTGATCTACTTGATTACCATACTCGACTATCCATGAATTTTCCATGTATCTAGGTGTAATGGGTATCTTGGATATTATTTAGGATCTATAAAACATTTAGTAGCTCTAGTATCAATTAAGATAGAGACAGATTGGCCATAGATCTTACCCATCACCTGAGTTAGTGAAGCTTGATACTCTTCCTATCTGTTATCCACTATAACGTGGATCTAGTGATGTTGAGTTTATTGATAGATTCCTTCCTTCAATGAATTTGATCATTGAGGACAATTCAAGGCATAAATATCACCTCCACAAGTGTAACATCCATCACAAGGCCCTTTTGTGACCTATTGGATTGTCCTCTCTAAATCCCTTCCACTTATGGTCATATTTCCCTTGCCTTTGTTTTCTTTCTTGTTCTTTCCACCATTACCATCTTCACCCTTCTCCTACAACTCACTTCCCCTCTTGAGATTACAAATCTCATGGATCTTGTCTCCTTTATGAATTTTTTTCCCATATCACAACTTAGAATTTGAGTTGTCATGAAGATTAGATAGCTACTACAGTTTCTATTCCTATTTGGTGGCTTTTTGGAAGAATTCATTCATGGTTTGAGGTTCATGTATATCCACTTCAACTCTTATGTGAGGTCTGAGTCCCATTATAAATTTTTGGATATAGAACTATTCATCTCCCTGATACTAGGGAAAATACATCAAATGGTTGGTAAAATTTTCCCAATACTGAATCACACTCATATTTCCCTAGGTAAGGTTCTAAAATTTCATCACTTTCTTGTCAAAGAAAAGCGATAGTAACCATCTCTTCTAAAAAGCATGGAGGAAGAGTTCAGAAGTAATCTTTGCAAGTTGAAGATTTTGTTCTAACTTCTCATTATCCAACCAAGTCATTGCTTCACTTGAGAGATGATACATAGCCCATGCGGCCTTAGTTTGTTCTGAAAGGTTATGGAGCCCAAATTATTTTCCATCTCTATAATCCAAGCCTCAACTCTAGCTCAGATAGCCTTACCACCAAACTTGGGTGGTGCTACTCTTTTGAGGTCTTTCCAAAGCTCTTCCTCAATTCATCCTCATGGACCTACTCCTAGACCAGTGTCATCTCATTGATTTCCTTCAGCATTCTTGTGGTCTAGATCCTCACATGCCACTCAAACTTATTGCTTTATATGATCCATGCGAGACTCTTGTTGATTCAGAATCTCTAGAATTTGCTCCAGCCTCTTGTTAGGTTTGTTATTAGAACCACTACCACCCCTATCTTGCCTGGTGGTTGCCATGTCATCTCAAACTTATCCTACAACACATTCTCGATTATCGTATATCAACAAAAATTTATACAAATAAACATTCTTATGCTACATCATGCAATTTTTTTCATATGCATACATCCCTGATTCTAGAAGACATACACATTCATGCAAAATACACACATTTTAGAGTCCTTCTTTGAACACACCAAAAATTTATTATCTAGTTTTATTTATATTTAAGGTGAGTCAATAGACCCTTATTTACAATAGGATTCTTGATACATCATTCTGATTTCTCAGCATTAGAAAGAGGACATTCCTCTAGGTCCTCATCTGAATTTATGTCAAACTTTATAGAAGAAGATTGTTGAGCACACAAGATATACTTTTTCTCTTTAGTCAACAATGGTGCATTGGTTCCACACCCTACAGGCCAGTCCTAGATTGTGGAAAGCTTTTTGATCTTAGGTGTTTGCTTCTCCAAAATCTTCATGCCTCTCTCTAGCTTGAGTCATGTAAGAGCTTGAGCTAGAGTTTTTTCATCAAGAATTTCTGATTGAACCTTTGTCTTGGTGTTTCCTTCCTTTATGTCATTCTTATGTGATGTTCTAATAGTTTTCCCTTTCCTTCATCTTTCCTCTGACCTTCCCATTCTTGTATTTAGCTTAGGTTTGGTCAATTCTTAGGACAACCAAATTTTGGTGAAGGGTCAACTAACCCTAGTCAACTATGGTAGACTCAAAGGCCTAGAGTTGAATCCTAAGCTTTGATACCAAATGTAATAACCCATCCTAAATTATTACTTAATTAATATAATTGTATTTGACACATGAATATATTCCAAATTAAAAATACATAACTAGTGGCTAAATTCAATCATAGCTACACATTTCCATTTAAACTAAGTCAATGATCCATATATTCACTTCAAAAGTAAAATTATAATGTTAGGTTTGACTTGGATCCTAAGGCCACAAAGTCATTACATTGTACACATTATATCAAATACATGAATGTATTACATCAAGTTACATATTAGAATAAATATTCTTGTGAACAACTAAGGTTCTCCTTTGATCATCACCTCTGCTAGTGGATGAGAGCATGGTTGAAGCACTTTACCACTGAACCATGATGCTTATGCTTCCTCGATATTCTTCTAACTTGAAAAATTCCCGACCTTGCACAAAATTTTTAGCAAGAGAACAATCTATAAGGTGGAATTTTTGTGTGTGCCCATACATAAACATGTAATTTCTATCTACAAGTTAGAAAATAAAATGCAAGATCTATGCTAGGAATGGCAGAGAGTGAAATCCTAGAGTTCATACATACAAAATGAATTGTATTGCTTGTCCAAGCATAATTAAATGTGTTGAAAAAACAATAAATAATAGGTTCTGGTAAAGAAAAATTATAATCTTTGAGCTCCATTTTGGCACCCGTCTCAGAAGGTAACTTTCTACAATACATCTCATTATAGCTATCTACCCTCTAGCAGCATCTACCCTAAGGTGCTCTAGTCAACTAAGGTATCACTCTGTTCAAGAAATAGAATATTCTTTCACATATGTCTTCAAAAGAAGAATCATACTACTAATTTACTCTCTAAACAAAAATTAGATTTATGATTCAATAGATTAATTCAACAATTAGTCATATCATTCTTATGGCTATTATATACTTTTCATCATAAGCAATTTCAATTAAAATATGAACTAAGAAAAGAAGAAGGTATGTCTCAAGTATGTGTATGTACATAGATGAAGTCTATGTGCATACACATATATGTGCCTACTTAAGTTTTAGATTTGTGCATACATTTTAAAATAAATCATTAACTCAGATTGCAATCATAAAATAGTATTCCACTTGACATATCAAAAATAAAGAATTAGAACAATTCTATGTTAACAGTTTCACATATACTGTTATTGCATTCTCACAATTGTGATACTCTAGCATTGTTGTTTACATATGAACATTCATCATTTAAATAGAGAAAGTATTGTTTCGTACTAAAAAGTTATAAGAAAAGTTGTTTACATATGAGCATTCATTGTTTTAATAGACCAAGTATTGCTTCCTAATAAATAGTTATAAGACAAAAATTTTACGTATGAACATTCATTGTTTACAACTATTCAAAGTTGTTCCAACTAAACTGTTTAATGAGAAATGTTGTTTTCATCTACAAAGATAACAACAAAATAGTGTCATTTACAAAAGATTATATATAGTTTACTTCATTGTAATACTATTTTAGACTAAACAGTTACAGTTAATGACAAAAAATATCATTTTCCAATAGAACATTCATTGTTCATAATTACTTACTACCATTTCAAGCTATTGAGAAGCTAAATGGCAACATTATATTAAATTGTTCACTGTTTTAAAATGGAATGGGTTTTTCCATAATGAACTAAAAATAAACAATGTTGTTTTTTCAGTAACAATATTGTCTACAGCTTCTCAATTGTCAATTTTCAAGGAAGCCAAGAGATTTCTCTAGCAAATCAAATAGCCCAATTTCATACATAAAAATAGAATGTCTAATATTCAGATCTTGAACATCTTTCATCTCTAAAATTCATTGTGCAACTTAATAAGATAAAGAATCTAATTTGGACATTCTTGTCGAGGTAAAACTTAAACAAGTATTTCAGACAATAGAAAGACATGGAAGTTTTGAGTTCTAGTAGAACTCATTCCTTTTCAAATTTCAACAAACATTCACAAGTCACTCTAAATGGATCATTCATATTGGTCCAGTGCATTTCTTTCTCAACAATAATAACATGCATATATTTGACCTTGAAGACATGTTGGCTTCACCACTCAAAATCAACATGCATGAATCTTAGTTACAAGGGAACAACCCTTAGATCTTATAGATCGAACCTTGCTTGGGTTTATTAAATTTAATCAAGGATTTCACCACTTTTCCCACTAGAATGTGGTAACATTATAATACATGCAATACAATTATAGCATTTGTTTTAGCAACTATTTATTGACCCAGCCAATATGGAGAATACAATACATATAAAATTGAAACACAGGGTTGATATGATTTTTAGGCGATTAATAGTTGATGCAAAATAATTTTTAATCATCATAAAAATATAGTGAATTAGAATAGATATTCTGAATAGCCATCAAATGGCTAGCACAAAAGTGTGAACTTAAAGAGCATTATACTTTAGTAACTCTAAGGCTTGGCCTAGCTATTAAAGCTAGCTGCAAGGATTCTAAATGGAAATCATACGATATTGGCCATAGGATAGGTGACTCAAAACAATGGTTGATTCCACATTACTTGGATCAAGGTTGTGGCTATTTAACATGAATACATTTTATAGTTTAAATGATGCAATCGACAAAATGGAAGAATACCATTTCAAACGATGAGGAAAGTTGATTAAAGAAAATTGAGTTTTCTTTCTAAATTAATTGGTTTACCTAATAAATCAAGATTTTTGTGAGTCTTCCTTTGATTCTTCCCTCACCCACAAGATCTCTCTACTTTTCCCTTCGAACCAACAACTTTCTTCATCATGAATTAAAAAAATGGCAACAAAATTATTCTTTTGCAAGTCACTGGCGATGGCATTATTGCCATACCACTAGCCACTACTTGTTTGAATATTTCCATTTATCTTTTGGAAGACCATGTCCTTCATAATCTTATTTGATTTCAACAATCCGATATTAGAATATTATCAGTTATCGACTTAATTTTGATGAGAATATGAATATGCATACATATATTTGTATATGTTTTTATATTATTTCTTTCATATTTATAATCATGTTCATTCTTCATTTCAATATATGTGTGTGTGTATATATATATATACATATATATATATATATATATATATGTATGTATGTATGTATGTATGTATGTATGTATGTATGTATGTATGTATGTATGTATGTATGTATGTTTGTATTTGTATTTATTTACCTACATGTATATATATATATACATTCTTGTATAAATTTTTTGTATGGGAGAGCTTATAAGTTCCTTATGCCATATTTTAAATTAACGAACTTTAATTTCATCTTTATCATCCATATATATAAACTAAGAGAATTTATTTTCAATACTTTCTTTCATTTTCTTCAAAAGATAGAGTTTGAGCAGACAATTTAATCTACAAGCATTCCTTTTCAATCACTGAAATAATTAAATTCATGTAATTATGTTCTTCCATATATATGCAAAATAGTTGAAATGCAAGTCATCATGCCATTTGTGGTGTGTGCACCCAAATTCCATCTATCTTACCATTTGATCCTACTAAACAATCCTACATCAACTATGTTCATGTCCTCCAACCTATCACCCCTGCAACTGTACAGACTTGCACTTTCAAATTTATCAGTAATGTTCAATCTTGAAAAAATATAATATAATTTCTAAAATTTTATAAAGTCATCATCAATCAACTTCTTTCGTTCAATTTTTGAAAATTCCAAAATTTCCATTTAATAGATATTGAATTTCTTTAATAATTCAATTTAATAGAATATAATAAATATGCAATTAAATTGGGTTATGACAAGAAGAAAGTTATAAAAAGTAAACAAAAGCCCAAATAAAAGGAACTTAATGTTGTAATATGAAATTTTAAATCTACAGTAGGACTAAATCGCCTAGAGGGGTGTATGAGTTCCAGTGAGGTTTTTTTTAACGTTTCAAAAAAAATTAAGTTATTTTTATGCTTTTTAGTTTGGATGACCTATAGACTAATTGAAAATGCATATTTTAGATGATATTTAGTGACACAAGATGTAAAAATGCAACCTATATGCACTTTTACTAATTTAAGATTTAGAAACCCTAGATACAAATTAACTAGTGTAAACCCTAATGCAAAGTTAATGCAAGCAAGATCTAGGACTATGATGCACTCCAAATCAGAAATGAAATGTTCTAAATGTAGGTTTACCAAACTGATAATGTGGTAAAATGGTCTTTTTATGGTTTAGAACATAGAACAACACTTTTCTCCCAAAATCTTTCAAGGAAAGCTCTAGAGATCTCAATCTAAGGTATGCAAAGGAGAGAGGGATCTTGCAATAGGGTTGTTCTATGGTCTAATTATAAACTAAAGAGGTGTTCACCACCAATCTAGGGCTTGGAAAGACTAATGAAATGTAAGATAAAAACCTAATGATATGCAATACTTCACTAAATGACCAAGAAAATCATATAAATCATAACAAAAAGCTAAGAGATCATAGGTGTGCACCTAGGAATATAAATATTCTTGGAATGAACTTTGAAACACTGAAAAAATGTTGGAATTAGGGTACATTGGGACTCATACGCCAGTCTGAGAATATCATTCCCAAACTAGGATTTCTAGTTTGGAACATGTTTTTGACAATGTAGATTGAGGATCTACAAAAATCTAGAAATTTTCCCATAGTGGGAATCATACACCACTTCTAGTATATCATTCTCATTCCATTTTTTTAGGAATTCAAAGTCCAAGACTATGCTCCAATATCAACTCTTCCTCCACAAACTAATTTTCAGATCTAAACCTATAAAAAAACTTGCAAAATAGAATATAGAGTTAATTTTCTTATGGGGGGTTTTCCTTGGTCAAACCCCTAGTTTGGTAATTAAACCTTGATAGAAACAATGAATCTTGAATGAAAATGTGAATATAAACCATAATATTAAGTGTGTCTAAGATTAGGAAAAAAAAAAGAAATGCAACCCTATTCTATTGTGCTAGAATGAGATGCAAGAAAGATGTAAGACCCCGTTTCACAAGTAATTAATGCTAAACATAATTTGTGACATGAATTTCTTAAATTTATGATTAGATATATGGTGAATGATAAATAAGGTGATATTTTAGTAAAATCCTTGTAATTTCATTTTGACATTACGTTCTATTGTCACTACCTTGAAGGTGGAATACACTAGTATACTATGGAATGTAGATTGAAATTTAAATGGATTATTATATGGTTAAAGTTTAGAATATTCACCTAATAGATTAATGTGATATAAAATGTTACTTATGATCATGTTGGTAATGTGCAGGAAGGTAACGGTGTTAGCATGAGAAGGGAGGACCATCGAGAGAAAATCAAAAGACATCTTCTTGAGGATTTCATGTTAATATGTTGATCAATTAAGAGGAATCAAATATGCAAATAGGAGGATAGATAAATGTTGGATCCAAATCAAATACATCTTTGGGAAGTTCTAAGTGTAGCCCTATTTGACTTGGAAGGGTTGAGGTTTTATTTTTGGTTGGGTGATTGAGTAGAACCTAATTGTAGGACTTGTCATGTGAGTTTGGTTGGGGTTGGAACCCTTGGTCAGGGTCAAAATTTTGTTGGATACTTTTGTGGGTTTTAAAAAGGGATTATTGAGTCAATTTTCTTGTTTTTTGAACAAGAATAGACCCTTAGGACCTATACCTATGGGTTTGGAACCTTCTTGACATGTGAACTTGTCCTTGGAGTGTGAAAAGACCCCTCAGAAGTCCACATTCATGAATGTGACGAATTCAAAAGTGTTGGGGCTTGGGAAGTGTGACTTGTAGCTCTCAACTTCCCACTCCCCAAAAGTTCTTGGAATTGGCACAAGACTCACACATGTGTGAGCACTTGTGGGAAAGAGTGCAGGTCTGGAAGATTCCTATATACCTCAAGAAGATGGGAGATTTGGGAATGGCCCACTTCTCCTCTTGGAGAACTCTAATGGAGATGGTAGACAGTGAACATGATGGTTTGGCTTGGAGAAGCAAGGATAGTAGAAAGAGATTAAGTCCCTCATTGAAGCAGAAAAGATAAGTCCTCTATTTTCATTCTCTTTTGTTATTGTTGTTAGAAAGTGACATGGTTGCATAGTTCATTGTAGAATATGTTAACCGGGGGAACTCGTAAGCATGTAATTTGGTGGTGTGCTATTCTTATTCTATGTAAATGTTGAATAAACTCCATATATCATCTTGGGGCTAAAATATTGTCTTGCTCGATGGTATGGCTAGAGCCCCTATGGCTTCATGATGCCATTACGGTAGGGAGGAGAGAAAGTTTGTTCTATTTGTATGTGACTCTTTATATTCTTAAATATCTTTGTAATATTAAAAGTTAAATTCTTGATTTCAAAAAAAAAAAGAACATGGAAAATGAGTAAGGTCGTTCCATGAACACGCAGATGATTAGTTTCCACATACTATTGCATTAGAGAAAATATCATTTGTTGACATGTTATTCCATTCATTTTATGTATCATTTGTGATAGGGTAAGAAAATAATAGATGCACCCTACAAGCTTGTATTAAGAGAAAAAAAAAATTGTAGATAAAAAGAAGCTTTCTTTTGGTGGCTAATAGCTATGTAGATGAATGTAAATGCATTATCTTTTGTAATGGATAGGCATGTATTGTGTACATTTAAAATATAAGGTAGGGGTGAGGACCCAACATATTAGGTCAACTAAGCTAGACTAATTTGTTATTTCAAAAATGGAGGTACTTATTCAAACAACACTAATAAAATGGTTGGTTTCAAGAGAGTGAGGTCCCTGCCTAAAGAGGTTTTGATTTTTTTTTTCCCCTCTACAAAATAATATATGGAGAAATTTAGGAGCTCAACACATACTTATGTGCATGTTCGTATATCCGTATATATGTATTCATATTTACAGGAAAATAATGTTTATATGTTATAAATATACATTTTAAACATATATAATTTCAGTCGGTATATATTTCAGATACATCTAGAACATAATGTAACATTCTATTTTTTTTTAAATATTACATATTGATTTTTTTTATATGTTCCATATCTATTTTATTATTAAGAAAATTAAATAAATAAGTGAAAATAACAATAATAAAGATTAAACAGAAAGAAAGGTGAGAGGGGCTCAGACCCATCACTGGAAGTAGCAGCACATGGAGGAGGTCGCAACCCCTGTAAGGGAACAAACCCATTTAGGGAGCCACTACTCAATATCGCACCTACTATTTTCTTTGCATTGTGGAAAAAAAATAAATAAATAAAAATAAATAAATAGATAAATGCTAATACCTACTTATGGGGCCAACAAAATATAATCTTGCTTCAGAAGAAACAGATAAGGAAATGAAGTAATAAATGCGCATGATATTGAAACATAATGGTTTCCATGCGCAGCGAATGGTAGAAGGAAACTAAGGGCGAATGTAGTTATTAGATGTAATGTAAATCTGTGGTCTCAACAAACCAGACGAGAAAAGAAACTTGGATGAGAAATACATCCTGAACGAGGTGCTCCAATATAGTTTTACCAAAACCTGCAGAGGAAAGCTACCTATCCAAGTGTAAATATTCAAACATAAATATTTTGAACTTACAGATGCCAAGGTCCAAATATCAGCCTAAGTATCAAGGTAGGTGCAATCTACAAAGAAAAATAAAAGAAATGGGGAAACAAGAAAGATCTGTAGTCATCTTGGCCACTAGGGGTTGCGCACCTTGCCTTTCCTCTCTCAGAACGAGTATTCATTGCAAGCTCATGTTAACAGCTATCAACATAACTAAATAAGGGAGTTGGTGAAGATAATGTTTACAAACCAAATGAGGTAGTGGGATCAGCTGTAGCTGCAGCCATACCGAAGATATTAATGTTGACCAAACTGTTTTATGAAATAGGCATATTCATTTGATGGCTCTTGTTGAATGGTGAATCGAGCCAATCTAGTGCCAGTTGTATTAACGTGGTAGATGGGCTCTCTTTGAATCCTGTAAGTACGTATAAGCTAGGTCTCAGCTAAATTTTATATTTCACGTGTTGCACTAGTACCATCATATGTGCTATAAGTCATTACATCTCACTGGTCACTGCCAGAAATCATGAGATGATAGCCTTTGTTAACCCATCTTTTGGGTCACGGTGGTTAGCCAATCTTCACCAATGGAGGCCCGATCTAGTGTCACGTCTTATCATAATCTGTCTTTAATTGGGAATGGTAGGTTCATACTTAATATTCATGCTTCTCTAGATGACACCTTCATTAAGTGACGTGACGTTTCACAAGGCAATAACGGCTATCCTGTATCTATATCACTGCAAGGCAATTATACGAATCTTAGTCTTCCATTAGTCTGTCACTTTTCCAGCGGTTGGTGGTCATGATATTTATGATTCCTCATAGCTGTTGATATCCGCGCCTCCAAATCCTTCCTCTCCGGTATCATCTTCCACTTCCATAACTTGGCGAGTGTAGCTAGAAAGAAAGGTTTCGTCGGAGTTTTAGAGTATGATTATTTAAATGAAACTATAGCCAAGATCCTAATAATGAACACTTCTAGCATAATTAATAAAGCTCTTTGTTAGCTGGCTGCATATAAATTTTTGGACCATCTAATTTTCTTTGCCTAATCGATGTAGGGACTAGCATATTATAAGGTTGTGCATGAAGTTGAAAAGCAGCGAAAAATTGCCTATCTTGGTTGCTCAACTACAATTAATAATGATCACATTGTAATTATTGGCGTTATGCTCAGCAAACTTTGCTGAGTCTAGAGAATGTGAAGATACGTGGTTTGGATGAGCTTCAACAGTCTTAGGAAGAATAGTACTTTCATCAGTATATTCCATAGAACAATCAATAGTGTGTTTAAGTTTGCAGATTTAATGATTGCTACTGCAGCACTTATATTTGGAAAATAATATTTCTCAATGGCCTAATAGTTTTAATACTATGGAAATAGGCTTGTTTACATACAAAGTAAAACAAATAAAATAAAATAGATGATACTATATGTGAGTTGACTAAATACACCATTATTCCCCTTGATGAGGATTGGTCTACTATAAGAACCAAATTTTGAAATAAATGATCGTAATGTTATTTGAGTTTTAGTGTTAGTTGTATAATGTTAATAATGTCATTATTCAATATTATTATTTCAAAAAGAAAAGGAAAGAGAGGTTATATTGACCTAAGATTAAATAATAATATATTATTCGGTTAATAGTACTAATGTTATATAATTTGATGGATGTTAAGTCAAGATTCAATGTTAGAACTATATTGCTTGGTTAGTTGCTAGGATATTAGCAAGGTAGACTTGAGAACAACTATAAATAATGTTTTTGGCATTTAAAGACCCATATACATCATAGGTATTGCCCGTCCAAGATCATCTATTGGTTCTTTTTTTTTGTATTGTTGAAAAAGAAAAGTCATTGGCAATTAAATGACATCACAACCTTTTTCTAGTGTTCAAGTTATTAATTGATAACAACTTGTTCATTTTCGAGTCATGAATAAATGATGGTTAAATAACTATAGTATTCTTGGTGGAATTAACATGGCTAGTGCCCTCGTTAATGGTTACTATAGAATGAATACCAATCACATTGTCTCATTTAAGCCAATAGTGAATGTTACTACTAATTCTAATCTTAATATGGGTATAACGGATAATGAAAATATTAAAAAAAGGGACAATAAAGACAATCTAACATTAGCATTAATATTGTACTAGATCTAATATGTGAGTTATGTAATGCCCCGCCGTGCGAACCCCAAAGGACAAATACATAATAATTACAACACAATTTTTTTTTTTTAAATTAACTAAACATAACATACATGCAATACACATTAAGTCATGACATGAATTTCATTTAAACATATTTACTAACACATACATCCCTTGGGGTACACGAGGGGTCATTACGAGACTGAGATCCAAAGAATAAAATCCATAACAAGATAAACATTAACAAATAGAACACATACATGATAAAGCAAAGATAAGAAACCATCTGAGTAAATACAACATATACATAATTAAATCAACACAATAATAACTACCATGGCCAACATCCACATTGGGTTTAACATTACATTACAGTACAATGTTTAAGGAGTACGATGATACAAAAGTGTTTCCAAACCATGAACGGAAACTATACAACAAGAATCATGATACAAATGAATAGATGAAAACTGGCTCCATGACGAATACAACTCTGCAGTCGCTGCAATAGCACCAATCCGCACCTCTCGATCCTCGACTGGGGACCCAATGGGGTGCTTAGCATGTTCCACCTGACCATGTGAGTCTGAAGACCCAACCCCTGTGCTAGGAGCTGACAAGAAGAGCCCTCAACCAAGAACATCCCAACACGGAATCCCAAGACTCACAACATACAAAAGTATCATAAAACTCAAGAATTGCAACAACATCCAATAGTCAACATAATAAATTAAAATCACAACTCCCATCATGTAAATCAAAGCAATGATCAATAAATAAGTAATCAAAGGATGATCATGAAACGGTTTAATAAAGCTGAGATTAACAGGCATAATACAGTACCAAGTTACCCAGTAGGAAGCAATATGGCAACATCATACTGATTGCCATAAAATACAAGATACGTGATAGTATAAATGAGATCTTTTGAGACCCATAAAGTACACCAAAGATTTATCGAGGCCAAGAAATCATTAATCAAGATAAATCCAAATATCAACAATCTATACCAGCTCCCTGACCTAAGCTCAGAGGAACACAATAAAGTAAAACACATAGGAAACTAGGGAAGTGTCATCCCACACACCCAGCCTGGCGGGTTCTCCACGGCCCCTTCCCTCCAAATTGGCGTCGCCCCCATCCCAGGTTCTCTGGCCTTCCTCCTACGGCGGCAGGCACCCATGGGGTAGCTCATGCGGGCAGTAGACCTCTCGTGAGGTGAGAGTCCGACCTTATGACCCAGGCAAATGCTTGTTAGTGCTGGAAGCACTAATGAAGACGAGGCATCCATTTTTTTTAAATCTTATAATGATATTACTACTCAACCCTCCTAAGTTAATTAATAGGTTTTCACTTGATTACCAACTCACTCGTGGGTTCTCCTGTGCTCTTCCCCTTACGCTGGGCGCCGACCCCCATGAGGAGCCACTCTCCCTAGAGACCCAACAACATAAAAACCAAGAAACCAAGGGTTGTACAACATAACAAGAATATTAGATCACAACTGAGAAACATGCGAGGCATTACCCATCTCGCAATAAATACATAAACAAAGTCTCAACAATACAACCCTTTTAAAATCATGAAACCAAAACACTTGCCACATCAAGGGCACAATAAGAGAGAACATCAACTGAAAAACATCTCAAGCCTCTAGAAGACTCTCAAAAAATTTACACTAGGGTTTCCCCATCAAGAACTGACAACAATAATTGCAAAGCCACAAGAATTATTTCAATTCAAAAATAATGAGGGAATATATCAAAATAAGATCAACATCAATCATGACAATGATAACATTAACTGATTTACCACTTAGGGTAAAGAACCAAAGAAAACATATGGGTTCCCAACGAATAGCAACATAAATTAAATGAGAGAAATCAACTCACGAGAAGTCATATCGAAAGGATCTATCAAAAACAATCCATACAACCACACATTCAAATACAAGGTAACCATACATCCAATAAGAAGTAACTTGAAACAATCCTAAAAGGACATTATTTTAAAGATCAATCATTTCAAACCTTTACAATATCGTGAAGTGAAGATATAATTTGATGTTTTTAAGCCATAAGACACTAATCACAAATCAACAATGGTGTCACCTCAAATAGGGAAATTCAAAAGAGAAAATCAACCTTTAATACAACAAAATCACTTAAAAAAACCTAAAGCCACCAACTAGGTATTCCAGGGGAGACCTCAATTTTCTCCTCACAAGAATCCCTTAGATTGGTACAAAATTACATTCAACAATATGACAATGACAACAATTATCTAATCATATTCTCAATCAAAAGATACCAACCTACTCAACAACCAAAACAATTACAATTTCAAGATTCTAAATAACCGTCCATATAAGAACCTCATTTAATAGAAACTCAAATTGTCATAAAGATATCCACTAACTAACAATCCAAAAGAAATAATTAAGAATGAAAACTCAATTCAAAGAACAATTTGTTTAATTGACTTAAGTTTAGAAAACTACCATAATTAGGTCAAAAATACTTAACCATGGTAAAAGATATACAACTATATTATTTAAGAGTTCAGTACAAATGCGATACAACATTTAGAATTATAAAGAATTCAACAACCTATACATTTCTACTCTATTTTATCTATTAAATAAATTCTTCTTTGACTACATATAAATTAAAAATCAATTTTCTTTTATTTCCACTAATTTTAAAATCCATTAACTACGTCCTTAATTAAATACTAGCACATACTAAACATTTCTCATAACTTAAGAACAAACATTCATATATATATAACACCTACTTGAGTTCGCAATTCCCAACATTTAATTTAAAACTCCTAAATTGAATTACTATTCTCTTTAATTCTACACTTCCATTATAAGGGAGTACTATGAACTCAATATTCTAGAAAATAAATGTCTTCATTAATTCATATTCATTTTTCGTTATTCTAAGAGAAACTAAATGAAAGCAATGAGTTCAACCAAATTGACATCAAATTATAATAATGTGTGTTTATACATTTCTAAAATATAACTAATGCAGTTAATTAATTAAAAGCCCCATCCTACAAGAGCCATAACTCAACTATACAAATACTTCACTAAATACCTTGCTTCGATATTGTATCACTATAATGAGGGTATAATTACATTCCTATTCAAACACCGCCAAGGAGACTAACTTATGATAATGCAACAACTATGGAGAGTCTCTGATTTATCAAAGGATAGTAAACTCTAATTTATTTATTGATAAGTTCTTCTAATTTTGGATCCACATTCCTATTCTAATTTGAACAAAAACTAAGACAAGTTGACAACAAAATCAGAGAGCTTAATTAAACCTTTAAACTTCCTATTATGTTCAGGTATGCAGCCGAGACAGGCTAATAATGAAATCAGAGAGCTTATTTAATTTTCTACAACTATGAAGTCTAAAATTTGTAGCTATGACGAGTTGCCAATGATTTCAGGGAGATTATTTAATTCTGAACACGATCCAAAGTCTAAACACTGCAGCTGTGATAGGTTGCCAACGGTATCAGGAAGATTATATAAATTTAGATTACCAGACTATGCGAAAGAGCTCAACTAAACACTGTATCCAATAACATCGATTTCACTCAGCTTCGACTAAATGGAGGTAATTGGCAAACGCTTGAAACATTGCACAGACCAAGAGAATTGAATAATATGCTCATTGGTCCCCAATTTCTTCACTTGAACAATCTACTCACTGACGGCATCAGAGAAGACACACCAGCCAAGCTTCCACCAAGTTTGAGACGGTTACGGTTGCAAAAAACATGAGGAACCATTTTCCCTCGGTCTTATGGCTAACATTTGGGATTTTGAGAAGTAAAAATCAGAGAGTTTATTTAAATCTATACCCCCTACCATGTGCAAGAGAGTCGCTGGAACAGGTTGAACAATGAACCCAGAGAGACTATTTAATTTACTGCACCTTTGCAAGTCTAAACATTGCAGCTGTGGTGGTATGCCAATGGTTTCAGGGAGGCTATTTAATTCTGTACCATGCCTCAACTCTAAACGTTGAAACTGTGAGAGGTTTCCCAGTATATTAGAAAGTGAACATTGGAATATGGAAATGTTGCCATCTAATTGGGTTATTTAACATATTTTTACGGGCTGCAACTGTTATAGATTGACAGAAAAAGATAACCAGAAATGAAGGAGGGGCATCCATCGAAGTATAACAGCAACATTATGAAGTTTCATGTGCCCAAGAGAAATATAAGATAAAAAGGAAGCATAGGTAAGGCACACCAAACAAAAACTAAGGGTTGATGTTGGACGCCAAAAATAAATGGCTATAAGCAACTACCAACTGCCATACACTCATACCCATCGAAGTACAAGCAAACACAGTAAAATTATAATTGATCATTGAGTGCGTAGGAAGACATGCATTTGAAATGCAAAGACATGGCAGGACATGCGAATCTGTTGACAGAGTGTCGCTACACGAGATATGCATAAATTAGATGTTACAGAAACTCATTAATGACAATTCAATGAGACACAATTTTGACGATGTGCAGAAGTTTATAAATACAATTACAAATCTTTCCTAAGAAATGTTGGCATATTAAACGTACGCAGAAGAAACAATGTCTAGGAACTGTTAGCCCCTAATGATCATACCAATCAACAAAGTTTACCGGCAGAATGAAACGATACCCTATCAAGCATATTTTGCTTTAAAGGAGACAAACCCAACCAATCTCTCTACAGTTGCTTATTCAGACTTTTTACAAAATAAAGAGCAAAGAAAATCATAACAAAATATTGAGGGTTTATAGCTACTAGATTCTTGAGTGTGAGACAAGCTATTATTACGAAATAAAAGTAATGCTTACTGGTTCAAATTTTCTTACAGACATGAGGTGAGAATGCTCATCAAGCAGAGTGTCCTCCTCCTTCGTTCTTCCCCCTTGTTTTCTTTCTTCATTAGTTACCCCCCCCCCCCCGAACCAACCCTTCCATATGCTAAATATAGCTATTATTTATCTTTCATATTCTACAATTCTCTTCGACTTCCAACACATTTCAGCTTCCTATCTCCTTGACCATTCAAATTCCTTATTATAATGATTATCTAATAAATTATTAATTATTATCGAATTTCCTTAAAGAATACTTTTACAAAACATATAGTTTATTTATTTATTAATAACTCTTTACTTATTATTTAATAAAACTAATTTATTTAATTTAATTGATTATTACTTTAATTTCTAATCTTTGCAAATCACTTATGATTTAAATTTATTATTTAAACATAATTATCGGTATAGTATATTTTCCACACAATCAAATAACATAGGAATTAATGAAGCACACACAGAAACTCACACACAAGACCAAAACAACTGTCACGTGGGGGGGGGGGGCATTACATCCTCCCCCCCTTAGACATCTACTTACTCCTGGAAGTCGAGCCCAAGCACAAACATGATAACACAACATTCTCAATGATCATAAGCACATCAGCACCATAAATTAAAACATCAATTAAATGTCATCAAGTAAGCAATGAAAATTAAACAACCCAAAATAAGGAAATGATACCAAAATGAAAGTGGTGACAGGGTTGCAACCCGACCAATTTTTCAAACACTAAAATAGATGACGAACTAGGTTGGGGAAACTTTCTTGTCAGCCCCTATGTTCAACGTTAAGCCCATTGGGTGTATATAATGCTCACCCTGTCCTGACAATGCAGGTGGAATCGAGACTTAATCCCTGCAATCCTGCATGCAAACAAACGTTGTGCACAGAACATATATATCACAATTACATCGTGAGAGGAACTCTCAGCGTAGTGGGGCACTCACAAGCGAGTGATACCACACTGTCCCTCCCACCAAACCACACCTAGTAATCAAAACAATCCTAGTAACTCATAAACAATTTTCTTCTAATTAGTTAGAAAATACTCATATAAGGATACTAACCACAATTCTAATTCCTATACTTTACCAAAATTAATTACTACTTGACATTATGAGTATCTATACTTGCATATTACCTTACCTTCGTCACTATGCTTTCTGAAGCCAATTTCCTGTAAATCAAAGGCTATCATAGAACATTGCACATTAGTACCAATAATTCAAGTTGCATTTTAACCTCAAGATACTATATACTGCTAAAAATCATAGAATAATTCTCCACAAAACCATACATTTTCGTTAAAACTCATAATTTTCACACAAAGAACTCCACTTTAACCATAATTCTCACATTAATTTCAATAAAAAGGGTAAAATTTTACACCTCAAATTTAAGAAAACATAATTCATCACTCAAGGACAACAAAATTGCAATTTCTACGCACACCAGACATAAAGCACATCACCAAGAAACACAACACACAAAACTCAGGGGTCCATAGAGCATCCCTGACAGGAAGGATATCGGTGCATTACGCACTACACCGAGGGTCCTATCATTTCCCATCAGTTTCCTGCACCATCGAACCGACACTAGAAAACAAAAGAAACTCAGGTCCACAACAATGACAACAAAAAAGTGGAACTCAAGACTCACGGGTCTAAGCGCAAGGTTACATAGTGAGCACACATAGGGCCAATGTATGAACCTTGGCTCTGATACCAATGTTGTAATGCCCCGCCGTGCGAACCCCAAAGGACAAATACATAATAATTACAACACAATTTTTTTTTTTAAATTACCTAAACATAACATACATGCAATACACATTAAGTCATGACATGAATTTCATTTAAACAGACTTACTAACACATACATCCCTTGGGGTACACGAGGGGTCATTACGAGACTGAGATCCAAAGAATAAAATCCAAAGATATAATCCATAACAAGATAAACATTAACAAATAGAACACATACATGATAAAGCAAAGATAAGAAACCATCTGAGTAAATACAACATATACATAATTAACTCAACACAATAATAACTGCCATGGCCAACATCCACATTGGGTTTAACATTACATTACAGTACAATGTTTAAGGAGTACGATGATACAAAAGTGTTTCCAAACCATGAACGGAAACTATACAACAAGAATCATGATACAAATGAATAGATGAAAACTGGCTCCATGACGAATACAACTCTGCAGTCGCTGCAATAGCACCAATCCGCACCTCTCGATCCTCGACTGGGGACCCAATGGGGTGCTTAGCACGTTCCACCTGACCATGTGAGTCTAAAGACCCACCCCCCATGCTAGGAGCTGACAAGAAGAGCCCTCCACCAAGAACATCCCAACACGGAATCCCAAGACTCACAACATACAAAAGTATCATAAAGCTCAACAATTGCAACAACATCCAATAGTCAACATAATAAATTAAAATCACAACTCCCATCATGTAAATCAAAGCAATGATCAATAAATAAGTAATCAAAGGATGATCATGAAACAATTCCAACCAAACTGAATTAACAAACATAATACAATCTCAAATTGCAATAAAACAATATAATAACATCATAACACAGTACCATAAAAATACAAGATCGTAAATCAAATATAAATGAGATCATACAAGACCACAAAGTACACCAAAGATTTATCAAGGCAAAAATCATTAATCAAGATAAATCCAAATATCAACAATCTATACCAACTCCCACAACCTACTTCTAGAGGAACACAATAAAGTAAAACACATGGGCAACTAGGGGAGAGTGTCATCACATAGCCTACATGGGTTCTCCTGGCCCTTCCTCCAAACAGAGGCGTCCGCCCCCATCTATGGATCTCCTGGCCCTTCCTCCTACCTGAGGCGCCGACACCATAGGGTAGCTCATGCGGAACCGTAGACCTCTCGTGAGGACGAGGTCACGACCTTGCCAACCACGGCCTTCTCATCCTTCCATTAGTCTGCGGAAGCACTAATGAAGACGAGGCATCCATTTTTTTTAAATCTTATAATGATATTACTACTCAACCCTCCTAAGTTAATTAATAGGTTTTCACTTGATTACCAACTCACTCGTGGGTTCTCCTGTGCTCTTCCCCTTACGCTGGGCGCCGACCCCCATGAGGAGCCACTCTCCCTAGAGACCCAACAACATAAAAACCAAGAAACCAAGGGTTGTACAACATAACAAGAATATTAGATCACAACTGAGAAACATGCGAGGCATTACCCATCTCGCAATAAATACATAAACAAAGTCTCAACAATTCTCGTACAACCCTTTTAAAATCATGAAACCAAAACACTTGCCACATCAAGGGCACAATAAGAGAGAACATCAACTGACAAACATCTCAAGCCTCTGGAAGACTCTCAAAAAGTTTACACTACCTGGGTTTCCCCATCAAGAACTGACAACAATAATTGCAAAGCCACAAGAATTATTTCAATTCAAAAATAATGAGGGAATATATCAAAATAAGATCAACATCAATCATGACAATGATAACATTAACCGATTTACCACTTAGGGTAAAGAACCAAAGAAAACATATGGGTTCCCGACGAATAGCAACATAAATTAAATGAGAGAAATCAACTCACGAGAAGTCACATCGAAAGGATCTATCAAAAACAATCCATACAACCACACATTCAAATACAAGGTAACCATACATCCAATAAGAAGTAACTTGAAACAATCCTAAAAGGACATTATTTTAAAGATCAATCATTTCAAACCTTTACAATTCATGAAGTGAAGATATAATCTGATGTTTTTAAGCCATAAGACACTAATCACAAATCAACAATGGTGTCACATCAAATAGGGAAATTCAAAAGAGAAAATCAACCTTTAATACAACAAAATCACTTAACAAAACCTAAAGCCACCAACTAGGTATTCTAGGGGAGACCTCAATTTTCTCCTCACAAGAATCCCTTAGATTGGTACAAAATTACATTCAACAATATGACAATGACAACAATTATCTAATCATATTCTCAATCAAAAGATACCAACCTACTCAACAACCAAAACAATTACAATTTCAAGATTCTAAATAACCGTCCATATAAGAACCTCATTTAATAGAAACTCAAATTGTCATAAAGATATCCACTAACTAACAATCCAAAAGAAATAATTAAGAATGAAAACTCAATTCAAAGAACAATTTGTTTAATTGACTTAAGTTTAGAAAACTACCATAATTAGGTCAAAAATACTTAACCATGGTAAAAGATATACAACTATATTATTTAAGAGTTCAGTACAAATGCGATACAACATTTAGAATTATAAGGAATTCAACAACCTATACATTTCTACTCTATTTTATCTATTAAATAAATTCTTCTTTGACTACATATAAATTAAAAATCAATTTTCTTTTATTTCTACTAATTCTAAAATCCATTAACTACATCCTTAATTAAATACTAGTACGCACTAAATATTTCTCATAATTTCAGAAACAAGCATTCATATATATAACACCAACTTGAGTTCCCAATCATTTAATTTAAAACTTCAAAGTATTATTATTCCCTTAATTCTACAATTCCATTATAAGGGAGTATTATGAATTCAATATTCTAGAAAATGCATGTTTTTATTAATTCATATTCGTTTTCCGTTATTCTAAGAGAAACTAAATGAAAGCAACAAGTGCAACTAAATTGACATCTCAAATTATAATAATATGTGTTTATACATTCTAAAATATAACTAATGCAGTTAATTAATTAAAAGCCCCATCCTACAAGAGCCATAACTCAACTATACAAATACTTCACTAAATACCTTGCTTCGATATTGTATCACTATAATGAGGGTATAATTACATACCTATTCAAACACCGCCAAGGAGACTAACTTATGATAATGCAACAACTATGGAGAGTCTCTGATTTATCAAAGGAGAGTAAACTCTAATTTATTTATTGATAAGTTCTTCTAATTTTGGATCCACATTCCTATTCTAATTTGAACAAAAACTAAGACAAGTTGACAACAAAATCAGAGAGCTTAATTAAACCTTTAAACTTCCTATTATGTTCAGGTATGCAGCTGAGACAGGCTAATAATGAAATCAGAGAGCTTATTTAATTTTCTACAACTATGAAGTCTAAAATTTGTAGCTATGACGAGTTGCCAATGATTTCAGGGAGATTATTTAATTCTGAACACGATCCAAAGTCTAAACAATGCAGCTGTGATAGGTTGCCAACGGTATCAGGAAGATTATATAAATTTAGATTACCAGACTATGCGAAAGAGCTCAACTAAACACTGTATCCAATAACATCGATTTCACTCAGCTTTGACTGAACGGAGGTAATTGGCAAAGGCTTGAAACATTGCGCAGACCAAGAGAATTGAATAATCTGCTCATTGGTCCCCAATTTCTTCACTTGAACAATTTGCTCACTGACGACATCAGAGAAGACACACGAGCCAAGCTTCCACCAAGTTTGAGACGGTTACGGTTGCAAAAAATGTGAGGAACCATTTTCCCTCGGTCTTATGGCTAACATTTGGGATTTTGAGAAGTAAAAATCAAAGAGTTTATTTAAATCTATACCCCCTACCATGTGCAAGAGAGTCACTGGAACAGGTTGAACAATGAACCCAGAGAGACTATTTAATTTACTGCACCTTTGCAAGTCTAAACATTGCAGCTGTGGTGGTATGCCAATGTTTCAGGGAGGCTATTTAATTATGTACCACGCCTCAACTCTAAACGCTGAAACTGTGACAGGTTGCCCAGTATATTAGAAAGTGAACATTGGAATATGGAAATGTCGCCATCTAATTGGGTTATTTAACATATTTTTACGGGCTGCAACTGTTATAGATTGACAGAAAAAGATAACCAGAAATGAAGGAGGGGCATCCATCGAAGTATAACAGCAACATTATGAAGTTTCATGTGCCCAAGAGAAATATAAGATAAAAAGGAAGCATAGGTAAGGCACACCAAACAGAAACTAAGGGTTGACGTTGGACGCCAAAAATAAATGGCTATAAGCAACTACCAACTGCCATACACTCATACCCATCGAAGTACAAGCAAACACAGTAAAATTATAATTGATCATTGAGTGCGCAGGAAGACATGCATTTGAAATGCAAAGACATGGCAGGACATGCGAATCTGTTGACAGAGTGCCGCCACACGAGATATGCATAAATTAGATTTTACAGAAACTCATTAATGACAATTCAATGAGACACAATTTTGACGATGTGCAGAAGTTTATAAATATAATTACAAATATTTCCTAAGAAATGTTGGCATATTAAACGTACGCAAAAGAAACAATGTCTAGGAACTGTTAGCCCCCAATGATCATACCAATCAACAAAGTTTACCGGCAGAATGAAACGATACCCTATCAAGCATATTTTGCTTTAAAGGAGACAAACCCAACCAATCTCTCTACAGTTGCTTATTCAGACTTTTTACAAAATAAAGAGCAAAGAAAATCATAACAAAATATTGAGGGTTTATAGCTACTAGATTCTTGAGTGTGAGACAAGCTATTATTACGAAATAAAAGTAATGCTTACTGGTTCAAATTTGCTTACAGACATGAGGCGAGAATGCTCATCAAGCAGAGTGTCCTCCTCCTTCGTTCTTCCCCCTTGTTTTCTTTCTTCATTAGTTACCCCCCCCCAATGAACCCCTCCATATCCTAAATATAGCTATTATTTATCTTTCATATTCTACAATTCTCTTCGACTTCCAAAACATTTCAGCTTCCTAACTCCTTAACCATTCAAATTCCTTATTATAATGATTATCTAATAAATTATTAATTATTATCGAATTTCTTTAAAGAATACTTTACAAAACAAATAGTTTATTTATTTATTAATAACTCTTTACTTAATATTTTATAAAACTAATTTATTTAATTTTCATCTTAATTTCTAGTTTTATTTACTCAATGTTATTTTAATTAATTAAGTACAAATTTCATCAAATATTATGTTAACACTAAACACACACAAAACAACAATATGCAATTAAACACGTACACAAAAATCCGGAAAGGTCAAAATGGAGGGCATTACATGGTGGCCATTACATGCCAACTTTGAATCACACTAGCAGTATTTATGTTTAAGAAATTTCCTTTTGTTTCAAAGATTCATAGCACATCAACCTTGCGGTTTGAATGCAATCAAAGTTACATTGCCTTATGAAGGTTTCAACATCTGAAGGAGTGTACATACAAGTTCACAATAGACGTGATGGTGAGATGGTTGCTTTATAATGGTCAGTGTAGATGAAGTAAAGATCCAGGTCGTTATTGTCAGAAAATAGTTCTTTGATACAGAGCTTTGAAATGAATTATTTACTAGACATGAACTTGGCTGAAGACTTCATTACAAACCACAACTTAACTGAATGATGAGAATAGAGCGACGGTGGTAGTCTATTAATAACAATTAGTAATGAACACTTATGAGTATATATTGCACAAAACCAACGACTACATGTTAATAACTATAAAGGACTAACTTTTAAATACCTATGGATAGTTGAATACACATGCAATATGGCAGGAGGTTTCCTATAATGTAGGCTAGATGTCTTGACATGATGGTTAACCAAAGTAGCGGTGGAAGCTCAAGATTCAGCGAATCACAACTAGCTAACCATAGTGCTCTCAATAATTGCCGATGGTAAGGGAGTCTCGCCTGGCCAATCTATGCATGAAAAGGAGTAAGAAGTAAAGCACAATATGTGATATAACATGCGTCCCACTCAACATATAAGCTTATATACATCTAATATACATTTAACACTACCTCATAACAGACATTGAATACCAACCCATTTAATTGACAACATTAAAAAAACAAAGGCCGACTGTTGAAGTAAACACAACGAACAAGTTTGATAAAACTTAAGGCAGCAAACAATGCATGTCAATTTCACTAACAAAGATTACAATTCAATTTTATAGAGATT
>VDFB02047230.1:168321401-168366977 GCA_007258455.2 Sequoia sempervirens
GTAGCATTAGTATCATAGTTATCCTCAAATACAAGTGCCTAAATCTTGCCCTTTAAGCTTGCTTCAACTTGAAGTTGCACAAAATTAAACCTAGTCATTTGAAAATATCTAAGGTTATCGTCATGTCACAAGATAGAACCAACACTTGAAATAGTGCATGATAGCTTGCATCCACTATTTTTGTATGAATCATGATGACTAGTCATTCTCATTAGGTGCAATCCACTTGTGCAAAAAAAGAAGATAATTATACTAAGAAGTGATTGTTTGAAGAATTGTTATTCATTGGAAATAATTCAAGGACTTATATTTTAAGTTCATCCTAATGACCACTAAAGAAAACAACCATCATTTTCTAGTCTAAAATTCTATATTCCTCCATATTCTTCTAAAACCAAGAAACAATTTTCATGAATAAATCAGCCATTTGGGTCCACATAAATGTGCCCTTTCTTCAAATTTTCTACTTTCAATATAATTCACTCATCTCCTCTAAAAAAATCGTACCCTTTATTTTGGTTTTGATTCCACATTTGTACTTAGTTTGTTTATTTGATATTCTGAGTCAATTACTGATTCTCATTTGGTTTCAGTAGTAGAAAGAAGTATCTTTCCTTGATTTTTGGATTGCGGTTCCAGTGTTACCCCATAGTGTTCTTCCAGTGCTTCTTTGCAGCAATCATCTCATTGTAGGGGCACTTTGTCCCACTGGGTTTTCCTTCTCTACCTCAGTATTGCATTTGTACATGGGAACCTAATCAGGCCTTGTTGTCGGGACCCATTCATGCTTTCTTGCATTCATCTTAGCATTTAGGTACATGCTTTTTTATTCTGCCTAATTTTCACTAATGGGGGGGTGTTAGTATAATTAATATTTAATTACACTTGCATAACTTTACTTAGGTATTATTTAATTCCTAGGTTTATTATTCTCATCCTTATCTTGTTGAGCTATCTTGTTGCTCAAGATAAGATTAGGGTTATGCATCTTTGCTTTTATAAATTAAATCATATCTTGTAATTAAGAATTCCTGAATAATAATTACTTGCACATCTTTTTGCAAAGATCTTCTTTTTCTGATTTTATCTTATGTGGAAGGCTTTTTTGGTTTATATTTCAGATCTTGGTTTCTAATAGTTATCAGAAGCTTCAGATGAGTGGGAATCACTTTGTACTCTCTAATAAAGAATTTATATAATTCCAAAGACCCCCAATCATTTCCAAGGAAAGCATTTGATTCAAAAGTAGTAGACAGGGAAGACTTAGGGTCTTCTACTCTAGGTGGTTAGTCTTTAACAATGTTCACTTTTGGGACAACCTCCATGGAATGTATTTCCAAGGAACATGTCATAGCATCCAAAGTTAAAGATGAAATACAATTCTTAAGAGTGGAGACAACTGAAGCTTTACTAGTGGCTACTAGTTCACAAAGGTGAACAACTTCCAAGTCAGCTTTGACTATGACCACTCAATTATTTGCAACAAACTTTAAAGAGTGATGTAAAGTGGAAGTCATGGCACCCATAGCATGAATCTATGGTCTCCTTGAAAGAATATTGTAGGGTAAGGAGCCAAGAATCACATATATCAAGGTGGGTAAGGTAATGGGTTCTAGCTACAAAGGCAATATTATCAGGCCTACAGCCTAGCGGCCAACATTATCAAACCCACAAATGTACAAAGAAGTAGATAGAGAAGATGAATCAAATTTAATATTAGGTAATAGATCGATACCACAAATGTTAATATTTGAAAAAATTTCAATGAGGGTATGCCTAATACTAATCATATTAACATTAATTATAATCATTAAAGGATCTACTTGCTTTTACACATCCAGAGGTGGTTCTTGTGGATATAATGTAATATTTAGAAAATTTACATGAATATGGGCCATCAACACATTAATATCCATCAACCTAGTTGAGGAAGAAAAGAGAATATTTTTCAAGGCTTCTTGAAGCATTTCCTAATAACTGGGGTGGTTCGAAACAAATCCCAAAGTGAGATCTTAGCCGGAGTAATGCAAAGTTTCTTGACAAGATCATAATTAGAATTTTCATGAATATGGGCCATCAATGCACTAACATCCATCTGGTTGAGATTTGAACCAATGTCAATGAGGGTATGCCTAATACCAATACTATTAACATTACTTATAATCATTAAAGGATTTTCTTGCTTCTGCACATCTAGAGGTGGGAGTTCCGGCGGAGAGAACATAATATTCAAAGAATTTGATGAATATGGGTCATCAATGTATTAACATCCATTGACCAATTGGAGGAACACAAGAAAATATTTTGCAAGGCTTCCTAAAGCATTTCCTGATAAAATCAGGCAGTTCCAAACAAATCCCAAAGTGAGATCTTAGCTAGAGTAATGTGCCATTTCTTGAAAAAATCATAATCACCTGGCGCTTTAATCACAAGTTTAGGTGTTGAAGGAAGACTTGGTTCAGAAGGTGGTAAGGAAGTAGGAACTTGAGTAGGTTGAGATGTAGAAAAAAAGGTTGTTGACCCAAATTCTATTTGTTTCTTCTTGTATTATATGTGTGTCCATCTGCATTGTAAGAAGTAGAGTGCGTAGCTTTTATGAACCTTGAATACAAATCTGGTGAACCACTGCGATATGAAATCCCATAGGAAAAACAATCCTTCTTAGGAGAAGGTCTAGTTGGGGTCAAGTAAATGAAATTTTTTAGAGGGATTGGAGGAGCCATAGACATGACCACATCATTTGTTGACTCGTTAGCTTGTAGAGAAGAGGTTTTCTTAGAAGATTTACTGATATAGAAAGACACTTCTAAGAAATCATCTAGAACATTATCCAACATGTTGAAATCTTCCTTGGAGAAAGCATGGAAACATTATAAAAATATATCCAACATTGTTCACATCAAGTTCCCCAAAATTTGAGATAAGAGGGATTCACTACACATGAGTCTCTTTTTTCTCAAGATATTCCCAAGGAATGAACTACCCTTATCCACCTCAACATAAGGTGAATGAAGAAATTACAATGGAAGTATATATAGGTTAACTATTAGAGAAGACTACTTCAGATCCCAAGGGAGTGAAACTTCTATATTTTTTCCTCTAACAAAGGAGCTCTTAGCCAAAGGAGAGAAATTTGGATTGAGGATGCCAGCACGACGCACTAGTGTCCAAATGGCACACTAGCGTCCTGAGCAACAAAGAACTCAAGAATTCAGGCACAAAGAATATAGTTTCACTTCTTAGCCCAGATATAAGGTATATTAAATAGAATGATAATGTATATTACATAAAATATGAGAAAATGCAAGGATAACTTGGAGAAAAATTACCCTCAACTGGGTGTTTGAGTCTTCTCTCAAAGCCCTTCTTTGCAACCTACACACAAGATGAGTTGGTGCAGGAGCACCCACAGGTCATTTTTGCCTCCAAGGGTCAAAACTTGGATTTTTTTCTTGGTTTGTGTTTTTTTCATGTAATAATGTCTTTTTATACCATTTCATGTTAGTTGGAGTCTATTTTGTGTCATTAGGTGCAAGGGAGTGTGCAAATGCAAAAATTGTCAAACTTGCATAATGTTGTCAAGCAACATTTTGCATTTTTTGTCACAAATGGACATAATGATTTTTTGATAGTCCATAATTTGAAATATGGATGGAAACCATTGGAGCATGGTTGTAAATTCTTAAAAATCCTTGTATCATTGAAGAGAAAGGTTGGTTGTTGAAGTTTTTGAGTTGAAGCAATAAAAACAATTCTATTTTTGCATTTTCTAAACATTTTCTACTCCCAACTTGCAAGGTATGGATCTATACAACCTTGTACTAGTCTAAAACTATTTTGGGATGAATTTTTTGCGAATATAATTTCATTTTATTTTGGTTGCATGCAATTTCATTAATAAATAAAGAATTTTTGGTTTCTTTCTTGACTGGTACAAACCCTAAGTAGGGTAACCAATGATAAAGAAAAATGCTTAATTCTCCAATCCACTAGTAGAAACCTTTCAAACTTGGTGGAATGGACTGTGTTGAAATGTACTTTGAGGTTCCAAGGTTTTAGAGGCAAGAGAGTAATTTGGCACATCTGGTGATGCCTTGATGGTTTGATATCTCCATGTATCAGACTTAGGAAGCCCTAAAGACTTGGAGAAGTTGGTTGCAGACTATTGGAGAATGATCCATGTAATTGGAGTAGTTGTTTGAGACCATATGAGATGTGTTTGAAGTATTTGAATAGGATTAAAGACCCCTTGAATCCAAGAACTCAGTTGTGTCATGCCTAATTGCCCAATTAGGCCTAGTAAGAAGGAGGACAGTCAATTTTTGAACCCTTATGTACAAAGAAACCCTACCTCATTTTTGGATATGTCCAAGAATGGTCAAAAGGGTATTCTAAATGGGTCCCCTTTTCTATAGATCCATTTTTTAACAAAAATATATGTCCAAAAAGGCCTTTTTAAAAGGCTACAAGGAACAATGGTGGTTTGTGAAAGAAATCCCCTTGATTGATGACTAAGGGTTCTTGTGAGTGATTGCTTGAGTGTGTTGGATCATTGTACACCCCTAATCTAGATAATGAATGAGGGGAAAATATTGTGGCTCTATAGGGCCCTACTACAATCATACCCCTGCTTTGGTGTTCCCACTTCAACAGAAAAACAAATAGAAAGTGAGTGTATTCGAAATGGGAAAAGGTGATAGTGAAAGAAAAACCACTTCAAGAGTAAAACATACACCACCAAGTAGTAGATGAACAAAGAGATCTATCTATTCACAAATAGAAAAGAGTGGGAGAATGTTACCAATAGGCCTTGGCCCCCTCTTGAAAAAATGGATGCATCATTGAATTCTTCCTAGAGAGATTTGGCTATTGGGGGACCTTAGTCCAATAGAGCTTTACTTGTACAAGTATTGTTGTCAAGATTGAAAGAGCTTGATTAAATGAATGAACCCTCAAATGAGAGAAAATGAGGGGTTTTGTTGCATTCAAGGGTGGAAAAGAGCCATTATACCCATAAATATTACTACTAGGACACGTGTCAAGAGTCAAGATTCTAGATTCTTCATTTCAAACTTGGAAATATGTTAGGATGCTAGCGGACCACACATACATCCACGTGTTGTGTAGGCATCCAAAGCATAGGTTTCCAAGAAATATTTCATTAGGCTACTATTCCTTCACCATTGGTCCACATGGAGATGGAATCATGAAATTATGACCCATGGTATTTTCACCATTAATGCATTTAGGTGTCATAAATGCTATGCAAAGTGCTAAAATTTGGAATTTCCCCTAGGTGCAATTCTATGACATTACACTTATACTCATCAAACTGATGATCTAAAGGATTTACTACTACGGTGCTCTTCACTCTCTCATAGTGCTCATCCCCTGGTAGATTCTGAATCACCTGCTGTCTCAAGTTAGACCTTGTTGAGATCATGGATGCCATATGTCTTCATTTACTAAGCATCAACCACTCTGTTCTCTTTTCTTTTTATATATTCAATTCCAAAGTCATACTCACTAAGGAATTCCAACCACCTTCTCTACCACGCATTAAGGTTTGGATGGGTAAATATGTATCTCAATCCTAAGTGGTCTATCTTGAGTTGAAATGGATTTCCCAAAAGATAATTCCTCCACATTTGTAAGGAATGAGCTATGGCTGCCAATTCCATACAATCAGGTGCATAGTTCACTTCGTGTTGCTTGAGCTTCCTTGATTCATATGCTACCACTTTTTTGTCTTGCATTAATACTACTTCCAATACCTCTCCTAATGCATCTGTGATTACTATGAATCTCCTATTAGGATCAGGAATGGTTAGCACTGGTGTTGTCATGAGCCTCTCCTTCAAGAGTTGGAATGCCTGCTCACATTTCTCAATCCATTCTAACTAGGTTCCCTTCCTTTGGAGTGAGGTAATAGGAAATGCAATCTAGGAGAACCCATGCACAAAATTCCTATAGTATCTTGTGAGGCCCATGAAGCTACAGACTTTCGACGCATTCTAAGGCACTAGCCTTTCCATGATTTCTTTGATCTTCTTGGGGTCTATGGAGACTTCTTTGGCTGAAATGTTATGGCCTAGATAATGCACTCTATCCTAATAGAATGAGAACTTGGACAACTTCCCATATAGTTTCCTTTCTCTCAATCACTAAAAAACTATCTTCAAATATCTATCATGCTCTTCGACAGTCTTTGAGTAGATTGGAATGTCATCAATAAAGATCATAACAAAGTCATCCAAGTAATCTCTAAAAGCATTATTCATGAGCTTCATAAGGGCTACTGGTGCATTAGTTAAAAAAAGGTACCATGTTGTGAACTCATAATGTCTATATTGAGTTCTAAATATTGTCTTCATGATGTCTTCTTCCTTAATTCTCAATTGATGGTACCTTGACCTAAGATCAATTATGGAGAAGACCATCACTCCTTTCATTTGGTCAAACAACTCATCAATCCTTAGGAGTGGATACTAGTTATTGATGGTCACCTTGTTCAATATTCAATAATCTATACACAAGCACAAAGTTCCATCCTTCTTTTTCACAAATAAAACCAACACTCCCCAAGGAGACACATTGGGTCTTAGGGTAAGTGCACAAAGTTGAGTCCACAAAACGTGGAAGTTTTTGCCTTAGGCAAAAAAATGAATTCGGCTTCCAAAAAATGGGATCCCGCTTTTTAATAAACGGGATCCCGTTTAGCTTCGGGATCCTAAGCCTAAGTTTAAAAAACGGGATCCCGTTTTTGGAAACGGAATCCCGTTTTCAGAAATTTCCATTTTGGAAAATTTTCAAAAGGGATCCCGTTTTGAAATTTTCCAAAACGGAAATTTCCAAAAATAGAAAGTTTTAAAATGGAATCGTTGTGAAAAATTTCCAAAATGGAAACTTCAATTTTGAAAAATTTCCATTTTCGAAAATTTTTCAAAACGGGATCTCGTTTTGAAAACTTTCCATTTTTGGAAATTTTCATTTTTGGAAGAATTTCAAAACGGGATCCCGTTTTACAAAACAGGATCCTGTTTCATAGAACCATAAAAATGGCATTTTTATGAAACGGGATCCCGTTTTTTATGAAACGTGATCCTGTTTTTTAATGAAACGGGATCCCGTTTTAAAACCGGGTCCCATTTTTTAAATTATGATTTTTTGAGCGGGTTTTTTGGCTTGTTTTTGGTTCGAGAAATGGCTTGGGGATCCGAACCTAAGCTTTGGACCTAGTTTGACCTGCAACTTGAAGGTCATGTTAATGTCACAGGAAAATAGTGACTTTGGACATATGTTTGAAGACTATTTTGTAGAATTTTTTTATGAAATTAAAACCCATTATAGATGAGACAGTGCAGATTCCAAATATGTAATTTTTTTTACAATTTGATTATTTTTTCTATTTTTCAATTAATTTCTAATGAAACTAGGTCCATAAACTTGAATTATCAGGTTTTTTTAGTATTTTAATAACTTTTGATCAACATAACATTTTGATGAATGGATTGCACGAGAGCAAACTTCGACAATTCTTTCGTTTAAAAAAATAAAAAAATGATAAGTTTAGGTCATCTTATGCGTGTCGTACACAACGATTTTTCAAAATGACAAATATGCCTAATAAATATTTAATAAAAAAAAATATTCAATAAAAAATTATAAAAAAATATTAAAAGCAAGCTTTAGTGAGTCACAAATCTTTTCCCAAAAGGATTTAGAAAAATATGATAATTTAGGTCAAAATATGGATGTCGTACACGTGCATGGTATGGTATAAAAAAGTGACTTTTAAATAGTGGTTTTTAAAAACACCTATTGAAACTCAATTTTTACAATCTGGGTATTGAAATAAATTACATATTTGGAAACTAGACTCTGAGTACTACATTTTATGATTAGTAACTTTTTTGAAGATTCCATCTCTAAGTGCTTCAAATTTTAAGGTCAAATGTGTCAAATTCTCAAAATCAGGGAAAATACTTCACTTTTTGGCCAAAAAGTGGACTCAACTTCTTGCACACAGCCCTTATAAGTCCCTTATCCATAAATTCCATTAACTAGGCCTTCAACTCATAGGGTTCTATGGTGGTCATCTGATAAGGTGCCTTGGATTAAGGCTTCACTCCTAGAACTAGGTTGATAAAAAAATTAAATTCCTGCTTTAGAGGAAACTCCATAAGTTCATCAAGGAATATGTCTTGGAACTCCTTGAGAATAGGATAATCATCTAAATATGGTTCCTTGTTTTCAAGATTACTAACATGCACTACATAAATTACACACCCCTTTCGACAAGCCTTCTTGAGCTGCATCAAAAAAATCCACCTAGTCTCTAAGGGTCTCTACATCCCACAAACCTCAATTCGGTTTCCATAATCATCTAGATAGTTGACCACCTTATCCTCACAGTTCACTATAGCCTTATGCTAAGCTAACCAATTTATTCCCAAAATTACATCATATTATCCTAAAGGTGCCACATATAATGTGACCTGAGTTTGAAAGGTTGGAAGCTCTAACTAGAAAAGAGACATGTATCTACACTCTGATCTACTTGATTACCATACTCGACTATCCATGAATTTTCCATGTATCTAGGTGTAATGGGTATCTTGGATATTATTTAGGATCTATAAAACATTTAGTAGCTCTAGTATCAATTAAGATAGAGACAGATTGGCCATAGATCTTACCCATCACCTGAGTTAGTGAAGCTTGATACTCTTCCTATCTGTTATCCACTATAACGTGGATCTAGTGATGTTGAGTTTATTGATAGATTCCTTCCTTCAATGAATTTGATCATTGAGGACAATTCAAGGCATAAATATCACCTCCACAAGTGTAACATCCATCACAAGGCCCTTTTGTGACCTATTGGATTGTCCTCTCTAAATCCCTTCCACTTATGGTCATATTTCCCTTGCCTTTGTTTTCTTTCTTGTTCTTTCCACCATTACCATCTTCACCCTTCTCCTACAACTCACTTCCCCTCTTGAGATTACAAATCTCATGGATCTTGTCTCCTTTATGAATTTTTTTCCCATATCACAACTTAGAATTTGAGTTGTCATGAAGATTAGATAGCTACTACAGTTTCTATTCCTATTTGGTGGCTTTTTGGAAGAATTCATTCATGGTTTGAGGTTCATGTATATCCACTTCAACTCTTATGTGAGGTCTGAGTCCCATTATAAATTTTTGGATATAGAACTATTCATCTCCCTGATACTAGGGAAAATACATCAAATGGTTGGTAAAATTTTCCCAATACTGAATCACACTCATATTTCCCTAGGTAAGGTTCTAAAATTTCATCACTTTCTTGTCAAAGAAAAGCGATAGTAACCATCTCTTCTAAAAAGCATGGAGGAAGAGTTCAGAAGTAATCTTTGCAAGTTGAAGATTTTGTTCTAACTTCTCATTATCCAACCAAGTCATTGCTTCACTTGAGAGATGATACATAGCCCATGCGGCCTTAGTTTGTTCTGAAAGGTTATGGAGCCCAAATTATTTTCCATCTCTATAATCCAAGCCTCAACTCTAGCTCAGATAGCCTTACCACCAAACTTGGGTGGTGCTACTCTTTTGAGGTCTTTCCAAAGCTCTTCCTCAATTCATCCTCATGGACCTACTCCTAGACCAGTGTCATCTCATTGATTTCCTTCAGCATTCTTGTGGTCTAGATCCTCACATGCCACTCAAACTTATTGCTTTATATGATCCATGCGAGACTCTTGTTGATTCAGAATCTCTAGAATTTGCTCCAGCCTCTTGTTAGGTTTGTTATTAGAACCACTACCACCCCTATCTTGCCTGGTGGTTGCCATGTCATCTCAAACTTATCCTACAACACATTCTCGATTATCGTATATCAACAAAAATTTATACAAATAAACATTCTTATGCTACATCATGCAATTTTTTTCATATGCATACATCCCTGATTCTAGAAGACATACACATTCATGCAAAATACACACATTTTAGAGTCCTTCTTTGAACACACCAAAAATTTATTATCTAGTTTTATTTATATTTAAGGTGAGTCAATAGACCCTTATTTACAATAGGATTCTTGATACATCATTCTGATTTCTCAGCATTAGAAAGAGGACATTCCTCTAGGTCCTCATCTGAATTTATGTCAAACTTTATAGAAGAAGATTGTTGAGCACACAAGATATACTTTTTCTCTTTAGTCAACAATGGTGCATTGGTTCCACACCCTACAGGCCAGTCCTAGATTGTGGAAAGCTTTTTGATCTTAGGTGTTTGCTTCTCCAAAATCTTCATGCCTCTCTCTAGCTTGAGTCATGTAAGAGCTTGAGCTAGAGTTTTTTCATCAAGAATTTCTGATTGAACCTTTGTCTTGGTGTTTCCTTCCTTTATGTCATTCTTATGTGATGTTCTAATAGTTTTCCCTTTCCTTCATCTTTCCTCTGACCTTCCCATTCTTGTATTTAGCTTAGGTTTGGTCAATTCTTAGGACAACCAAATTTTGGTGAAGGGTCAACTAACCCTAGTCAACTATGGTAGACTCAAAGGCCTAGAGTTGAATCCTAAGCTTTGATACCAAATGTAATAACCCATCCTAAATTATTACTTAATTAATATAATTGTATTTGACACATGAATATATTCCAAATTAAAAATACATAACTAGTGGCTAAATTCAATCATAGCTACACATTTCCATTTAAACTAAGTCAATGATCCATATATTCACTTCAAAAGTAAAATTATAATGTTAGGTTTGACTTGGATCCTAAGGCCACAAAGTCATTACATTGTACACATTATATCAAATACATGAATGTATTACATCAAGTTACATATTAGAATAAATATTCTTGTGAACAACTAAGGTTCTCCTTTGATCATCACCTCTGCTAGTGGATGAGAGCATGGTTGAAGCACTTTACCACTGAACCATGATGCTTATGCTTCCTCGATATTCTTCTAACTTGAAAAATTCCCGACCTTGCACAAAATTTTTAGCAAGAGAACAATCTATAAGGTGGAATTTTTGTGTGTGCCCATACATAAACATGTAATTTCTATCTACAAGTTAGAAAATAAAATGCAAGATCTATGCTAGGAATGGCAGAGAGTGAAATCCTAGAGTTCATACATACAAAATGAATTGTATTGCTTGTCCAAGCATAATTAAATGTGTTGAAAAAACAATAAATAATAGGTTCTGGTAAAGAAAAATTATAATCTTTGAGCTCCATTTTGGCACCCGTCTCAGAAGGTAACTTTCTACAATACATCTCATTATAGCTATCTACCCTCTAGCAGCATCTACCCTAAGGTGCTCTAGTCAACTAAGGTATCACTCTGTTCAAGAAATAGAATATTCTTTCACATATGTCTTCAAAAGAAGAATCATACTACTAATTTACTCTCTAAACAAAAATTAGATTTATGATTCAATAGATTAATTCAACAATTAGTCATATCATTCTTATGGCTATTATATACTTTTCATCATAAGCAATTTCAATTAAAATATGAACTAAGAAAAGAAGAAGGTATGTCTCAAGTATGTGTATGTACATAGATGAAGTCTATGTGCATACACATATATGTGCCTACTTAAGTTTTAGATTTGTGCATACATTTTAAAATAAATCATTAACTCAGATTGCAATCATAAAATAGTATTCCACTTGACATATCAAAAATAAAGAATTAGAACAATTCTATGTTAACAGTTTCACATATACTGTTATTGCATTCTCACAATTGTGATACTCTAGCATTGTTGTTTACATATGAACATTCATCATTTAAATAGAGAAAGTATTGTTTCGTACTAAAAAGTTATAAGAAAAGTTGTTTACATATGAGCATTCATTGTTTTAATAGACCAAGTATTGCTTCCTAATAAATAGTTATAAGACAAAAATTTTACGTATGAACATTCATTGTTTACAACTATTCAAAGTTGTTCCAACTAAACTGTTTAATGAGAAATGTTGTTTTCATCTACAAAGATAACAACAAAATAGTGTCATTTACAAAAGATTATATATAGTTTACTTCATTGTAATACTATTTTAGACTAAACAGTTACAGTTAATGACAAAAAATATCATTTTCCAATAGAACATTCATTGTTCATAATTACTTACTACCATTTCAAGCTATTGAGAAGCTAAATGGCAACATTATATTAAATTGTTCACTGTTTTAAAATGGAATGGGTTTTTCCATAATGAACTAAAAATAAACAATGTTGTTTTTTCAGTAACAATATTGTCTACAGCTTCTCAATTGTCAATTTTCAAGGAAGCCAAGAGATTTCTCTAGCAAATCAAATAGCCCAATTTCATACATAAAAATAGAATGTCTAATATTCAGATCTTGAACATCTTTCATCTCTAAAATTCATTGTGCAACTTAATAAGATAAAGAATCTAATTTGGACATTCTTGTCGAGGTAAAACTTAAACAAGTATTTCAGACAATAGAAAGACATGGAAGTTTTGAGTTCTAGTAGAACTCATTCCTTTTCAAATTTCAACAAACATTCACAAGTCACTCTAAATGGATCATTCATATTGGTCCAGTGCATTTCTTTCTCAACAATAATAACATGCATATATTTGACCTTGAAGACATGTTGGCTTCACCACTCAAAATCAACATGCATGAATCTTAGTTACAAGGGAACAACCCTTAGATCTTATAGATCGAACCTTGCTTGGGTTTATTAAATTTAATCAAGGATTTCACCACTTTTCCCACTAGAATGTGGTAACATTATAATACATGCAATACAATTATAGCATTTGTTTTAGCAACTATTTATTGACCCAGCCAATATGGAGAATACAATACATATAAAATTGAAACACAGGGTTGATATGATTTTTAGGCGATTAATAGTTGATGCAAAATAATTTTTAATCATCATAAAAATATAGTGAATTAGAATAGATATTCTGAATAGCCATCAAATGGCTAGCACAAAAGTGTGAACTTAAAGAGCATTATACTTTAGTAACTCTAAGGCTTGGCCTAGCTATTAAAGCTAGCTGCAAGGATTCTAAATGGAAATCATACGATATTGGCCATAGGATAGGTGACTCAAAACAATGGTTGATTCCACATTACTTGGATCAAGGTTGTGGCTATTTAACATGAATACATTTTATAGTTTAAATGATGCAATCGACAAAATGGAAGAATACCATTTCAAACGATGAGGAAAGTTGATTAAAGAAAATTGAGTTTTCTTTCTAAATTAATTGGTTTACCTAATAAATCAAGATTTTTGTGAGTCTTCCTTTGATTCTTCCCTCACCCACAAGATCTCTCTACTTTTCCCTTCGAACCAACAACTTTCTTCATCATGAATTAAAAAAATGGCAACAAAATTATTCTTTTGCAAGTCACTGGCGATGGCATTATTGCCATACCACTAGCCACTACTTGTTTGAATATTTCCATTTATCTTTTGGAAGACCATGTCCTTCATAATCTTATTTGATTTCAACAATCCGATATTAGAATATTATCAGTTATCGACTTAATTTTGATGAGAATATGAATATGCATACATATATTTGTATATGTTTTTATATTATTTCTTTCATATTTATAATCATGTTCATTCTTCATTTCAATATATGTGTGTGTGTATATATATATATACATATATATATATATATATATATATGTATGTATGTATGTATGTATGTATGTATGTATGTATGTATGTATGTATGTATGTATGTATGTATGTTTGTATTTGTATTTATTTACCTACATGTATATATATATATACATTCTTGTATAAATTTTTTGTATGGGAGAGCTTATAAGTTCCTTATGCCATATTTTAAATTAACGAACTTTAATTTCATCTTTATCATCCATATATATAAACTAAGAGAATTTATTTTCAATACTTTCTTTCATTTTCTTCAAAAGATAGAGTTTGAGCAGACAATTTAATCTACAAGCATTCCTTTTCAATCACTGAAATAATTAAATTCATGTAATTATGTTCTTCCATATATATGCAAAATAGTTGAAATGCAAGTCATCATGCCATTTGTGGTGTGTGCACCCAAATTCCATCTATCTTACCATTTGATCCTACTAAACAATCCTACATCAACTATGTTCATGTCCTCCAACCTATCACCCCTGCAACTGTACAGACTTGCACTTTCAAATTTATCAGTAATGTTCAATCTTGAAAAAATATAATATAATTTCTAAAATTTTATAAAGTCATCATCAATCAACTTCTTTCGTTCAATTTTTGAAAATTCCAAAATTTCCATTTAATAGATATTGAATTTCTTTAATAATTCAATTTAATAGAATATAATAAATATGCAATTAAATTGGGTTATGACAAGAAGAAAGTTATAAAAAGTAAACAAAAGCCCAAATAAAAGGAACTTAATGTTGTAATATGAAATTTTAAATCTACAGTAGGACTAAATCGCCTAGAGGGGTGTATGAGTTCCAGTGAGGTTTTTTTTAACGTTTCAAAAAAAATTAAGTTATTTTTATGCTTTTTAGTTTGGATGACCTATAGACTAATTGAAAATGCATATTTTAGATGATATTTAGTGACACAAGATGTAAAAATGCAACCTATATGCACTTTTACTAATTTAAGATTTAGAAACCCTAGATACAAATTAACTAGTGTAAACCCTAATGCAAAGTTAATGCAAGCAAGATCTAGGACTATGATGCACTCCAAATCAGAAATGAAATGTTCTAAATGTAGGTTTACCAAACTGATAATGTGGTAAAATGGTCTTTTTATGGTTTAGAACATAGAACAACACTTTTCTCCCAAAATCTTTCAAGGAAAGCTCTAGAGATCTCAATCTAAGGTATGCAAAGGAGAGAGGGATCTTGCAATAGGGTTGTTCTATGGTCTAATTATAAACTAAAGAGGTGTTCACCACCAATCTAGGGCTTGGAAAGACTAATGAAATGTAAGATAAAAACCTAATGATATGCAAGACTTCACTAAATGACCAAGAAAATCATATAAATCATAACAAAAAGCTAAGAGATCATAGGTGTGCACCTAGGAATATAAATATTCTTGGAATGAACTTTGAAACACTGAAAAAATGTTGGAATTAGGGTACATTGGGACTCATACGCCAGTCTGAGAATATCATTCCCAAACTAGGATTTCTAGTTTGGAACATGTTTTTGACAATGTAGATTGAGGATCTACAAAAATCTAGAAATTTTCCCATAGTGGGAATCATACACCACTTCTAGTATATCATTCTCATTCCATTTTTTTAGGAATTCAAAGTCCAAGACTATGCTCCAATATCAACTCTTCCTCCACAAACTAATTTTCAGATCTAAACCTATAAAAAAACTTGCAAAATAGAATATAGAGTTAATTTTCTTATGGGGGGTTTTCCTTGGTCAAACCCCTAGTTTGGTAATTAAACCTTGATAGAAACAATGAATCTTGAATGAAAATGTGAATATAAACCATAATATTAAGTGTGTCTAAGATTAGGAAAAAAAAAAGAAATGCAACCCTATTCTATTGTGCTAGAATGAGATGCAAGAAAGATGTAAGACCCCGTTTCACAAGTAATTAATGCTAAACATAATTTGTGACATGAATTTCTTAAATTTATGATTAGATATATGGTGAATGATAAATAAGGTGATATTTTAGTAAAATCCTTGTAATTTCATTTTGACATTACGTTCTATTGTCACTACCTTGAAGGTGGAATACACTAGTATACTATGGAATGTAGATTGAAATTTAAATGGATTATTATATGGTTAAAGTTTAGAATATTCACCTAATAGATTAATGTGATATAAAATGTTACTTATGATCATGTTGGTAATGTGCAGGAAGGTAACGGTGTTAGCATGAGAAGGGAGGACCATCGAGAGAAAATCAAAAGACATCTTCTTGAGGATTTCATGTTAATATGTTGATCAATTAAGAGGAATCAAATATGCAAATAGGAGGATAGATAAATGTTGGATCCAAATCAAATACATCTTTGGGAAGTTCTAAGTGTAGCCCTATTTGACTTGGAAGGGTTGAGGTTTTATTTTTGGTTGGGTGATTGAGTAGAACCTAATTGTAGGACTTGTCATGTGAGTTTGGTTGGGGTTGGAACCCTTGGTCAGGGTCAAAATTTTGTTGGATACTTTTGTGGGTTTTAAAAAGGGATTATTGAGTCAATTTTCTTGTTTTTTGAACAAGAATAGACCCTTAGGACCTATACCTATGGGTTTGGAACCTTCTTGACATGTGAACTTGTCCTTGGAGTGTGAAAAGACCCCTCAGAAGTCCACATTCATGAATGTGACGAATTCAAAAGTGTTGGGGCTTGGGAAGTGTGACTTGTAGCTCTCAACTTCCCACTCCCCAAAAGTTCTTGGAATTGGCACAAGACTCACACATGTGTGAGCACTTGTGGGAAAGAGTGCAGGTCTGGAAGATTCCTATATACCTCAAGAAGATGGGAGATTTGGGAATGGCCCACTTCTCCTCTTGGAGAACTCTAATGGAGATGGTAGACAGTGAACATGATGGTTTGGCTTGGAGAAGCAAGGATAGTAGAAAGAGATTAAGTCCCTCATTGAAGCAGAAAAGATAAGTCCTCTATTTTCATTCTCTTTTGTTATTGTTGTTAGAAAGTGACATGGTTGCATAGTTCATTGTAGAATATGTTAACCGGGGGAACTCGTAAGCATGTAATTTGGTGGTGTGCTATTCTTATTCTATGTAAATGTTGAATAAACTCCATATATCATCTTGGGGCTAAAATATTGTCTTGCTCGATGGTATGGCTAGAGCCCCTATGGCTTCATGATGCCATTACGGTAGGGAGGAGAGAAAGTTTGTTCTATTTGTATGTGACTCTTTATATTCTTAAATATCTTTGTAATATTAAAAGTTAAATTCTTGATTTCAAAAAAAAAAAGAACATGGAAAATGAGTAAGGTCGTTCCATGAACACGCAGATGATTAGTTTCCACATACTATTGCATTAGAGAAAATATCATTTGTTGACATGTTATTCCATTCATTTTATGTATCATTTGTGATAGGGTAAGAAAATAATAGATGCACCCTACAAGCTTGTATTAAGAGAAAAAAAAAATTGTAGATAAAAAGAAGCTTTCTTTTGGTGGCTAATAGCTATGTAGATGAATGTAAATGCATTATCTTTTGTAATGGATAGGCATGTATTGTGTACATTTAAAATATAAGGTAGGGGTGAGGACCCAACATATTAGGTCAACTAAGCTAGACTAATTTGTTATTTCAAAAATGGAGGTACTTATTCAAACAACACTAATAAAATGGTTGGTTTCAAGAGAGTGAGGTCCCTGCCTAAAGAGGTTTTGATTTTTTTTTTCCCCTCTACAAAATAATATATGGAGAAATTTAGGAGCTCAACACATACTTATGTGCATGTTCGTATATCCGTATATATGTATTCATATTTACAGGAAAATAATGTTTATATGTTATAAATATACATTTTAAACATATATAATTTCAGTCGGTATATATTTCAGATACATCTAGAACATAATGTAACATTCTATTTTTTTTTAAATATTACATATTGATTTTTTTTATATGTTCCATATCTATTTTATTATTAAGAAAATTAAATAAATAAGTGAAAATAACAATAATAAAGATTAAACAGAAAGAAAGGTGAGAGGGGCTCAGACCCATCACTGGAAGTAGCAGCACATGGAGGAGGTCGCAACCCCTGTAAGGGAACAAACCCATTTAGGGAGCCACTACTCAATATCGCACCTACTATTTTCTTTGCATTGTGGAAAAAAAATAAATAAATAAAAATAAATAAATAGATAAATGCTAATACCTACTTATGGGGCCAACAAAATATAATCTTGCTTCAGAAGAAACAGATAAGGAAATGAAGTAATAAATGCGCATGATATTGAAACATAATGGTTTCCATGCGCAGCGAATGGTAGAAGGAAACTAAGGGCGAATGTAGTTATTAGATGTAATGTAAATCTGTGGTCTCAACAAACCAGACGAGAAAAGAAACTTGGATGAGAAATACATCCTGAACGAGGTGCTCCAATATAGTTTTACCAAAACCTGCAGAGGAAAGCTACCTATCCAAGTGTAAATATTCAAACATAAATATTTTGAACTTACAGATGCCAAGGTCCAAATATCAGCCTAAGTATCAAGGTAGGTGCAATCTACAAAGAAAAATAAAAGAAATGGGGAAACAAGAAAGATCTGTAGTCATCTTGGCCACTAGGAGTTGCGCACCTTGCCTTTCCTCTCTCAGAACGAGTATTCATTGCAAGCTCATGTTAACAGCTATCAACATAACTAAATAAGGGAGTTGGTGAAGATAATGTTTACAAACCAAATGAGGTAGTGGGATCAGCTGTAGCTGCAGCCATACCGAAGATATTAATGTTGACCAAACTGTTTTATGAAATAGGCATATTCATTTGATGGCTCTTGTTGAATGGTGAATCGAGCCAATCTAGTGCCAGTTGTATTAACGTGGTAGATGGGCTCTCTTTGAATCCTGTAAGTACGTATAAGCTAGGTCTCAGCTAAATTTTATATTTCACGTGTTGCACTAGTACCATCATATGTGCTATAAGTCATTACATCTCACTGGTCACTGCCAGAAATCATGAGATGATAGCCTTTGTTAACCCATCTTTTGGGTCACGGTGGTTAGCCAATCTTCACCAATGGAGGCCCGATCTAGTGTCACGTCTTATCATAATCTGTCTTTAATTGGGAATGGTAGGTTCATACTTAATATTCATGCTTCTCTAGATGACACCTTCATTAAGTGACGTGACGTTTCACAAGGCAATAACGGCTATCCTGTATCTATATCACTGCAAGGCAATTATACGAATCTTAGTCTTCCATTAGTCTGTCACTTTTCCAGCGGTTGGTGGTCATGATATTTATGATTCCTCATAGCTGTTGATATCCGCGCCTCCAAATCCTTCCTCTCCGGTATCATCTTCCACTTCCATAACTTGGCGAGTGTAGCTAGAAAGAAAGGTTTCGTCGGAGTTTTAGAGTATGATTATTTAAATGAAACTATAGCCAAGATCCTAATAATGAACACTTCTAGCATAATTAATAAAGCTCTTTGTTAGCTAGCTGCATATAAATTTTTGGACCATCTAATTTTCTTTGCCTAATCGATGTAGGGACTAGCATATTATAAGGTTGTGCATGAAGTTGAAAAGCAGCGAAAAATTGCCTATCTTGGTTGCTCAACTACAATTAATAATGATCACATTGTAATTATTGGCGTTATGCTCAGCAAACTTTGCTGAGTCTAGAGAATGTGAAGATACGTGGTTTGGATGAGCTTCAACAGTCTTAGGAAGAATAGTACTTTCATCAGTATATTCCATAGAACAATCAATAGTGTGTTTAAGTTTGCAGATTTAATGATTGCTACTGCAGCACTTATATTTGGAAAATAATATTTCTCAATGGCCTAATAGTTTTAATACTATGGAAATAGGCTTGTTTACATACAAAGTAAAACAAATAAAATAAAATAGATGATACTATATGTGAGTTGACTAAATACACCATTATTCCCCTTGATGAGGATTGGTCTACTATAAGAACCAAATTTTGAAATAAATGATCGTAATGTTATTTGAGTTTTAGTGTTAGTTGTATAATGTTAATAATGTCATTATTCAATATTATTATTTCAAAAAGAAAAGGAAAGAGAGGTTATATTGACCTAAGATTAAATAATAATATATTATTCGGTTAATAGTACTAATGTTATATAATTTGATGGATGTTAAGTCAAGATTCAATGTTAGAACTATATTGCTTGGTTAGTTGCTAGGATATTAGCAAGGTAGACTTGAGAACAACTATAAATAATGTTTTTGGCATTTAAAGACCCATATACATCATAGGTATTGCCCGTCCAAGATCATCTATTGGTTCTTTTTTTTTGTATTGTTGAAAAAGAAAAGTCATTGGCAATTAAATGACATCACAACCTTTTTCTAGTGTTCAAGTTATTAATTGATAACAACTTGTTCATTTTCGAGTCATGAATAAATGATGGTTAAATAACTATAGTATTCTTGGTGGAATTAACATGGCTAGTGCCCTCGTTAATGGTTACTATAGAATGAATACCAATCACATTGTCTCATTTAAGCCAATAGTGAATGTTACTACTAATTCTAATCTTAATATGGGTATAACGGATAATGAAAATATTAAAAAAAGGGACAATAAAGACAATCTAACATTAGCATTAATATTGTACTAGATCTAATATGTGAGTTATGTAATGCCCCGCCGTGCGAACCCCAAAGGACAAATACATAATAATTACAACACAATTTTTTTTTTTTAAATTAACTAAACATAACATACATGCAATACACATTAAGTCATGACATGAATTTCATTTAAACATATTTACTAACACATACATCCCTTGGGGTACACGAGGGGTCATTACGAGACTGAGATCCAAAGAATAAAATCCATAACAAGATAAACATTAACAAATAGAACACATACATGATAAAGCAAAGATAAGAAACCATCTGAGTAAATACAACATATACATAATTAAATCAACACAATAATAACTACCATGGCCAACATCCACATTGGGTTTAACATTACATTACAGTACAATGTTTAAGGAGTACGATGATACAAAAGTGTTTCCAAACCATGAACGGAAACTATACAACAAGAATCATGATACAAATGAATAGATGAAAACTGGCTCCATGACGAATACAACTCTGCAGTCGCTGCAATAGCACCAATCCGCACCTCTCGATCCTCGACTGGGGACCCAATGGGGTGCTTAGCATGTTCCACCTGACCATGTGAGTCTGAAGACCCAACCCCTGTGCTAGGAGCTGACAAGAAGAGCCCTCAACCAAGAACATCCCAACACGGAATCCCAAGACTCACAACATACAAAAGTATCATAAAACTCAAGAATTGCAACAACATCCAATAGTCAACATAATAAATTAAAATCACAACTCCCATCATGTAAATCAAAGCAATGATCAATAAATAAGTAATCAAAGGATGATCATGAAACAATTCCAACCAAACTGAATTAACAAACATAATACAATCTCAAATTGCAATAAAACAATATAATAACATCATAACACAGTACCATAAAAATACAAGATCGTAAATCAAATATAAATGAGATCATACAAGACCACAAAGTACACCAAAGATTTATCAAGGCAAAAATCATTAATCAAGATAAATCCAAATATCAACAATCTATACCAACTCCCACAACCTACTTCTAGAGGAACACAATAAAGTAAAACACATGGGCAACTAGGGGAGAGTGTCATCACATAGCCTACATGGGTTCTCCTGGCCCTTCCTCCAAATTGAGGCGTCCGCCCCCATCTATGGATCTCCTGGCCCTTCCTCCTACCTGAGGCGCCGACACCATAGGGTAGCTCATGCGGAACCGTAGACCTCTCGTGAGGACGAGGTCACGACCTTGCCAACCACGGCCTTCTCATCCTTCCATTAGTCTGCGGAAGCACTAATGAAGACGAGGCATCCATTTTTTTTAAATCTTATAATGATATTACTACTCAACCCTCCTAAGTTAATTAATAGGTTTTCACTTGATTACCAACTCACTCGTGGGTTCTCCTGTGCTCTTCCCCTTGCTGGGCGCCGACCCCCATGAGGAGCCACTCTCCCTAGAGACCCAACAACATAAAACCAAGAAACCAAGGGTTGTACAACATAACAAGAATATTAGATCACAACTGAGAAACATGCGAGGCATTACCCATCTCGCAATAAATACATAAACAAAGTCTCAACAATTCTCGTACAACCCTTTTAAAATCATGAAACCAAAACACTTGCCACATCAAGGGCACAATAAGAGAGAACATCAACTGAAAAACATCTCAAGCCTCTAGAAGACTCTCAAAAAATTTACACTAGGGTTTCCCCATCAAGAACTGACAACAATAATTGCAAAGCCACAAGAATTATTTCAATTCAAAAATAATGAGGGAATATATCAAAATAAGATCAACATCAATCATGACAATGATAACATTAACCGATTTACCACTTAGGGTAAAGAACCAAAGAAAACATATGGGTTCCCAACGAATAGCAACATAAATTAAATGAGAGAAATCAACTCACGAGAAGTCACATCGAAAGGATCTATCAAAAACAATCCATACAACCACACATTCAAATACAAGGTAACCATACATCCAATAAGAAGTAACTTGAAACAATCCTAAAAGGACATTATTTTAAAGATCAATCATTTCAAACCTTTACAATATCGTGAAGTGAAGATATAATCTGATGTTTTTAAGCCATAAGACACTAATCACAAATCAACAATGGTGTCACCTCAAATAGGGAAATTCAAAAGAGAAAATCAACCTTTAATACAACAAAATCACTTAACAAAACCTAAAGCCACCAACTAGGTATTCCAGGGGAGACCTCAATTTTCTCCTCACAAGAATCCCTTAGATTGGTACAAAATTACATTCAACAATATGACAATGACAACAATTATCTAATCATATTCTCAATCAAAAGATACCAACCTACTCAACAACCAAAACAATTACAATTTCAAGATTCTAAATAACCGTCCATATAAGAACCTCATTTAATAGAAACTCAAATTGTCATAAAGATATCCACTAACTAACAATCCAAAAGAAATAATTAAGAATGAAAACTCAATTCAAAGAACAATTTGTTTAATTGACTTAAGTTTAGAAAACTACCATAATTAGGTCAAAAATACTTAACCATGGTAAAAGATATACAACTATATTATTTAAGAGTTCAGTACAAATGCGATACAACATTTAGAATTATAAGGAATTCAACAACCTATACATTTCTACTCTATTTTATCTATTAAATAAATTCTTCTTTGACTACATATAAATTAAAAATCAATTTTCTTTTATTTCTACTAATTCTAAAATCCATTAACTACATCCTTAATTAAATACTAGTACGCACTAAATATTTCTCATAATTTCAGAAACAAGCATTCATATATATAACACCAACTTGAGTTCCCAATCATTTAATTTAAAACTTCAAAGTATTATTATTCCCTTAATTCTACAATTCCATTATAAGGGAGTATTATGAATTCAATATTATAGAAAATGCATGTTTTTATTAATTCATATTCGTTTTTCGTTATTCTAAGAGAAACTAAATGAAAGAAACAAGTGCAACTAAATTGACATCTCAAATTATAATAATATGTGTTTATACATTCTAAAATATAACTAATGCAGTTAATTAATTAAAAGCCCCATCCTACAAGAGCCATAACTCAACTATACAAATACTTCACTAAATACCTTGCTTCGATATTGTATCACTATAATGAGGGTATAATTACATTCCTATTCAAACACCACCAAGGAGACTAACTTATGATAATGCAACAACTATGGAGAGTCTCTGATTTATCAAAGGATAGTAAACTCTAATTTATTTATTGATAAGTTCTTCTAATTTTGGATCCACATTCCTATTCTAATTTGAACAAAAACTAAGACAAGTTGACAACAAAATTAGAGAGCTTAATTAAACCTTTAAACTTCCTATTATGTTTAGGTATGCAGCCGAGACAGGCTAATAATGAAATCAGAGAGCTTATTTAATTTTCTACAACTATGAAGTCTAAAATTTGTAGCTATGACGAGTTGCCAATGATTTCAGGGAGATTATTTAATTCTGAACACGATCCAAAGTCTAAACACTGCAGCTGTGATAGGTTGCCAACGGTATCAGGAAGATTATATAAATTTAGATTACCAGACTATGCGAAAGAGCTCAACTAAACACTGTATCCAATAACATCGATTTCACTCAGCTTCGACTAAATGGAGGTAATTGGCAAACGCTTGAAACATTGCACAGACCAAGAGAATTGAATAATATGCTCATTGGTCCCCAATTTCTTCACTTGAACAATCTACTCACTGACGGCATCAGAGAAGACACACCAGCCAAGCTTCCACCAAGTTTGAGACGGTTACGGTTGCAAAAAACATGAGGAACCATTTTCCCTCGGTCTTATGGCTAACATTTGGGATTTTGAGAAGTAAAAATCAGAGAGTTTATTTAAATCTATACCCCCTACCATGTGCAAGAGAGTCGCTGGAACAGGTTGAACAATGAACCCAGAGAGACTATTTAATTTACTGCACCTTTGCAAGTCTAAACATTGCAGCTGTGGTGGTATGCCAATGGTTTCAGGGAGGCTATTTAATTCTGTACCATGCCTCAACTCTAAACGTTGAAACTGTGAGAGGTTTCCCAGTATATTAGAAAGTGAACATTGGAATATGGAAATGTTGCCATCTAATTGGGTTATTTAACATATTTTTACGGGCTGCAACTGTTATAGATTGACAGAAAAAGATAACCAGAAATGAAGGAGGGGCATCCATCGAAGTATAACAGCAACATTATGAAGTTTCATGTGCCCAAGAGAAATATAAGATAAAAAGGAAGCATAGGTAAGGCACACCAAACAAAAACTAAGGGTTGATGTTGGACGCCAAAAATAAATGGCTATAAGCAACTACCAACTGCCATACACTCATACCCATCGAAGTACAAGCAAACACAGTAAAATTATAATTGATCATTGAGTGCGTAGGAAGACATGCATTTGAAATGCAAAGACATGGCAGGACATGCGAATCTGTTGACAGAGTGTCGCTACACGAGATATGCATAAATTAGATGTTACAGAAACTCATTAATGACAATTCAATGAGACACAATTTTGACGATGTGCAGAAGTTTATAAATACAATTACAAATCTTTCCTAAGAAATGTTGGCATATTAAACGTACGCAGAAGAAACAATGTCTAGGAACTGTTAGCCCCTAATGATCATACCAATCAACAAAGTTTACCGGCAGAATGAAACGATACCCTATCAAGCATATTTTGCTTTAAAGGAGACAAACCCAACCAATCTCTCTACAGTTGCTTATTCAGACTTTTTACAAAATAAAGAGCAAAGAAAATCATAACAAAATATTGAGGGTTTATAGCTACTAGATTCTTGAGTGTGAGACAAGCTATTATTACGAAATAAAAGTAATGCTTACTGGTTCAAATTTTCTTACAGACATGAGGTGAGAATGCTCATCAAGCAGAGTGTCCTCCTCCTTCGTTCTTCCCCCTTGTTTTCTTTCTTCATTAGTTACCCCCCCCCCCCCGAACCAACCCTTCCATATGCTAAATATAGCTATTATTTATCTTTCATATTCTACAATTCTCTTCGACTTCCAACACATTTCAGCTTCCTATCTCCTTGACCATTCAAATTCCTTATTATAATGATTATCTAATAAATTATTAATTATTATCGAATTTCCTTAAAGAATACTTTTACAAAACATATAGTTTATTTATTTATTAATAACTCTTTACTTATTATTTAATAAAACTAATTTATTTAATTTAATTGATTATTACTTTAATTTCTAATCTTTGCAAATCACTTATGATTTAAATTTATTATTTAAACATAATTATCGGTATAGTATATTTTCCACACAATCAAATAACATAGGAATTAATGAAGCACACACAGAAACTCACACACAAGACCAAAACAACTGTCACGTGGGGGGGGGGGGCATTACATCCTCCCCCCCTTAGACATCTACTTACTCCTGGAAGTCGAGCCCAAGCACAAACATGATAACACAACATTCTCAATGATCATAAGCACATCAGCACCATAAATTAAAACATCAATTAAATGTCATCAAGTAAGCAATGAAAATTAAACAACCCAAAATAAGGAAATGATACCAAAATGAAAGTGGTGACAGGGTTGCAACCCGACCAATTTTTCAAACACTAAAATAGATGACGAACTAGGTTGGGGAAACTTTCTTGTCAGCCCCTATGTTCAACGTTAAGCCCATTGGGTGTATATAATGCTCACCCTGTCCTGACAATGCAGGTGGAATCGAGACTTAATCCCTGCAATCCTGCATGCAAACAAACGTTGTGCACAGAACATATATATCACAATTACATCGTGAGAGGAACTCTCAGCGTAGTGGGGCACTCACAAGCGAGTGATACCACACTGTCCCTCCCACCAAACCACACCTAGTAATCAAAACAATCCTAGTAACTCATAAACAATTTTCTTCTAATTAGTTAGAAAATACTCATATAAGGATACTAACCACAATTCTAATTCCTATACTTTACCAAAATTAATTACTACTTGACATTATGAGTATCTATACTTGCATATTACCTTACCTTCGTCACTATGCTTTCTGAAGCCAATTTCCTGTAAATCAAAGGCTATCATAGAACATTGCACATTAGTACCAATAATTCAAGTTGCATTTTAACCTCAAGATACTATATACTGCTAAAAATCATAGAATAATTCTCCACAAAACCATACATTTTCGTTAAAACTCATAATTTTCACACAAAGAACTCCACTTTAACCATAATTCTCACATTAATTTCAATAAAAAGGGTAAAATTTTACACCTCAAATTTAAGAAAACATAATTCATCACTCAAGGACAACAAAATTGCAATTTCTACGCACACCAGACATAAAGCACATCACCAAGAAACACAACACACAAAACTCAGGGGTCCATAGAGCATCCCTGACAGGAAGGATATCGGTGCATTACGCACTACACCGAGGGTCCTATCATTTCCCATCAGTTTCCTGCACCATCGAACCGACACTAGAAAACAAAAGAAACTCAGGTCCACAACAATGACAACAAAAAAGTGGAACTCAAGACTCACGGGTCTAAGCGCAAGGTTACATAGTGAGCACACATAGGGCCAATGTATGAACCTTGGCTCTGATACCAATGTTGTAATGCCCCGCCGTGCGAACCCCAAAGGACAAATACATAATAATTACAACACAATTTTTTTTTTTAAATTACCTAAACATAACATACATGCAATACACATTAAGTCATGACATGAATTTCATTTAAACAGACTTACTAACACATACATCCCTTGGGGTACACGAGGGGTCATTACGAGACTGAGATCCAAAGAATAAAATCCAAAGATATAATCCATAACAAGATAAACATTAACAAATAGAACACATACATGATAAAGCAAAGATAAGAAACCATCTGAGTAAATACAACATATACATAATTAACTCAACACAATAATAACTGCCATGGCCAACATCCACATTGGGTTTAACATTACATTACAGTACAATGTTTAAGGAGTACGATGATACAAAAGTGTTTCCAAACCATGAACGGAAACTATACAACAAGAATCATGATACAAATGAATAGATGAAAACTGGCTCCATGACGAATACAACTCTGCAGTCGCTGCAATAGCACCAATCCGCACCTCTCGATCCTCGACTGGGGACCCAATGGGGTGCTTAGCACGTTCCACCTGACCATGTGAGTCTAAAGACCCACCCCCCATGCTAGGAGCTGACAAGAAGAGCCCTCCACCAAGAACATCCCAACACGGAATCCCAAGACTCACAACATACAAAAGTATCATAAAGCTCAACAATTGCAACAACATCCAATAGTCAACATAATAAATTAAAATCACAACTCCCATCATGTAAATCAAAGCAATGATCAATAAATAAGTAATCAAAGGATGATCATGAAACAATTCCAACCAAACTGAATTAACAAACATAATACAATCTCAAATTGCAATAAAACAATATAATAACATCATAACACAGTACCATAAAAATACAAGATCGTAAATCAAATATAAATGAGATCATACAAGACCACAAAGTACACCAAAGATTTATCAAGGCAAAAATCATTAATCAAGATAAATCCAAATATCAACAATCTATACCAACTCCCACAACCTACTTCTAGAGGAACACAATAAAGTAAAACACATGGGCAACTAGGGGAGAGTGTCATCACATAGCCTACATGGGTTCTCCTGGCCCTTCCTCCAAACAGAGGCGTCCGCCCCCATCTATGGATCTCCTGGCCCTTCCTCCTACCTGAGGCGCCGACACCATAGGGTAGCTCATGCGGAACCGTAGACCTCTCGTGAGGACGAGGTCACGACCTTGCCAACCACGGCCTTCTCATCCTTCCATTAGTCTGCGGAAGCACTAATGAAGACGAGGCATCCATTTTTTTTAAATCTTATAATGATATTACTACTCAACCCTCCTAAGTTAATTAATAGGTTTTCACTTGATTACCAACTCACTCGTGGGTTCTCCTGTGCTCTTCCCCTTACGCTGGGCGCCGACCCCCATGAGGAGCCACTCTCCCTAGAGACCCAACAACATAAAAACCAAGAAACCAAGGGTTGTACAACATAACAAGAATATTAGATCACAACTGAGAAACATGCGAGGCATTACCCATCTCGCAATAAATACATAAACAAAGTCTCAACAATTCTCGTACAACCCTTTTAAAATCATGAAACCAAAACACTTGCCACATCAAGGGCACAATAAGAGAGAACATCAACTGACAAACATCTCAAGCCTCTGGAAGACTCTCAAAAAGTTTACACTAGGGTTTCCCCATCAAGAACTGACAACAATAATTGCAAAGCCACAAGAATTATTTCAATTCAAAAATAATGAGGGAATATATCAAAATAAGATCAACATCAATCATGACAATGATAACATTAACCGATTTACCACTTAGGGTAAAGAACCAAAGAAAACATATGGGTTCCCGACGAATAGCAACATAAATTAAATGAGAGAAATCAACTCACGAGAAGTCACATCGAAAGGATCTATCAAAAACAATCCATACAACCACACATTCAAATACAAGGTAACCATACATCCAATAAGAAGTAACTTGAAACAATCCTAAAAGGACATTATTTTAAAGATCAATCATTTCAAACCTTTACAATTCATGAAGTGAAGATATAATCTGATGTTTTTAAGCCATAAGACACTAATCACAAATCAACAATGGTGTCACATCAAATAGGGAAATTCAAAAGAGAAAATCAACCTTTAATACAACAAAATCACTTAACAAAACCTAAAGCCACCAACTAGGTATTCTAGGGGAGACCTCAATTTTCTCCTCACAAGAATCCCTTAGATTGGTACAAAATTACATTCAACAATATGACAATGACAACAATTATCTAATCATATTCTCAATCAAAAGATACCAACCTACTCAACAACCAAAACAATTACAATTTCAAGATTCTAAATAACCGTCCATATAAGAACCTCATTTAATAGAAACTCAAATTGTCATAAAGATATCCACTAACTAACAATCCAAAAGAAATAATTAAGAATGAAAACTCAATTCAAAGAACAATTTGTTTAATTGACTTAAGTTTAGAAAACTACCATAATTAGGTCAAAAATACTTAACCATGGTAAAAGATATACAACTATATTATTTAAGAGTTCAGTACAAATGCGATACAACATTTAGAATTATAAGGAATTCAACAACCTATACATTTCTACTCTATTTTATCTATTAAATAAATTCTTCTTTGACTACATATAAATTAAAAATCAATTTTCTTTTATTTCTACTAATTCTAAAATCCATTAACTACATCCTTAATTAAATACTAGTACGCACTAAATATTTCTCATAATTTCAGAAACAAGCATTCATATATATAACACCAACTTGAGTTCCCAATCATTTAATTTAAAACTTCAAAGTATTATTATTCCCTTAATTCTACAATTCCATTATAAGGGAGTATTATGAATTCAATATTCTAGAAAATTCATGTTTTTATTAATTCATATTCGTTTTCCGTTATTCTAAGAGAAACTAAATGAAAGCAACAAGTGCAACTAAATTGACATCTCAAATTATAATAATATGTGTTTATACATTCTAAAATATAACTAATGCAGTTAATTAATTAAAAGCCCCATCCTACAAGAGCCATAACTCAACTATACAAATACTTCACTAAATACCTTGCTTCGATATTGTATCACTATAATGAGGGTATAATTACATACCTATTCAAACACCGCCAAGGAGACTAACTTATGATAATGCAACAACTATGGAGAGTCTCTGATTTATCAAAGGAGAGTAAACTCTAATTTATTTATTGATAAGTTCTTCTAATTTTGGATCCACATTCCTATTCTAATTTGAACAAAAACTAAGACAAGTTGACAACAAAATCAGAGAGCTTAATTAAACCTTTAAACTTCCTATTATGTTCAGGTATGCAGCTGAGACAGGCTAATAATGAAATCAGAGAGCTTATTTAATTTTCTACAACTATGAAGTCTAAAATTTGTAGCTATGACGAGTTGCCAATGATTTCAGGGAGATTATTTAATTCTGAACACGATCCAAAGTCTAAACAATGCAGCTGTGATAGGTTGCCAACGGTATCAGGAAGATTATATAAATTTAGATTACCAGACTATGCGAAAGAGCTCAACTAAACACTGTATCCAATAACATCGATTTCACTCAGCTTTGACTGAACGGAGGTAATTGGCAAAGGCTTGAAACATTGCGCAGACCAAGAGAATTGAATAATCTGCTCATTGGTCCCCAATTTCTTCACTTGAACAATTTGCTCACTGACGACATCAGAGAAGACACACGAGCCAAGCTTCCACCAAGTTTGAGACGGTTACGGTTGCAAAAAATGTGAGGAACCATTTTCCCTCGGTCTTATGGCTAACATTTGGGATTTTGAGAAGTAAAAATCAAAGAGTTTATTTAAATCTATACCCCCTACCATGTGCAAGAGAGTCACTGGAACAGGTTGAACAATGAACCCAGAGAGACTATTTAATTTACTGCACCTTTGCAAGTCTAAACATTGCAGCTGTGGTGGTATGCCAATGGTTTCAGGGAGGCTATTTAATTATGTACCACGCCTCAACTCTAAACGCTGAAACTGTGACAGGTTGCCCAGTATATTAGAAAGTGAACATTGGAATATGGAAATGTCGCCATCTAATTGGGTTATTTAACATATTTTTACGGGCTGCAACTGTTATAGATTGACAGAAAAAGATAACCAGAAATGAAGGAGGGGCATCCATCGAAGTATAACAGCAACATTATGAAGTTTCATGTGCCCAAGAGAAATATAAGATAAAAAGGAAGCATAGGTAAGGCACACCAAACAGAAACTAAGGGTTGACGTTGGACGCCAAAAATAAATGGCTATAAGCAACTACCAACTGCCATACACTCATACCCATCGAAGTACAAGCAAACACAGTAAAATTATAATTGATCATTGAGTGCGCAGGAAGACATGCATTTGAAATGCAAAGACATGGCAGGACATGCGAATCTGTTGACAGAGTGCCGCCACACGAGATATGCATAAATTAGATTTTACAGAAACTCATTAATGACAATTCAATGAGACACAATTTTGACGATGTGCAGAAGTTTATAAATATAATTACAAATATTTCCTAAGAAATGTTGGCATATTAAACGTACGCAAAAGAAACAATGTCTAGGAACTGTTAGCCCCCAATGATCATACCAATCAACAAAGTTTACCGGCAGAATGAAACGATACCCTATCAAGCATATTTTGCTTTAAAGGAGACAAACCCAACCAATCTCTCTACAGTTGCTTATTCAGACTTTTTACAAAATAAAGAGCAAAGAAAATCATAACAAAATATTGAGGGTTTATAGCTACTAGATTCTTGAGTGTGAGACAAGCTATTATTACGAAATAAAAGTAATGCTTACTGGTTCAAATTTGCTTACAGACATGAGGCGAGAATGCTCATCAAGCAGAGTGTCCTCCTCCTTCGTTCTTCCCCCTTGTTTTCTTTCTTCATTAGTTACCCCCCCCCCTCCCCCAAACCAACCCTTCCATATGCTAAATATAGCTATTATTTATCTTTCATATTCTACAATTCTCTTCGACTTCCAACACATTTCAGCTTCCTATCTCCTTGACCATTCAAATTCCTTATTATAATGATTATCTAATAAATTATTAATTATTATCGAATTTCCTTAAAGAATACTTTTACAAAACATATAGTTTATTTATTTATTAATAACTCTTTACTTATTATTTAATAAAACTAATTTATTTAATTTAATTGATTATTACTTTAATTTCTAATCTTTGCAAATCACTTATGATTTAAATTTATTATTTAAACATAATTACTAGCATAGTATATTTTCCACACAATCAAATAACATAGGAATTAATGAAGCACACACAGAAACTCACACACAAGACCAAAACAACTGTCATGTGGGGGGGGCATTACAAGTTACGTGTGTAGTGTAAAGGATCATAATTGTTGCGACCTTGGTAATAATACATTTTAGAAGGAATAATAATAATGCATTGTATGATTAATCGGGAATGGTAAATCAATCATCATTTCGGACCTATTGGGAGACAACATTAACATAGCTTATTTAAATAGTAGCGATTGCTTTCATGTCAACAACACTGATATCTTCTAGAGCATTCTTTCCCTTAAAAGTTCCTTTCATAAGTAAAAGCTAACATTACTAAATTTGGTCATAAAGAGTTATGTCTTCCTTTCAAGTAGAGTTAAACTTTAGTGGTTAGTTTATGTTGCGAAGACAAGATCTGTAAGTTCTGTCGAGAGCATTGGCCCCATTATAGGTGGGAATGGAAATTCTAGTGTAAATTAGTTTCGTAGAACATACACAAAAAAAAAAATAGTTGCGTTTTCTGACAAAAAAAATATGGGCATGACAAAAGCATAGATATAAATGACCCACTTTGAGAGATCCCTAATCACCCAAATGAGCCCTACTAATGTTTGTACCTTCCTTAGGCTAAATGTAGGATGATAATGGAGGATGGAATCACTTAGGAAACAAGTTATTAGGCTTGGCTTGATGGCTAGTTGCATCTCTGCAACCTAGAATTCATCATGATTCACCATAGAAAACCATAATAAACCCTTGATAATGCTAGATCTTGGATGAAAGTGAGCTTGAATACTTGAAAAAACACAATAATTCTACTCCAAGGCTTCAAATTTTTTGATTACTTGTTCTTGAATGCTCTTGTGAAGAATGATTGAATCCTTGTGGATGATTAGATCGTGAAATTTCTCTTTGAGAATTATTGCTAGATTAAAAAAGACTTTAGAAGCTTGTTTATATAGGAATTACACCTAATTTACCATTATTTAGATGTCAAAATTTGAATTAAAAACTTGAATTTCCCACTCAAACCCTAAAAAGCTCCCAAATGGGACTCATACGCCACTTCAAGCGTATGGGTCCCACCTAGGGGGACTCATATGTAGAAGTGACGTATGAGTCCCACCCTAGTTTTTTGGGGGTGGTTGTTATAATTTTGAATGCTTTTGTGGATTTTGTCAAGATTTTGGTCAAAATAAGCCTCAAGATCTGAAATAAAGGGTCTTAGGAGCCTATTAATGATGAATTAAAGGGTAATTAATGCAAGGGTACTAAAATAGATCCAAATTAAATGAGAAATTGCAATATCACCAAGAAGGAAGTACAATTTTTGTCATTACACAAACAATGAAACCATCATAAATCAAAATTTTTAAACCATTTAATCCTTTCAAAAACAAGTTTCCACCATAAACAAAAATAAAAATGGAAACCTACATACTATGTTAAAAGCAATCCTTTATCCTTGGAGATATTCAGAATGTTGATACCATAAGGTCTAGAGATTCCTAGATTTGAGAAATATTGTGGGAAAGGAGATCCTTCTAGCCATGTTTCTTCCTATACTATATTTTTTAGTGACTTTATCCTTGAGGATAATCTCTTGGCTAAGCTTTTCCCTAGGTCATTGAAAGATACTACCTTGGAGTGGTTCTCTTCATTACCAAACAACTCAATTCACTAATTTAATGAAATTTTTGAGGCCTTTATAAGCCATTTCCAAGTGTACATGTTTCCTAAGATGACCTTAACTAATTTGATGAGATGTAAGCAAAAAGAAGAGGAAAATATTACCGACTTTATTTCACATTACCAATCACTTTATTCCCAAATCAATGTAAATTTTCCTGACCCTCACATTCAAAAGATCATAGAAAAATTGAAAAGTAAGGTACACGATAATCTTACCATGATGAAATTCCCCTCCATTCACTTGTGTACTACCCTTCATGATTATCAAAACTTGGTTAGTAGTTGTGACACAAAATCCACCTCTAGCCATTCTAAGAATCTCGAATCCACAAATAAGAAAAATTATTAACTTTTTAGAAAATAAAATAAAGGATTCCTTCAACTTAACCTCCATCAACAAATAAATCAACATGTCAATAACCAAGTAGCTACTATAAAAGAAATGATAGCCTTTAACTATGGGGACCTAGAAAGGAAATTCACTCCCTTGCTCAATACCCTCCATAGAATAATCTTGCAACTGTTAGAACAAAAAATGATCACTTAGCCTCCCATTAAAACTGTCGATCCTAACAAACCATTATCCACAAAATATAGACCAAATTCTTGCTATCATTATCGCCAAAAAACTGAACATGATATTGAACATTGCAAGCATCTTAAGCATCTTGAACAAGACCTCATTAATGCTAGTCGACTTTTAGTTGGAGGTGTTAAAATGATCAAGGAAATAAGTCAATTTCTCCTACTAGCTAAAAATTTCAAATCTTTACCAATCCTATGCCTAATCATAATATTTAATTTTTCAAAGCCAAGGAAAATAAAAAGAATGATGTGATAAATGTTGAAACGGATGATGACACCAATGATACTATTCAACAAGATCTTACTGCTACTAATGAACAAGATCCTATGGATGATATGGTTGGATTGATCAAGGTTGCACATCGTAAGGGCCAAACTAAAAATCCTCTTGAGATTTATTTCTCCTCACAAGACATACTTAAACATGTACCTGATGGTCCTCTTTACATAGCTAGTCAAATCTATGATAAGCCCACTAATGGGATATTAATAGATCCCATCTATGGAGAGAATGTGATCACTAAAGAATTCTTACTTGTGCATGAGCTCTATCAAGAAATATACGACAAATCAAAAGCATGGATCAAAACGCATAATGGTTTTACTTTTCATATGATGGGATTGATCACCCTTCCTTTACAAATAGGAATTGGAACATTAAATGTCTCATTCTCCATCATCCCACAACCAAACCAATTTTGTGTGAAGATAGGCTATCCATGGCTTCACTCCATGAATGTTGTCCCTTTGGTTGTGCATAAATGCTTAAATTTTCCCTTTGAAAATGAAATTTTTACAATGCATCATAGTGACTTTAATCCCTTGTCCTCCCAAGGGAAATTTTCATTATATCTCTTTTGGCTCAAACCTATGGAACCTATTAAACCTGAAGAAGACTTCTTTTTAAAACCCTATCAAAATTTTAAAACAAAATGCATAGCAAAACTATCCCTTCAAAATATGCTTAAGCCCAGGATTGATCCCACTATACTTGATGAAACCATGATTGAACCTAAAGACCTTCCAAGTAACCAAGACCAAACTAAGATTGATCCTTTACCTATCTCCTATAAAATGCTAAGAGATAACGAAAAATAATCTTGTCACACATCATAGGATAATTTTTTTTTACAAATTTAAAGAGAAAGTGGTTAAAAACCTTCCATGGCTCCTTATGTTCCTCCCCTTAGGGAAGAAAAGAAACCTATGTTTGATAAACCCATTCCTCTAAAAATAACTTGAAAATTGAGCTAAAAGAAATAGACATGATGGAGAGCATAGGCATAGATGTCATACCCTTGCTCAAAGGTTAAATGAAGATAAAAAAAAAGAAAATGAAGATCCAAACTTGACTAGAGAAATGCATGATGAGCCTCTCCCTCCATTGAAAAAAAAAATTCCTATACCACAACCGCAACATGAGTTAAATCCTTCTTTGGAAATTATTATTTGACCTCCCATTGTGATTAACTTGGATGAAAATGATGAAGTTGATAGGATTGATGAAGAAGTGCATAATGAATTAAATACATTATTTTACTCCTATATGAGATTAAATGATGATTCTTCTAGGGAGAGTGTTGAACTTGGCAGTGACCTTAGTTCGACACTTGTTGTTATCCCTTTGGCTAGTTGTCTTCCTTTTGTATACAATGATCACAATTGGGATGTGGAAAATGTGCTATAGGTTGATTTGCATGGGCCTTACTAGTCTTTCCTTTGTTTTATTTTTCATGTTCTTTGTGTGATTTATTTTGCATAATGTAATCCCCCATGACATTCTATTTGATGCATCTATCTCTTTGTGACATTCTTCTATAAGTTGTAAAGTTTTTCCTTTATCTTTTCTTTGTCTTGTGTTTTCCTTTTGGGGATGATGAAAAGCATCGAGATATTCATGTCTCTTCCATGTTGAACCAAAAGGATTTTTTTTTCACTCTCTTTGTGCCATTCTTATAGTTCTATGAGTATTTGGGGAATGATGGTAGTTTTTAGCTCTCTAAAAAAATTGTAGAATGAACATACTGACCCCAAATCCATAGACCTCTCATGTTTTTGGAGTGTTATCTTGGGGGAAACCTCTCTTTATTTTCCATGATGTAACTTCATTTGGAAACATATGACTTGGAATAGGGTTCTCTAAGTTAGCTCTCATTTCTTTCTTATTGTTCAAATTGATCATTTTCTACTTTAAAGTAATTTCTCACTACATGGTGTTTAGAAATTTCTTTAAAGTGAGGGCATACATTGACATTATTTTTTTGAATTTCATGTTTCATTATGTAGTCTTCTTAATTCATGTGATGCATCTTTTTCCTTGTGGTGACATTGGGTGTGATGTCCCTCAAGACTGTGATATCACTTAGCATATTATATTCCTCTTAGTGGCTTGATGTGACACACTGCATCCCCTAAGTTGTGAATATTCTATTCTTTGATTGGTCCTCCCTTGGAAAGATTATCCCACAATAATGGGTTACACTTTTTGGCCAAACTTGACATTGAAATCAACATTTTCAGAGAAAACTTCACTTTCTGACACTTATAGTAGGTAAACTATTAGGAATTTGAAAATGATGTAAACTAGTGATTTGTGAGATTTTGTCTGTAGATTTTAAATGTATTTTTTATAAAAAAATTGAAATTAAATTGTAATTTTTTTGCGTCTCCCTTGATAACTAGTTTTTAATAGTAAACAACATTTTTAAAAAGTGGTGCGTACTTCGGATCACATAACTTTTTCTCTACAAAGGATAAAACTCTAATTATTTTGAATTTAGGTTGGTAACACAAGTATCTAGGGCCTTCATTTTTTTTCATAGAATTTTGTTGAATATTTTTCTTTTAATTAAGTTTTGAAGTCAAAACATTTATAATTTAGACATAGGTGCACTTCGGCACGCATAACTTTTTTGGTATGTATTGAAATTAATTTTTTCTTTTTTTGTTAGAACAAGGACATCAATACCTATTGGATATATATTTTTCAAATTTTTCCCTCAAATTTACTATTTTTCCACGATGATTTTTCATCGAACTTGACGTTCGGTGAAAAACCTATGTACAATAAAACTAGAAAATAAAATATAAAATAAAAACAAAATATATTAAATTTATAGTTGTTGGAAAGCATGTTTTGATCACTACAATCATCCAACTTGGTTTATAAAGTTGACTCCATTTGCACCTCCTTCCCAAGCTTCGATAGTCAAAAAAATGCATAAATTTTGAAATGGTGGAGGGGAAGGTGAAAAAAGGGGGTTCATTAGAAGGGGGGAGGGTTCATTAGAAGGGGGGGTTCATTAGAAGGGGGGTGGTTCATTCGAACCCCCTTCATTAGAAGGGGTAAACCATTTTAAATTTTTTGATGAGAATTTCTAATTATTCTTCGTTTAAAAACTTGTAACCCACTATTGTGGGTTTACATGCGCACAATTTTCCCTAAGCTAAGACCTTAGATGAACTAATCAAGACTCCTTTGAACATACGCTATACTATTTTGCATTTACAATAAATATTATATGGCCACCTTCCATAAAATACTTTTCTTTCCTATGGAGACATCTTGTTTATTCATGGGTGTTAGCATAAAAAAAAATTCTTGCCTCATGGATCATGTTGTTTGTGTTCCTTATCAAAGTTACCAGGAGGTGTAGCTTTGGTATGGTTAGCATATGGTAGCTGAAATTAGGCATGAATTTCCCATAGCCACTTGCTTGTGTGAGCACATATCAGCCATGTACGTGTGTGTCTCACCATTTTGGATACTCACCTAGTGGATAGCATGAATTCTTATTGCCTCAAAGTGAGCATGCGTTTCACACCCATTTTTGGGTACTCACCCAATGAACAACCTTAAGTTCCATTTCCTTAGAGTGATCATGCATTTTGGAAAAATAGCTTAGATCTAATCCACATTGTGTTGGAAAAATGATCGAGGCTTGATCCACCTTTCTTTCTTTTTCTTTCATCTTTATGTCTTTGAAATTATATGTTTATGTATCTTGATGTTGCACATCATACACCTTGTGTGTGTCCCTTTGTGCTTATGTTTGTTTGATGTAGGATCTTGGATCCTGGGGGCTTGGCCACCTCCTTTGATCTTTGCTATTCTATACCATCCACATTGGTACACTTGGACCCCTCTTGAATGTTTACTTTAGTGTGAGTTTGAAGCAAGTTCCTCCTCTCACTAAAGTGGGGGCTAAGACACTAAATTTAGTGTAGGAAAAAGTATCCCTTTTTCACACTTAATTTTGGAATGAATGATTAGATGAAAAATGGATGCCTTTATGGTTTAGGACAAAGAACACCAATTTTCTCCTAATATATTTCAAGGAAAACCCTAGAGATCTCAATCCAAAGATAGGGATGGGGGAAAGTGATCTGTAATAGGGTGTCCTAGGGTCTAATTTATGACTACAAGAGGGTGTCCAAGGTGGAGTATGAGCCCTAGATCACTAAATCTGGGCCATATAACCTGAAAAAATCTAAATTATGATTAAATGTTGGTTTATGTCAAAATTATCATTGAAAAGATGCATTAATTAAGGATTGTGGATGTAAACTAAGACCAATTAAAGAATAAAGAGTCCAATTAATAATGAAAAACCTAGAGTAGTGTGAAAATGTGGTACAATACTTTACAACACATTAAACAATGTACAATTAAGTCCACTTAGTTCAAAAGGGCCTAAGACCTAATGTGAATTTGTTAAATGCATTACAACACTAAATCGAGGCCATGTTTGGGAGTACTTTTTCTATAATTACATCTAGCCTCCACTTTATTGAGAGAATGAAATTGCTTCAAACTCACACTAAAGTAGACCAACGTGCATCAAAAGGGGTTCCAATGTACTAATGCTAGTAAGGTAGGACAACAACCATCAAGAGGGTTGTGCAAGCCCCCAGGACCAAGGTCCCATGAAAAGCCATCATACATGCAAAAAAAAACACAAATGAAAAATGATATAAGGAGCAATAACAAGGTACAAGCATACACTTCCAAAGACAGAGAGGCAGAAAAAGCCAAAAAGGGGTGGATCAAGCTTCAACTATTTTTCCAACATGATGTGGATAAGATCTAGGTTGTTTGTCTGAAAAAATGCATGCTCATTATAAGGCAACACAAATTTAGGCTATCCATTGGGTGAGTATCCAAAAGGGCGAGACACATATGCACATGATTGGTATGCACTCACACATACAAGCAAGTGGCTATGGAAAAGTCATGCCTCAGTTCGGCTTCCCATCCAACCAAACCAAAGTTATACCTCTTGATAACTTTGATAAGGCACCATGCAACAATGAACTTAGAGCTTCATGAGGGAAGAAAATATTTTTATGATTGATACTCATGAAAAAAAAGATGGATTTGTAGGAATGCAAAGTGTTTTATGCAAGGTGGCCATATAACAAAAAAATTATAAATGGAAAATAGGGAATATTCAAAGCAGTCCTGCTTAGTTCGTGTAAGGTCTTAGCTCAGGGAACATTGTACCTAATGTATCAAGAGGAGGACCAATCATAGAATAGAAGATTCAAAACATAGGGGATGTAGTGTGTCACATCAATCCACCAAGAGGAATATAATACCCAAAGAGAGATCACACTCTTGAGGGACATCACACCGAATGTCACTTAGTTTCATTCAAGGAAACCATAGAGATCTCAATCCAAGGATTGAATGGGGGAAAGAGATCAACTAGAACAGTGTACTAGGGTATGATTAAATGCTAAAAGAGGGTTCACCACTAAGCTAGGGCTTGGAAAGACAAGCACCATGCAAGAATTAATGACAACCTAATGATGTAAAAAACTTAAGTAAATGAGCTAGAAATTAATGCAAATTAGAACAGTAAACTAGGAAAACATAGAGATGTATTGGGAAACCTATGGAAGCTCAGATGAAGGTATAAAATGTTGAAAATTTTGAATTTAATGCACACTATGACTCATACGCTAGGCTAGGTGATTTAGTTCAATATAGGGTTTCTAGGAAGGAACAAAAATATAGCATTGAAAATTCTGGAACTCCTGAAATCTAGAAAAATAATTGTACTAGGACTCATATGCCACAAGTGGCATATCAATTCCATTATGCTTTTCTAGAAATTCAAATTTTGAATTTTCTCTTCAATCTCTGCTCTTCCTTCCCAATCTAATTTTTGAATCTCAATTTGTAAAAGGACCTACAAAAGAAAATATAGTGTTGATTTGCTTATTGGGGGTTTGCCTTGGTCAAACCAATATTTTGGTAACTAAACCTTGATAGAAACAATGGATCTTGAAATTAAATGTGAATATAAACCCTAACCTTAAGTGCATCTAATATTATGAAATCTGAAATACAATACAACCCTATTCTAATGTGCTAGAATGAAATGCATGAATGGAATATGAAGATGATGACTCACTTAGGTCCAGATCTCTAATCACTATAATAAGAAATAATATTTCATGTACCTTCATTTAGGCTGAAAGTAGAGTGATAATGAAGGATGTAATCACTTAGGAAACAATTCATTAGGCTTGGCTCAATGGCTAGTTGCATCTCCCCAACCTAGAATCCATCATGATTCACCATAGGAAACCATCATCAATCTTTGGCAATGTTAGATCTCAAATGAAAGTGAGCTTGAAGACTTGCAAAAAAAATATAATTTTTCTCCAATTCTTCAAATTTTTTTGCTACTTGCTTTAGAATGCTTGAGTTCTTTTGAATGCTTGGATCTTCAATTGCTTTCTGTAGATGAAAATAATAAATTAAAATCTTCTTTATATAAGAAATTTACCTAATTTACTATTTATTATATCTCAAATATTGACATCAACAAAAATTTTGAATTAAAAAACTTGAATTTCCCACTCAAACCATAAAAAGGGGCTACATGGGACTTATATGCCCATGGTGGCGTATGAGTCACACCCTAGTTTCTCGGGATAGGCCAATGATGGATTGTTAGAAATTTTAATGCTTTTATTGATTTTGTTGGGATTTTAGTTGAAATAAGCCTTTGGATCTTAAATAAAGGGTCTTATGGGCCTAATAATGATTAATTAAAGGGTTATAAATTCAAGGGTACTAAAATAGTTCCAAGGTAATTCTAAAATTATACAATCTCCAAGAATGGAGTACAATTTTCTACACTACATTTAGCCCCCACTTTAGCGCCCATATGAATCTACATGCATATGCAAGCTAAAGGAATCTGATTAATAAAATTAATTTTATAAAAGGAAACTCATTTGGATTCATTTGAAAAAATACAACAAAATGAAGCCCCCACTATAGCTATCTATGAAACCACAATGTTAGGAACCGCATCCTACAAAACTGATTTGTTATTTTTCCACAAATACTCTTATCTAATTTCTCATTGAAATCAATTTAAAGGGTAGATGTATGCTCCCCTTGATTCCACTTTCTTTACAGAGGTGGAATCAAGCTAGCAGTCTAATCGCATCGAATTGGATAAGTCATATCATAGGGTATTTCTAAGTAGCATACCACAGTGATAGGAATTTGACGAGAATGGTAGTTGAATCATGAATTCAACACAACAAGAAAAAATAAAAAATGGAGTTCTCTAGCCCCTGGTATGCTAGTTTGAATGGAAAAGAAATTTTAACTGTAGTATGCTAAATACCTAATTTGAACATATATAAGTGTAAAAATTAAAGTAATTTGTAATCATTTTGTCTTTTTACCTTCTTGTAGCTTGAATTTGTTGGAGAGTGAGTGAAAATCCCAAGCATTCATGAGTATGTTCCCTAGAGACTCGATAGCTTGAGTGAGGAGGTAGCATGAGGTGTCCTTCAACATTAGGTGAGTGAATTCTTTTGTACCTTAGCTTTGTCTTTACACATTTATTTTATGTTTTTACACATTTCTAAATAGATTTAGTACCCTAGAAAAATTCACAAAGCATCCCTTTTTTTTTCAAAGTGTCACTTTTTTGTGAAGTGTCCCACCTTTTCACAAAGTGTCCCACTTTTTCCCAAAGTGTCCTACTTTTTTACAAAGTGTCCCGTTTCTTCGTAAATTATCCCAATTAGGGAATACAGTGTCTAGGACCCTTAGAAAAGTTCCCTAGAGAAAATTTAGCACACTTTTTTACTGTTGATGTATATATTTAATATTTTAGAATGCTTATAGGGCATATTTTTTCTTTTTTGTTAGATTCCATCTTGGTCATGACAATGTCTCAGAGGTAGATTATTATATCATCTATGAGAACTCATCTTGACACTATAAGAGGGAAAGACTTAGATTCTACAAGATATAGGGATATATCAGGCATACCTCATGCCTCCCATGAGGTACCATGATGCCATGTTAATGGCATTAGAAAAGATATAGGATGCCAACACCTGTACATTTCATCTACCTATAGGCGAGATGACAATCACTCTGAAGGATGTACATCACATCCTTCAAGTTCCCATTTGAGGTAATAGAATCCATTTCATAGAGGATCATTCATATGGGTAGATGTGAGTAGAAATAGGGTATTGGATTGGAGGACCAATTCAAGAGGAGACCATAGGGACACATTGAGTTATCGTGGCTACTATACGCATGATTTCCACTATTAAGATGGATCATGATGTTCATAGTAGCACTAGTACTAGTCCTTGCTGGTTGGGGAGCACACTTGGATGGAGGCATAGTTCACATGATCAACGAGATGGAGCACCATAGGGATTTTTATGCATGGGGCCATAACATTATTGCACATCTATATTATGATTTAGGGTGATTAGTGTATCATGAGGTCGATTGTATGATACATTTCACACTACTACAAGTTTGGTGCTTAGAGCATATCACATGCACCAAACTGATAGGGTTCCCTTCTATGTGTGCCCTTTGATACTCATATGCATTTAGTTATCCACTGATTGGGTGTGGCAGAATGGAAACTTGCATTTTTGGAGAGTCCAATTTGACTAACTAGATCAGAAGGAGATCCTTTGGAGACCTTACCAGCTGATACCTCAGTGACTAGATGATACCCGATAGTTAAGGAGGATGCAAAGAGACTAGTTTCTTCTAGGGAGAATGATTACATAGTAAGACCATTCTACTACAATTGTGTCATGCAATAGCTCAGGTAGATATAGGTGCCACTAGTAGCATGGAATTTTTACAAGGGATCAATGTGGAGTGCCTAGAGGCCAGGAGATATGAGACAACTTACCGTGGATGGTGTTAGATGTAGTGATTCAGAAAATCATCTTTATTTTCCCCTAGCCTCCTACACTAACGATGTTGGTGCTATAGATGTTGTGAGCATCTTTTTAAAATTTGCACATACTTAACTTCAAACAATGGTTAGTACCTACAAATCTCTCAAGAACAACCTTATGAAATACCTTGTAAAGATTTCCAAATGCAATACATGACAAAAGAAAAACTAAAAGCATTATGAAAACAAAAACAAGTTACCTATTCCATAGTGGATTGGTGTCACATGTGCTAGTGACCCTTTTCCAATCCTTGATCAATAGCTAAAATGACGAAGTGCAATGGAGATGAAGAACAAGATTATTTCTCAAATCAAGAGAGTAACCTTCCATAAAAGTTGTGGATCCAATGAATGAGGATTAAGCCTTTTTTTATAGATTTTCTTGATGATAGATTGGCCAAGATGGTGAATGTGGGACTAAAGATCCTCCAATGAGAAGAAGACACTTGTCAAGTGGTGAGTGGTCAATGGTTGTGCAAGATTTGGGAAGAGTGCCGATGAGAGGGAGAATTTGAATTCAAATTTTGCAATAAATTTTGAGAGGGGGACAAGAAAAACAGCAATAAATGCAATGTTGGACTTGTCATGTTGAGGGAAAATGAGGGTTTTTAAATAAATCAATAAAATTGATTTACTTGTGCAAGTGGAGATATCTAGAGAATGCAAGTGGGATGAGATTAGCATTTAATCAGGATTAAATTAAATTAATGATGATTAGGTTAGCTTAATGGTGTTTAGATGATTTTGACTTTTCAGATTTAAATATTTGATTTATTTAAATCAGAAAAGGATGGAAGATGTATTTTTGAGATTTTAATTAAATAAAGTTTGATTTATTTATTTAAACTATGATGTGAGCTTTTGATTTATTTAAATGATAAGAAGCTAATTTACTAGGTGAATGGATGTGATGCATTTGATTTATTTATTGAGCGGATGAATATGCATAATGTAAATTTGACGTGTCTACATTTTGCCCCTCTTTGAAGCAATGTACTTGTTGTGTTGGTTCAAAGAATAACTATACGATCAAAATCAAAAATTTCTGATTTTTTAGGTCTTGTGAGAAAAGTACTGCTTGGTACATTGCCTCCTCAAGAATCGGCGAAAAGATTTCAATTAGAGGGGTGCAGATCTGCTTAAAGAAAGGAGTTCAAAAGAATGGGTGGTTATGGATGATGATTGGAAATGAGATGATTTTGAAATTCTTAGAATAACAAATCTATATTATCCTAAACAACTTAAATAATGATATGATATGAGATGGATGAGATTGTTGATGTGATATGTTGTAATTATGCAATGGATGAGTTATGAGATGCTTAGACTAACAGATCTATATTATGATGATGATATGAATGCATGATGGATGCATGATTGATGCATGATGGATGAATTGGTAATGATGATTAACTATTCATGATGTGATGTTAGTGCAAAAAATGAAGAAATTAGATGATGACAAGAGGATCCAACAAGCCAACATTATGAGAGATGATGATGAGAGATGATGAGAAATGGATGATAGATGGATGATTTTCTTATCAAGGATTGGGATTTTAAAAGGGTCACTTACTTTATGTTTGATAACACGCCTAAGCACGATGCATCAAGGTATAAAGGACCAAGATGGCGTTGTACTTAGTGTGATGGACTTTGACTCGACAAATAGATAGGAGTATTCTTGTTCACACCTGACACTCACGAAACCTTGCTAGGATGCACTTGAAGTTTCAA